>JANCMC010044246.1:1009443-1368950 GCA_024363005.1 Charaxes varanes | reverse complement strand
TCAAAACGTTAGTTATAAACCGCCAATAGCGCAAAGAGAGACCTCTTTTCTCCTTCACATATAGTACATATAACTCCTCGAATGAACTCTACTGCCATACTTGCAGATACGTTTTCATTAATAAAAAAATAATAAAGCTATTCCTAAAATTTAGAATAATTGTTAGTATTTAAAAATTACCTTAGAGTGTGATGTATCAAGTAAATATTTTCTTACTTTCTTTCTTTCTATATTCGGCTTAGCGAGCCATATTAGTGCATATTATAGAATTTAAAAAACTAATCGATAATTTCTTGGGTTACCGTCATCGAAATCGATGTGAAGAACTATGCATATAATGAAAAAAAGAATTCCAGTGAGATCTGCAATTGCAAAAGATTCATAAACTGAACGCGTATGATGCAGTATAGAATTTTGTATAAAATTAATCTCTTTGACAGGACTATAAGAAAAATTAAAAAAACCAGCACAGTAAAGGATGAACGTCAGATAAAGTGTCATTGGTCTTTTGAGACACGAATTAGTTTTGTAAATGTTTATTTTTCTAATTCTATTTACGTCTAACATAGAATGAATACGTTAATATTTATCATAATGGCATACGAGACTCATGCGTATTACGTACCAGAATCGGACTCACCTCATGTCGGAACCGTCCTTTTTACGCCACTCGATTTAGGTAAGAAACAATGGAGTAAGGCCAATATAGCATTATTAAAAGCTAGAAAACATTTTCAAAACCTTATACCTCCACCTCGCTTCATTAACACAATAAATGAGAGATATTTAACACATTTGCTAACCTATTTTGAAGATTCTTATTCAACGATTAGACGTGAAATCAGAAATCCTTCTTTGCAGAATATGATGGAAGTAGCTCTATCAGACGCTGTAGGGGGTTATCTCAAAATATGGGTTCTTCCCATCACTAAATATGCATATTATGGAGGTTCTGTTCCCTTAGAGAAGGCTGTTAAAACATTTCAAATATATGAAAATATTAAAAGAAGTTTAAAAACAAATGGACGTGGATGGCATTCTCCAAATGAGAATCTACTAAATTCTGTTGCTATTAATGTGGTTTCTCTGCCTCAAGAATCTTTGACAAGAAGTATGGGAGATTCGTGTGAATCGTTAGCGTATTATGAAAAAACTGATACGGGTATGACAATTCCACTACCCTTTATAAGTTGGAATGTTTTGCCCACCACTATGTTTGTGCCGTTAAAAAATCAATCAATCGTTTTGCTCTCCTCTCCGAATTCATCCAAAATATTATTGAAATATTATGACGTTGCAGAGAATTGTATGAACGAACAAAAGCCTAGACTAAATGATTTTAACGAAAGATTTCAGAATTGGTTATCTAAAGATGTAGCACCTCATTTGAATGACGAGCAATTGTATATAGCCTTTGGTGGTGTGCTTGGTTTAATGAATATGACGAAACGATTTTGTCAAAGGATATCGAAAGTTTGCAATGACCAATTCGTCAAGCTTAAAGAAAATGCTTTGTTACGAAAGCCATTGCAGGTCCATTCTAAGAAATTTATTATAATTGCCGTGATACTGTTAATAGAATTCTTTTGGTGCATTTCAACATTAATGTTAATAATGCGTTCAAGAAAGAGAAAAAGAAGAAAACCAAGAATTGTTACACAAAATAATGTAAGTGTGAACAGATTCCCTCCATCTAATCAAAGATCAAATATGGAATGTACCAGTATAATATCAAACGACAGTACAGAAACACATAGCAAAATTCAGAGACCACGTGGAGTCAAGCTTTTATTGAAGCCAAGAACAAGAAATTTAGAGATAGATGTTCAATGTCCATCTTACGATACAAAATGCGTTATGTCTAAGCAAACTAGCACATTAATGCAGAAAACTGATATTTTCAATGAACAAACAACTCTTATTGATGAGGTCCCCAAGAAATCATCGTTGAAAAAAATTGTACCTGAATTTAATGTGTTCTCCAATCCTGTTGATGACGAATCATATTTGAAACTGAGTAAAGAATCCTACTCCGTTGAATCAACCGATATAAGGAAAAAACATGGCGACAATCAAAGCGTAGAGCCTTCAATAAATAGGACGCTCATGAAAAACATTGAACACACTGCACAAAAAGTTACTTACATGGAAAAATCTTTATCGCCAATGAGTACTAAAAACATTCTTTCACCTTGTAAATGTTGTATTCGTACTGCAAACAACTCTCACAATGAACCCATGAAATCATCGTTGAATAAAGTACTACCAGAATTTAATGTTTTGTCCAGTCCCGGTGATGTCGAATCACATATAAAACAGAGTAAAGCATCTGACAATATGAAATCAACAGATATCGAAAGACATGGCGACAGTCAAAGCGCAGGGACTTCAAAGGCTATGCCCCTAATGAAACAAAGTGAACAACACACTATACAAGAATTTACTTACACGAGAAAACATTTATCGGTAGTGAGTAATAAAAAAATGCTTTCACCTTGTAAATGTTGTATTCTAACTGCGAACAACTCTGACAATAATAATAATGCAAACCCTTTGATGACTGATAATATTTGCTCGTGTACCAAGTGCCTCATAAATGAACAGATGAATGACAAAAATATAGTAAAGAAAGATACATGTAGCGAACCCAAAACAAAGCATGGAAATTTAAGAAGAAAGGAAAAGGATTCTCGTTATACTGTAATGCATTCTGGAATACCTGAGAAGAAACCTCAAACAAAAAAGCAAGCAAACATAACTAATCAAGCTAGGATTAATAGAAAGAACGAATCTGAAATCAATACCAATCAGCCGTTGCTTCGTATAAGGATAGATAGGCCACAAGCTGAGATAAATGTGGGCATCTTAAGCCATAAAGAGCATTTTAAAGCACCTAAAAAACCTAGTAAGATACCAAGACTAGCTGTTAAAACACCTAAAGAAACAGTTAAAACCGGAGAAGCAGTAAAACATGCTCCTACAGTTCCTAATAGAAATTTGAAAATTAATAACCCTTCATATATTATACGTACAAAAGGATTAGTAATAGAAGGCAAGGCAGTTGATGACAGTATAATTAAAAAAGCTTCTGTTATTAATAAAAAGTTGAATGTAACTCTTTAAATGCAAAAAAAAACTATATTTAATCTAATGGAATAATGTCTATGCATTAAGGTTATGATAGTTTTGTAATTTTAGTTTATATTAATTCTATTTTGATATTTAAATATTACATATCATAAAAAAGTAACTCAACTCTTATTTAGACACAAATTACGTTATAATATCATACCAATAGTTATATAAATGTTGCGTGTAAGTATTAAATTAATTAAATAGCAAATAAAGTAGAATTAAGTAATTAATGCAATATCACCCGAACAGCTTATATTTGCTATTCAAGATGATTCGTGCATTGTAAGGAATTGTATAGACAATATATCAACAGATATCTTGTGAAGCAAACGGTTACCCTTGATTTTTTCCGCATTATACTAAACAAAATGTTAAAACGGTCTGTAGCTAAATTAGATGTAATTTTATCCATAGATTGTTCTAACATTTGATAGTTTAAAAAAGAAAGAAACAAGAAAAAAAACAGCGAAAGAATAAGCCTTATCAGGCAAATGCACAGCTGTACATCTTATAAACAAATATACTTCTCAACAGAAAAACCGAAACACTTCCGTGTTTTTTTTTACATATATTCCTAAATATACACATTATTCTGATAATCCTCACAAAACATAAACTTGCAAGGTGTTTCGATTTATCTGACGAGAAGTATATGACTACAAACCTAAATTTCTAAACTAAATTAGATGACTATAACAAAATATATATTATATGAAGCAGTGTGACGAACCTAAAGATCTCGTCTAAAGAACCTAATAATAAGAATAATAGATTACATAAAAACAGAACTACGAAAAAAAAGAACTTCCACATCAGCTCCACAGTAGCCCAACCAGAGCTCCCCGCGCTAATCACCGTGATGAATTTATTGGGCGCGATCCGGGTGAGTTATACCCGTGTACCGGCCGGGTGAGTTATTGCATATTTTGGCCGCGCTGCTCAGGTGGCCGCGGCCACCGCTAATCTGTCATTACAGTACACTTAGCAAATTGAGCGCTCGGACCTCGAGATTATTTTGTAGCGAGAGGGAAACTGATGACCCTCGACTCGTAGATATACTATTTTTTGCTGATGGTGTGGCCCGCGTTATCCATCATCCCTTAAGACAATACTTTTGTCTAGTTGAAAGTTACTCTCCTGCTTCTTTTTACTCTAGCAGTTATAGTGTTTGAGTCGTTCTAAGTTCAAGGAAAAATTATTCAATAATATTATAAAATTCAATAATATTAAAAATTATTCAATAAAATAAAAATAGAATAATTTTTCCTTGTAAGTTCATAAACAACTCAATAATGTTCCTAAAGAGGCAAAGGTTTTAAAAATTATTTTCGTTTTTTTTTTTTTTTCTATAATAAGGGGCAAACGAGCAGCCGGCTTTCACCCAAGTGACTACCGACGCCCATGGACAACTGCAACACCAGAGGCTCATGTGAGAAAGAGGTACTGGTACCCGGAAGCGCCGGCCCAATTCGGCTACAAGCATGGCGCTACCTCTAATTGATATTTTATTTATATAGATTCATTAATTGCCGCCAACTCAACTCAACTCTAGTCAGTCACATCCATTCTTCTTCTTCTTCTTCTTCGATACACTCTTGGTAGAGCGGTAGTCACATCCTTTGTTCAACTCTAATTTAGTTATCATTCCCGTAAAATACCGTAACATCTATAGTCTTTTTCATTTGTAAAAAGAAACAATTAATATTTATTTATTTTACAATTTATGTACGAAAATAACAAATATAAAACAAGTTACAAAGAATTTTGTGCAAACAGGATCTCTTAAAAGAAATTTCTTCCAGAAACCCTTAAATAGTAGAAGATTAATGCGAAGAGAAGTGGTGTAGGTACAGTAAAATAATCATAAGATATAATAAAGTTAAATTAATACATAAATAAAGATTTAAAACAAAAATAACTACAACAGACTACACAATAATAAATACATAACTACATATAAATCATATACTACATAAATAATATATAGGATTACAAGTACGTAGCTCTATACAGCCTTTTATTTATCAATGGCTAACCTCTCAAAATCGCTTTTCTACTTAAACATACATATCAGCACTCGCTTAATATTAATTCGTACAAACAATCAAATACACAACGCAATTTCTAATCTGTGTGCATACTTGTCACAACTTTCGCAAGTTGCCTATTAAATTATTGTGATTGTGGCCCCAAACTTTATATCTCCATGCCACCAGGCGTTGCCACAATATTAAACCATTTATATGCCTACAAATGTCAATTTAAACAGAAAATTAGATTATAGTATATTATATGTTCAGTCTTTTAGTTAGGTTTGCATTAAAAAAACACTAATTGTAGCAGTTGTGATAGACATAAAATGTAATCCTAATAGTATCAATCATAAATAATTGTTGACAAATTTTATAAAATAATTGGTGATGTAGTCGTAAATTCTTTAAATCATTTTTTAATTGAATAATTAAGACGCCTTTTTACGAGCATCTATTTGTGTTTTTGATTTATGATCCTTGGGTATATCTCTTTTTCGGTTGTAAGGAAAAAAACTTTTTTCTGTGTGTCTTAAGTTAGTTATACAGGGTGTAAAAGACATCGTACCGGATATGCATCCCATGGGTTCAGTACATGATTCTAGACTCCCCAGTGGTAAAATTTTTCGTCGGCTTTTTATTGAAATTTTCAATTTTTTCACTGTATACAGAATAATCATTATTACTATCTGTCCCAATGCGATTTTAAATCAGAAAAAAAATTCTTCCATATGTTTACATCAAACCGCCATGTAAATAAAACTTAAAAGTACGTA
The DNA here is from genome assembly GCA_024363005.1 of Charaxes varanes. NCBI lineage: Eukaryota > Metazoa > Arthropoda > Insecta > Lepidoptera > Nymphalidae > Charaxes > Charaxes varanes. The sequence continues at coordinate 1,363,009 of JANCMC010044246.1, read as the reverse complement.
ACAGGGGTAGCGCGCCGCGGGTCGTTGATTTGTTTTGCGCGTCAACATTTTGTTGACGTTTGCTTCCCAATGTTCTCGATACATTGCGCGCTCAAGTATGTGATGAGGATGGCAATATCTGTAACCTCTCATTTCCGAGATGAATGATTTTTGTGATTTTATTTAGGACATTAAATGTAACCTTATCACAAAGTTTGCGGTGCGATGTCTTTTAAACCCTGTATAGTTGAGAATAGGCTTTTTAGATGCAAGTATAAGAAAAGACAAAAAAATATCAAGAGGTAAATTAATTTTAAGATAGAAACAAAATAAAGAAACGAGTTACGTAAACCGCAAAGGTGTTATAGAACAAACTCTGAGAAGTGGGTTTAAGGAGGATCATGAACAAAGCTGGTATTAAATTTGGGTAAGGCGTAAAACGATGTTTTCGGGGAGCACTAAGCGCATATTTTACAAGCAAAACACGAAACAGTTGTCAAACGAGAGCTCGACGCGTGCTGACTATAAATAAATTACGCCGGGCCTTATTATTTACATACGACACATATGTTTGCCACAAATGTTTTAGTATTTTCCTCACATTAATGGGTCAAAAACTGGTTTATATTTGATATCCAACCTCCTCCGTGTTTCGGAAGGCACGTAAAACAGTGGGACCCGATTAATGTCACTTAGTGGTATTAATCGTAAGTTAGCAGAGATCGTAAGGGTTTCGAGAATGACGTTAGATGGCAATCGGTCATCTTAACTCGACCCACAGCCAAATCCTTTGCAATCTAAGCGGACCCTGGTACTAGACAGAAATGACGCTAGGAAGAAAGGAAAATTAAAACAAAATCAAATATCGTCGTAAAAATACATAACTATGATTTGCGCAACAAAAATGTACTTTACTCACTTGTTGCATAAATGAAATATTCTCACCTCATTAAGTCGAAATATGGGCCTTTATTGTTTTAAACCAGTTATTAAAATTTGATACACTGGTTAAAAACTTTCCATTAACATCTGGTAGAGGGTTTGTATAAATATTCATATCTTAAAAAAAATAAAGTCCCAATAAGAAATGCCTTACTTACAAAATTAATTGCCCATTGGGTCCATAGTTTTGTATGACGTGTGGGATCTTGTTAAAACCAAATGTCAATCACCAACAAGTGGTGATAAAAAGTTAGAAATCATTACACGATAGCAACTACCATTGACATACATTTTCTACACTGTACTGATTTTGATGATAAAAATCAGTGATTTTTAAGCATTTTTAGTCTGTAGGTCTTTTAGAATGAAATGCAAACAGGTAAACTTTGACTCAAATACAAGATACGAATCACGCGTGGTTTATCAAAAACCAACCGCTGAAAAACCAAAGACTTAAAAACCATTCGCTACTTACTCCTGACCTCCATAATTGACTTTACTATTGCTATATACGGTGGAAATGAAGCAAAGCGGCTCATCTGATGGTAATCGCTTACTGTTGCCAATGGGTGCTAGCAAGTAATCCAGGATATTTAGGAGCCCGTTACCGAAATAGACTCGGTTTTCTTCTGAACTTTTCAGTAGTTCTTTTGAATTAAAAAAATAATAATCTCCACTCATTCAGTGAATTATTAGGCCATCGAAAATAACTAAAAAGAAAGCAAATTTTCTTAAATTTATTAATGAATTGGTTACGATAAATATATCTGACACAACTTCAAAATAACTGTTAAAGCTAATATTTAGTTCAGACATTTTATTTATTTTTTACTGGCATTTAAAACCAGCCACCTGGACTTTTTCTTTTTCTCTGTATGTCATGACGGTTTCGGCAAAACAACAAAATGTATCTGGTTTCGGAGAGCGATCGTTGACCGAACAAGTTTCGCGTGTCTGCGTATTACACTACTCGCCTACATATTTAAAGATATGAAGCCAGTTTTTATTCTTCCTTGTCGCCTTTACTTCTGACATTATTCAAGAGTTCCTTCTATTCTGACTTCTTCTCTGTTAATCTTCTATATTGATAATATTAAAGAATTCCGTCAATTTTTTACCTCATCTCAGGCAATACACTCTTGATAGAGCGATTTTGGTGGTCATTTCGTCGTCCAATGTTATATTTAATCAAACGTGCAGATGTTTACTTGATGAAAATTACATTAAAAGGTTCCGTTTCTTTTATTTTATCCCGTTGAACCTACTAGGATAAAGTTATATAATTACTATACTCGTGCTTCGAAATTTGTTTTATTAAATTATTTTTTCCTAGAGATTCCTTTCAGGATACTGGGATAAAGTTACCAGTTAAAATTATTGTCATGGATCCTTATTACGAGTTCAATTTTATTATTCAATCGTACATCTTTAAGGCTCCTACCTCACTGAGACGCCGTGACAACGTCGCCGGCGACGTAGCAATGGATATCTGAGGTTGCCAAATGAGTAGCTAGTAATAATTGTGACTACGCTTCTAATCTGGCGACATCGCTATATTGATTCCTATTCTTAGATCACATCAATTTGTACTTATACAGAGGATATACATACATATACAGGGCAACCTCGATTTAACAAATCGGAGGGAAACAATAACAATCATTCCCATTCATTCGACGTCATTTCCAAGTGTATCCGGTTCTTCATTATTAATTTATACAATAATATATGTCCTATTATAAAATTAATCTATATAATAATATATTTATCTATGTCCAATAATATCTAACACTTACTATTTACGAAATTCTATTATCCTATAACATTATTCCACGTTCCTATTCCGTTTCCGTTCCATTTCCCTTTCGCTTTGCCATTCCTCTTTTATTATCCAAACCTTGTCCTAACAATGACGAACGCAACAAAAAAGAAATTATCCAATGTGGTGCAGTCGTTCGAACGTTATGCACGTGCATACATTTAGATAAATTGAAATATAAGCTATTCTATCTTTTAAGTCGAATCAAACTGCACACGGTGTGTAAATTTGATCAAAATCGGTTTTATAGTTTAGGAGTCTATCGCGGACAAACAACGTGACGTGTAATTTATATATACTAAGATAAATCAGAAATACTTATAAGTTTGTTAGAAATATTATTAAATTTTTTTATTAAGTATGACATTGTAGAATGTTAATTTAATTTTTAAAATGTTAAGGTAAAACTTTTTATTGGATTATTCGAATTATATATATTATACAATTATTATATTATTATGCTTTGACATATTGTATTCATTTTTGACATTCACTTTTAATTATTTATTGTAGAAATTATTTTTGTCAATTGAATTATTATATGGGTGCACTTTTCCTGAAATAAATAAATTATTATTATTATTATGTTATTGTTATAAAGTTTATTTTATAAGAGGTCTAATCGTACACTTATAATACACTTTTGGCTCTATTTCACACTTTTAGCGTTATCTTTGGCGGCTGCCACTCAAGTGACTGTGTCCATCTTCATTGTCATTTCAGGTTAGCATATGGTATGCAAACCTAGAGCATTGTGGCCGAATTCCGAGCAACCGGCGATCTTAAGTTATCATAAATTCCCAAAAGTATCAAGCATTCAAAACTATAATTCCCAGCATTTCATTTACAATGAAATTATATGTTATTAAACTTCAATCCCACCACAAATCGTGTTAAAAGCTATACCATTGTAACCGCAATAGTTTGTAATTGTTTCACACTGTACCGCGTTACAAATATGTGTTGCTTACATTTTCATTTATATTAAATTAAATAAAGGCTTCGTTTCAAATGATTTCCTATACATATTAGGCGATTAATTATTTGCATTATTATTATAGACGTCGAAAGCGTAACAGTTGCACTATAAAAGACGCGTTGCAAATCGTTAAATAAAGTGGCCAAGCGTGTTTCAAGGAACGCTTATATAGGTTTCCGTATCTGATACACAATAAAAGTATTAATAATTTCAATAGGTGTTTTCCAATTTCGCTGAAAATACATGCTATTTATATACGTTAACGAATAGTAAATAGTTTATAATAACATCTTGACTTCGATCTCATATGTGATCTGATGCCTACCTCCAAGAAAATAGACTCTTCCTTAGAGTTCCGTACAAGGAATCCTTATAGTTTGCTCTCTCCGTTCGTCTGTCCAACAATGTCTCCCCCCCCCCTCCTCCTAGGATTTCCAAACTATTTTTATTTTATTATAGATGAAGAGACTTGAAATTTTCCAGTTGATAGAACATGGCTACGCCTAAGATTTAATTATAAGCTATTTACTATAACAAAAATTTTGTTAACCTATTCACCGCTATATAACGAGATGGCAATGATGTCGAGTGAAAAAAGGTTACACCAAAGTAAACTAGATGGCGCTGTACGGATGACGAAAATCTCCATACAAACCAACTCACGCTAGCAAAGTTTCCCCATACGATTACTATATATAGACCTTCCGACGAACAACTGTCGGCGAGGCGCGGCCGCTCCGAGAAACTCCAACTAGCCTGGACACGAAGATCTTCCTTTGCGGTGGTTGAGCATATCGACCTCCGCTCCCACCTTTCATTACTCGCCGAATCTTTGCTTTTATATTATTGCTTTATATTACCTGAGAGCAAGTTCGTGAAGCGGAGTCCTGAACATTTCGGCAGTTAGATGGGTCTAAAATACTGTCTAGGATGAAAATGATCTAAAAAGAACACAGATCTGCAAAAAAAAAAGTTAAGAGCCATTTTTGTTTTTTTTCGTAATTCTTATGTTTCTGGATGTGCTGAAACCGAAAATGACTTTCAATTTGTCACAGAACGTCACGTTTTCACACTAACCATTTATCTTGAGGATAACACACAAAAACTTTTTTATTTATTTAATTGTCTAACAAAACTTCTTTTTCTAAAATACATTTGTTAGTATACACCAAACATATTTATTATTCCCAGAGCGACTCCTTTTGGTATATTTTCGCTTGTAGAAACCATCCGTATGGTATCTCTGAAGCATTGAACTGTAGTCTGATTCTCCACTTTTTCTGGTACCTTTTTTATTTATCCCAAAAACCTCATTTTGCAATATAATCTGATGTTCTGGAATTTTTTGACTAATTTTTTAGTTTTTACTGCATCTAAATACATAGAAATCAGTTGAAAACTCCCAGACATCATTTTCATTATAGACCTGAGTGATATGCCATTTGGTGTATACCGTACGGTGTAAAACCGATAAAAAAAAATCCATGTAGAGGCAAGTTTCTTTTCTTACAAATAATTACAGATATCCTATTGAACGTGTTCTTGGCTATCGCTGTTGATAATTTAGGTGATGCAGAGGATATGGATGAAGAAGAAGAAATCGTTAAAGATACGGAGGTATGGCTAATATAAAAGCATGCTGTTAAGTAACAAGCACTGAGCAGAACGTATAATGAAAATTTCCTGGAAAAGAATTGATTACAATTGGGCACTTTAAATATAAATTTACGTAATATTGTGTATTACAGTTGAGGGAGTGCTTTAAACAGTAGCCGGCATTTGAGTCGATCGCTAGTTTAAGCACTTCTTGTCGCTGCTGAATGATAGATGAATGACCTATTAGAGCACTGCTTACAGACATCCGACCTTCGTTTCAAAAGGCACTTACAACAGTAGGTCCCGATTATTGTCTATGAGAGATATTAGTAATAAGGTTGTGGGGCTTCAGAGAATGACGTCAGACGGAAGTAGATCATCTTAACTCGCCTTACAGCTATGTATATTCTCTACATTTTAAGCGAACCTTGGTACTAGATCGGAATAACGCTAGAAAGAGCAGAAGTGTTAAGTCCCTTAAGATAATGTATATAACTTTAAGTATATCACTTTAGAAAAGGTTTGTTTTGAAAAGGGAAGTTAGTATTAATTTGGACTTAAAAAATGGCGGACTCACTTTTATTTTTACTTTTAAGGATGCCGATAACCCTGAAGCTGGGAATCCTCAGCTAGATGAAGGTGGAGGACAAACTGACGACGAATATGTCAACGAAGAAGGATATTCTAGTGAAGGGTACGTCCTTATTTTTACTCAGATTATAACAATAAAAATGACATTAAAATTTAACCAAATATTTCTTTTGCATGCAGCCAGAAATATACAGCGTATAAAAAAGTTGCAAGGTAACGAAGTTAAGACTTTATTAATGTACTAAAATAATAAAACGAAACTATTATTTTTTATTTATCTCGTTCTTATTGTTGAAACTTGTAAATAATACATTTTTTTATTATATAAATTGAAAAATGATCACTAAGTAAGACTGCAGATAACAGTCATGATCAATAACAATATAGGTAATCACTAGCCCGTTGGCTTAGTTTGCAGTGACCCTGTCCTCCGCTTCGGTGGCTGTGGGTTCGATACCGCCTCGAGTGTTTTTTTTTTATGTTACGAGGGGGCAGATGAGCAGGCAGCAGGCACCGAAGTGCCTACCGGCGCCCATAGACATCTGCGCGACCAGAAGGCCAGCAGATGCGCTGCCGGCCCTTAATGACGAGTTTAGGCCACCGGGAAGTCTCACAAACCGAACGTTCTTTATTTTAGTACTAAATAAGATATTGTACAAATAGCCAATATGCCTACTTTTGCTTTTACTATTTTATATTGTGTTTTCTCCATAAGTTATTGTAAAATCTTTTGAGAAAATAAATTCTTAAACCGTATTATACCGGAGCCAGACATAGCTCAAAATGTTTGTAAATTTTTGTCCTTGAAGACTACATAGTGCTACAAAACTTTGCACAGCTACACAGAGTCCCCGGCCACACTACATGATCATTGAAATGATCATTCTAATGAAGCTATGTCCGGCATTAGATCTTTTAACTGATGTGCCATGTCAAATTACTATTTTATAAAATAAATGGCCAGTATCACGTTTTATGGAAAAGATGCAGCGGAGATTGGTTAACTAGCAGACGAGCCAAAATTCTTTGAAGACGTTTGCCGCGTCCACTAGTTATCAATTAAATATATCCACATTGGTCAGCGCAAACTTTGTCCAAAAATTAGACTAATACATGTAGATTGACAAGTTTTGAGATAAACAGGTTTCGAACATCTGACTCATCCGCTCTTAAACTACGAACTTTAGAGAAAAACCACGTATAAATCTGAACATAAAATAACCCATTGATTATTTTTAATTGATATACCTATATTAGTCATGAGGACAATTAAAGGGAAAGAGACATTTTATTTATTACGTTATATTAAATACTAGTAATTTGAAATTACAAGAACTCTTATAATTATTTAAGACTCGGGTTATACCTTGTTTATAATTTTCCCGACGTTTCTACAGAGTTACAAGAATCCTTGTTCGTAATCTGGAACTGTTTAGGAATTCCTTGTTTTACCCTACAAAATATAACAACGCCAAAATTTCTAATTTCGAATTATTGTATTCGCGCTGGTGAGGATTTACGTCTTCAGGCTACGTGTCGGCTTAACATCAAGCAAAATGTGTGCTTATATTTGTCAATATTATATTTGTCAGGGAAAATGTTCACCTTCATAAAAGAAATTGTGATATGCATGACAGGCAAACTAGAAGCAGTAATAAACTCGTGACTCTGTTCCTGCGCCTGTATAGGGTACAGAAATCGTTTGTGGATGCTTCTTTTACAAAATTCTAGATGCTGTATTAAAGTTGTCTATAGGTAAATTTAAACATGTTAAAAACACGCTTATTCGTAAGACGTATTATACAATCAAAGACTATATTAAATATAAAACAGCTTGGACATACAAAAATGTAATTTAAGCTCAATTTTATAAGAACTATTTTTAATACAATGACTAAAGAGTTTCTTGCTGATTCCTCTTGTTTCTTGTTGATTCTTCTCACTTATAAAATATTTGACGATTCAAAAGAATTTGTAAAAGTGTACTTGAATAAAATTTCATTTGAATTTGTAAAAAAAATTGAGTTTAAAAATATTAGACATGCGTGTTTAGATATGATAGGTATTACATGACAATCATAGATCACGAGTGACCAGTTGCAATATCACATTTCAAAACTTAGTCCAAGTGGGTTACGATTTGATACAGCCCGCCACGAGACTAAGTAAATAAAAAGAGAAAGTCGGTGATACTATGGAATTCTTACTCCGTTCTCGAAATTGTTTGCGACAGAACAAAACTACACTGACACTTATACATTTGTATATACACACACATTAGATTGTATAAAATATAATAAGTTATGATGGTCAATAAGTGGCGATTTGGCAAACGGATGTACGAAAATGTGACGCTACGAAAATGAATCACCAGTTGACCAACAACATTTCGATACTATTATGAACTCTGACCTGTAAGATTTAAGTCAAAGACCATCTAATATCATTTTTCTGAAGCCATACTTGAATTCAATCGTACTAGAAATAAACTACATCACATGTTAAAGGGGGGCTAGGGTATCACCAATATGTGATATTGTGTGGCAAGGGGGGGTTAAAATTTTGTGGCCCCTCGACAGACCCAACACGTACTGACGCAAGACCTCTGTAATGCGATGGACCCGGCACCCGCACGGTGAATCCATGGAATGCTAAGAAATTCGTCTCTCTTTAATGTATTCATTAGCCAGAATAGTGCAAACAGGTTTGTTCAGAATTTGCTCAGATTTAAATTATAGTCTAAATTAAGTTAAAAAGTTAACGAGTTACAGTCCTATGTATTTAAGTAATATACTATCATATGTATATACAAAATTGATGAATTAAAAGTGTATAAAATAACAATTAAATACATGGATAATAATAAAAGTTTATTTTTATTGTGGTATCCAGGTCAATCTTAAGAAAATTTAGATTTTATATATTTCGTAGTACTATTGCTAAAGCAAATTGTGAAATTGTGAATTGTTTACATCATACCTTTGAGAAAACACTACATTATATTTGTTTTTTATACTTATAAAAATTTAATATGTTTAAATATCTTACCTCAGACATGCTCACATTTAAAGGAATACTTCCTGCTACATAGGAACCTACTAACATTACAAGGGACAACAAAATAAGAAACAAAGTTTCATCCATTTTTAGTTATTTAATCAAGAGAAAGGAGCACTTTGCAAACACAATTTATATATATTACAAGATGTAATTTAGCTAAAGCTGCTTTACATTCATATTTTTTTTAAACAACACTGCACGAGATATTTTTAATTTAAAAATACTAAGTAATAAATATACTATGGATTTTGTTCCACGGCTCCTTGATCTTTGACAACACGACAAGTTGATGAAATTGAGACGAGATAGCTTGTCCAAAGAGACAATGACTCCGACTGTATAAAATATAAAATAAAGAGGAGATTTATTTCTGTTTTGAAGTAAGTAAATGTATCTATGACACTCTGTGGTGACACTAGTTGATTACACATTTCACGAAACAATAATATTATTTCATCATTAATATAGGTAAATGGTATAATAGTCATACAAAAATTCGAATACACCACGAAATAAGACCCATAAGTGTATTTTGTAGTAATATAATTATGTCTTATATCATTTAATCGACTATCTACTACTATCATAAAAAAAAATACCAGAAAAGCTATATGAAACTGGTATAATAAGTTATGCTTTTAATAAAGAGCTGCGGTGAAAGGCTGCTGTGAAGTGCTGAGCTGTAATAGAAGGAGAACAGAGTTGTAAAAATAGAAGAATCTGTATAAACATCTGAATGTAAACAGAACAGCACAGAGCACTATTAAAAGGAAATGTCAGCCATCTAATCTAATTGTCTATGAAAGTTTTGGTTTTGGCGCACGCGGAAGTAGTCTTACGTTTCCTTTTCCTAAAAAATTTCAAATAATATTTATTTAAAGTTTATAAACAAGTTTATCGTGATCTTTATAAAGTTATTCGCTACTCATAAGCTATAATATTGAATAAGAAATTTTGTCAGTTGATTAAATAAAGTATATATACCATGGAAGTGACGGACTTAAATGATTTGTTAAATGTGAGAGCTATTAAAATGGAAACTGCGGAAAACGCTTTCGTTGACTCTGAATGTACAGAAACCTCAGATCCTTTGTCGATTATTCCACAATATGTTACAGAATCTGATTTAGGTAAGTCGTATTATATATCTAGAATCTTCTACTATCGCGTTAGAATTCTATGTAAGTTACAGTTGTTATAAAATTTCTTAAATGCGATCAGCTTAAAGAAAATTTATACTGTAAATATCATCAGTTTATTAAATCATGTAGTGTTTTAATATTCCTTAGGTACTATTAAAAAGGTACAAAATGAAAATTAACTCAACATGGCCTCAATTGTTTTTTACTAAGCTTTTTTTAATATAAGTTGTTTATTTTTCAGGATTAATGCAACCAGGTACAGAAATCCTTGAAGCGCCTTTGGCTGTATTTACAGATACTGCTGATGATGATGACACAATGCAAAGCACAGATTCTAGTGGTAATAATTTGTTCTCAATAAATCTATGTATGAAAAAAAATAATGTTAGTTTTTACTCTATTTTATCTGTCAGTGTAACTGGTTCACACCGTACTGATGTGATGTAAAATAAATATAGGGGTGCTGATGCATTGCCTGCCTGGAAGAAGCTTGTACACACAGTGACTGTCATATGATTTGTAAATAAGTGTACTTTCAGAAATTAAAGAAAATCTCGACTTCTATATATGAATATGTCAACTGCATAATCTCTCTATATCTGTATATAGAAGAGTCTATATATGTGTCCTCTACTTCGTTCGCTTAAAATTAGGTAAAAAAAAAATAGATAAAATAGATTCATTTTTAGCGTCATGATATAAAATTTTTGATTAATGGGCTATCTAACACTGAAAGAATTTTTCAAATCGGGCCAATAGTTTCTGAGATTAGCACGTTCAAGTAAACAAATAAACAAACTCTTCAGCTTTATATATTAGTATAAATATGCAATTAAAGCACTGAAAGCAAAACCGTATGCAAGAACTAGTACCCAGAATCAGGTATACAATCAAGATTTACACGTATCACTATTCCATAGTACAGATGTAATTGCTCACGGCACGGCGCGCCGCGGCGCACAATTATATTTATTATTTAAGCAACACCACTGCAGCTAGATTGTTTCGTTGCTTATTAAGGGAATTGTTTTCATGTGCTCTGTGGGAAATAAGGCTGCGTGTAACTGAACCCGTTCCCGTTTTTATTAGGGACTTCTTAATGAAGAATAATTAAAACCCTCAAGTTCTCGGCTTCTGATTTAATCAAATGATTTTCGTTATAAATTGCGAATAAAAAAAGAACATTAGTCATGTATTAAATCGTCATAATTTATCTATAAGTACGATTGAAATTTAATAATTAAAATTAATTAACCAAATTTAATAAAGAAAAAAGATGATGACTTTTTTAGTCTATGCTATTCAGTTGACATCAAACAGTCACCATTTAGTTTGGCTAAAAGTGAAAACTAGCCACATATCTAGGGAAAAGAGATAGCAAACGTGGACACGGGACGCCTGCACATTGATTTGACATTATAAAAAGGCATAGGAAGCCGGTATACAGCGTGATGTCCACTTTACACATGATCTTTAATTATGGAAACTGCTTTTTCGTGTTCACGATCCTCAGCAATTCTGGAACCAAGAAAAAGAAGAACGTCTTCGAAGAAGAAAACATATAAACCCGTTTTTATTACAGCACGTCTGCGGTGAGACTAATATTCGAGCGTACATTTAATTTGTATAAACTTTCGGCTTTGACTAATGGTGTTTGATGTGGTGTTTATAAAGTATTGTAGATTGGAATGTCGGTCGGTTCAAAGTTTAAAAGGCTTTTTAGCACCGCTTGTCGACTGTTGTGGCTTAATTACAATATTCGAAACTAAATTAAATCATGCAACACTACTGGTTTCATTTAACATATATATGTATTTAAATTACGTCCAAAAAATCGAAGATTTTCAAAAAATGAATATTGTATAGGCGACCAAGAAAGTGCTTTACCATTTTGGATGACAGTTCCTACTTAAAGAAAATTTTATTAGAGTTATTGTTAGAAATTATCGTAATGTATAACAAGCAAAAATGAGCCTTTTAACAATTCGACGCGCTAACGACATTCGACCTTAGCGTGTCAAACCAATTTCTTGGTCGACTGTACAAAGAAACTTTGCAAACTAGAACGATCCCACCCGGTTTCGTAAAGGTAGATGCACTATTAACAGAATACGAAACAAGATTGGACATCTTGTTTCATTTTCTCGATACCGACTGCAGCGCCAACTGCCGGACTGATCTGTTAATCTAAAATATCCAGGGCGCCACTCAAACGCATACAAAATATATATATATATATATATATATATAGCTGCGCCCCGCGACCGTCCGCGTGGGCCAGCCTTATCACTTAGGAGTATGAAAAATAGATGTTGAACGATTCTCAACCTTAGCCAATATGCACGCAAAATTTCATAGATGTCCATGGGCGCCGGTAGGCACTTCGGTGCCTGCTGCCTACTCGTCTGCCCCCTTGTAACATAAAAAAAAAAAGTTAGTCCAAGAATATAGTGTACAGCTATTTATAATACATACGTGACGCTAATTAGCAATTATTGTATATAACGATCATTAACTTCCACATTTCAATTCCACCCAATACAGTACAGTAGCCTCGAGTATTCATCGAGAATATTCTACAAAAAGCTAATAATACATCATAGTCATTAGGTCTTTAATTTTACGTGATGCTATTCACGTGGATGTGGCTTAATTGTGCTTCGACTATTGCGACGAGCGTATATAATAATAAGGGGCGATTTATTCTTCTTAATTTCTTTATTCTATCACAATAAAATTGAAATTTATGCTTGTCGTTCTCAAATTATTATTTTGTTTTTTATACATTGCGTTTTGTTCATAAGGCTAATATGTGACCTGTACATTTATTATTGATTAAAACCAACAGTTAGGTAGTCTTATTAATAGATTCTCATTTACGATTAAGTAGGCTAAGTATGGTACTAATTGTTGTGATTGGCATTGAAACGAATAACTTTAATTGTACAAGTATAAACTCATACTTTTTATATAAATATATTGGTATATGCTGAGAACTTAAATATATAGATTATAGATATCTTTTCTTTTTATTTTTTCATTTTTATTATGTATACCTTTACATTTTGTATTTTGGTAATAACTTCTCTATTGTGTATTATTTTAAATTCAAAGAATTACGTTTTGATTTTTTTTCTCTATGATCTAATTATTATATCATAAAAAAAATATTTCTATTTTTAAATTGTATTTTTAAAAAACAATGTACATAGTTTAAGTTTGACATCTTGTAGTGTAATTGGCTTTGTGCCGTTCTATTTGATGTAAAATAAATAAGTGAAATGAAATTTATGTATGAGTGTGAAAGGATCGTAAGCAAACCTGAATATCGTTTACGTCGTTTACCAGTTTAAATCCTTTAAAACATTCTATTTGAATAGAAACTATTTTGAAACTTATTTACACCATCGTATGCAGACGCAACTCAGCGTTATCACCAGATAAAATTGTCGTCATTCGGACGCATTCGCGGGTCTTGACGTGGTAATCGAAAGTCCACCTTTACGGCAATTATCTACATACAAATTAGGCAGGTTCAGATAACAGCTCCGCCAATGCCGTACAAGAGAATATTTCTGTAACAGCTTAATTAAGTTCGATACAAACGTTTATCGTAGTATTTCTTTTTATTCGCTGTAAAAAAGAAATTAAAGACGATGTCCTTGGTCAATTTAATGTATTTATAACATCGGAATTGCTGTGTCTATACAATCGTATGAATACAAACTACATATTATTGTGTTTACAATGGCTGGACTATTAGTCTTAACAATTTAGACTAAAAAATAATCGAACACACAAAAAATTCCTGTCTCTTTGACGAAATATCATTGTGACCAGAAAAATATCGTGAACAACATAAAAACATAACAAAATGGTCCATTATTATTGTTTGTAGTGTGTGTTTCAAGATGTCGGAGGTTATTCCTGTTTGAAAAAACTAAATTGTTTGGACAAAGATATTAGCGCCAGATACTTAATTTTATTAGTACCTACGTGTTATAAACTAAAATTATCTTTACATATATTACAATATATGTAAAGCTTACAAAAAAAAAAGTGTGATGAGGCTTAATATATTAATAAAAGGCCTACATTTGCAGGAAAAAATAGTGAAATAGAATTGTCACTTACTACACTTTTAATTAAATTCACACTGCTCAATGCCGCCATTTTGGTTTTGATTCAATCAAAACATTTTCTTAGCGTATATATTTCCATTTAATGCACTTACTTGAGGAGGTCGTGGCCTAATCAGTGGTCGGCATTTGAGTCAATCGCTAAGTTAAGTTGCTCTGGCTGCGACCGGGTGATAGATGGGTGACCCATTCTAGCTATAATGGAATAGAAACGTTTTTATTGTGGCAATGTTGTTGGAATATTGCAGAAGTCATTGCTAAAGATTACACACCGTTTATCCTCAATTTTTTATTTGACATCACAAAATTTAATAATAATAATTATTATTATTATACTGTATAATTATACAATAAACTTCTTTTTTTTTTAATTTTATCATTTGAAAAAGACATAAGCTTAATATTTTTTACAATAAAAAATCTTTTTTTATATTAAAAAGAATACATGGATAAATACTTTAGTGCATACATAAAAGAAAAAGTGTAATAATAAAGTACATTTGATTAAAAAAAAATAGTTATAGTGCAAAGGCGGTCTTATTGCTAATAGCAATCTCTAACAGACATCCTCCATGGGAAAGAAATAAATGAATGTATTCAATAGACTGTAGTCTCATTGGGTATTAACATGTAACACACTACACTTCGGCCAGACACTTAGCGTGCGCCATGATCTGCAAATAAGCAAGCTCGTTGCCATAAATCTTACTAGTTTACGAGGCGGAGGAAAACATGCAACGTTTTATGTCCTTCGTATAAACTATAAAAATCCATCCAGCGCGCCGTCTCAGATTATTAGTCACAATATGTCCCCTCTTTAGGCTTTACTTAAATTGTTGTTGTCATATCCAATTATCCGTGGAGGCGGGGTTAACTAGTCATCAATAATATATTATGTCTGTCGTGCCGGAGCCAGATATAGCTTCATTTGAATGATCATGTAGTATGGCCGGGGACTTTGTATAGCTGTACAAAGTTTTGTAGTACTTTGTGGACTTTAAGGACAAAAATGTACAAACACTTTGACTAAGCTATGTCTGGCTTCGGTTATAACAGCCAGAATAAATTTCATCATTATCATCCACTGCCCTGTATAACTTATTGCTGCATATAGGTACCATCTCTACCCGTAGGTACCATCTCCTTCGATCTTGCTCAAATATACGTAAGACAAGTTTACTATATAACCATTTAATTATCATTATCATTAAATCATCCATCATCATCACATAATGAAAATATCATTATCACCATCGTGAAATCTATATAACTAGCTGTACCCAGCGACTGCGTCCGCGAGGGCCCCCCCTATATAGAGCAATTAGGAGTATGAAAAATACACAGTAGCTGATTCGCAGACCTATACATACATAAAAAATATCTTGAATATACATATAAATTTTCATCATAATCGATCAAGCAGGTTCGGAGGAGTATGGCAACTAACATTGTGACACGAGAATTTCATATATAAGATGATATCTAATCTAATATACAAAAACATTTATATGGCTTTAGACGTATATACGAAATCGAACACGGATGTTTTGGTATACAGTAAAAAAGTTTCAAATAAAGCGGTACCGGTAAATTACTGATACAATTTTCGTGCCCCCTAACAAAGACGCCATTTGAGGCCTTTAGGTACGCACGTACGACAATGTCAACGGCCGATTTTTGTTGTAGAAATCCTATCTCGATTTAAGGGGCGCGTAAGAATCCAAAGAATTTTTTTTATTATAGAATACATCCCGTATCAAACACTGTAAAACATATTACAAAATTGATATTAAGAATGCCCTGGCACAGTTCTCTCACCGAACTGATTTTATCAAACACCGTAAAAATGGGGAAGCTCGCCTCTTTGGTCTCCTGAATATGATTTTGAATAACAATCTTCTTCTACTTAACGTTGTCCCGGTCTTTTTTTTTATATAACAAGGGGCAAAGGAGCAGCCGGCATTCACCCAAGTGACTACCGCGCCCATGGACAACTGCAACACCAGAGAGAACGCAAATGCGTTGCCGGCCTATTAAAAATGAGTATGCTGTTTTCTTGAAGGTCCCTAATTTGTATCCGTTCGGAAATACCGAAGCTGGCAACTGATTCCACAGAGGAATTGTGCGAGGTATAAAGTTCCTAGAGTATCGCACGTTTGTGGACTTGAGGACACGAGGACTTTAAAACGTTGCTATTGCTTATTGTAACGCACTTATAATGTACCGTAACGTCATACGCTCTGCTGGGTGTTTTAGCTATCATGGCGGACTGTTGTATTTCTAGCTTCCTTTTTTTGTTAATTCCTATTAAACCCGCTCGCAATATAGAAATAAATACGTTGGTTACGGTTTATTTTTCTTATTTGATCAGATAAATACATAATTTCAATGATTTTTGATTACTATCATACCTATTCTATAGTGTATGGTTGCAGTATTGACCGCAACAAACGGTTGCCGCATCGAAATAAAGTACAAATTATTGTACATTTCTGAATTGCCCAACAATCATTATATCCAGTACAAACTTCGCGGTAAATTATCAATTAGCATGCGATATTCGTTGTATCAAAAATTTCAACTCCATGCGGTTATAGTGGAATGCTAGTTTTGTGTATTGAACCACTAATTTACTAATTACACAAATATCTCATCATCATCTGTCTATATGCGTAAAAATGCTGGAATAATGATATATGCTGGAGGTTATTCCTTGGGTTCCTTTGGATTCCTCGATTGGAGTTTACTCCTTAACAAACAATATAAAATCCAACTGCGAAGATATCACGTAACACATAATATGTCAATATTCATTGCATCTTTCAATGTGGAATATAACATCGTATACTAATGCCGGCTTGAAGACAGGTGTACCACATATCTGCATACCAGCCTTGTGAATCTCTGAGAGATCCTGAATATTTAATTTTAATTTAGCTATGCCGGTGCCGGTATTGATAATATGCCTACAGTGACCATATACCTTTTAGTTCAAAGGACTCTTCCGAAATTTTGTCTTCTACCTAGCGTTGTCACGCTCTAGTACTAGGGGCCCCTTAAAAATTTAAGGATCACAGAAAAGATCACAGCCATATCCTCTGAAATAGAGGATGTGGCTGTGGCTGTGGGGCGAGTTAAGATGAAGGACTGCTGTCTGACGTCATCCCCGAAATTCCCATAATCTCTACAATCTCACGACTAAAATCAGCTAGTGACACTGTTCCCACTGTCGGATATGTTAAAACCAGTCTTTGAATCGGTTACCCACATATCAGCCAGCCGCGGTAAGAACTGCTTAACGTAGCGGAATTTAGAAATAAAATTAGTTACCTTTTTGAAGTCGTTGAGGTTTTCTAGCGATTGGGTCTTCTTAAACTTTTAATTTCGAATGATTGAAGCGTCAAACATGTTTGAGAAACGTGTTTGATTTCTTTGGTAAAGCGGGACACTTTAACCCTGAGGATAGTGGCACTGCTAAATGTGGGACTGCTTGAATGCAGGACCATATTGTCGCACCCGCTCGTAACACAAGCTTTTAGTTTAAGCTTAGTGGGCGTAGCTATGAGGGGAAAGGAAAATATTCGACATCTCATTCATGTATTCATTGTCAATCCTTGATAACCCACTGCTGGGCATAGGTCTCTCTTTGCTTCTGCCACTCTCCCCTATTCCTTACCAATCTCATCCAACTAGTTCCAGCTCTTCGACACACTTTAAATTATTCCTAATATTAAAAAAAAAACTCTTGTTTCTAGTCTAGTTATCTAGGGGATCTTCTGGGTTAAAAACTTTAAATTTGAAACTATCTATTTGATTTGATAGTTATATCAAACCAATTGCCATATTTTTTTTAAGTAATTATTCAGTCCACGAAGAGAGAAGAGAAGGGATTATATGAGACGTAGTAAACATTTTAAAAAGAAAGGTAACATACTAATGTGTCGTAAAGTTGTACGTATTCCAAAATTAATTTTCTTCTTAGTCGTTATTTTCAGTGATGAAGTGTGAGCCCGTCCTAGTATGTTTTGAGACGTAAACCAAATTCTTCCGTGCCACTCGGTCTTCGGCGCAATTCGGGGTAGTTGGAATGTCAAGACCCAAGATGTGTATTGAAATTGCAAAATTCACAATTACAACAAACATCAAAATTACTGGGTTGCAGCATTACACCGATTTTCCCTCGTATTCATTCGCGGATTAAAGCAAAGTAGTTTAGCTTCTCATGCATTTCTCTCATTAGTTCTTGAATCTTTAGTTTCTCAGTAAGTTCTTTTTTAAAAATAAATATCTTAACATATGAAGACTCCAGTTTTAAATACTTTTAATTATATATAAACCTTAATACCTACCTACTTACTTTAAAAAAGAAATATTAACATCTAAGACGATAAAATATGTATAAAAATAATTAAGTCTTGAAAGAAAACAATGAATCCGCATAGATTGTCGAATATTTCACACGAGTGTCCTAGTTATTTGAGAAATAAATTAGAAATCTCGGTTGCTATTGTGGAAGTTTTTTTTTTCAATTTAAGATCAACAATAGCGCAAATAAATACATTAAAACTTACCTTTAACGTACATATATAACAAGTATTCACAGTCAACACTTGTTCGTATAATTTACACAAGAATTTAGCACCCTGTACGTATGTATGTATGTATGACAATGAATTTATTGAAATTTCGCTTTGTCACTGTCACGCATATGCGAAATCTGATGTGTCAAAGAGAGTGACAGTTGGATTAGTGTCTTTTGTCTCGTTCATATTTTATTTATGAACTCACCAGAGCTCGCGCGGTCGGGTCTTGATTAAAAATTGTAATTATATTGACGTTGAATTTTAACAACTTGACAAATATCCGTTATATAATGTACTCTCGAGCTTGACAGAAAATCGGTAGAGTATCTACAGCAGTACACTGATTTACAGGGCAAGCATCTTTATATATGACAATATATATCAGAGATATGTGTATAATTTAAGCCTTTCAATCAAATAATAATGCACGTTAAGCATACAAGAGCGATAATGAGATCTCTACCTAAGTAGAACTCTTGTTTTACTAGGTAGAGCTTAGTAGTTAAAATCGACCAAAAATATTTACGTTTATGTACAAAAAAAAAACAAACAAATTGTATACAGACTCTTATTAATGGTTGATATTGAGTCACAGTATATCTTATTGAGCTAAAACTTTCAAAGGAATCACCGCAAAGCGCTTATAAAAACGTGACAGATGCAGAAAGGTAGGGAACACGATTATGCACTATCAATCAACCAACAAGTGATCGATAAAGCCGATGTTATCGCCCCGCCCGGCTCGCCCCGGCGCGGCCCCGGCCCTGCTAACCTAATATGCGAAAACGGGAGGGTCGCAGAAAAACGTGACATCTGGATGGTAGACCGTATTGTTACGTTTAATAGAATTAAACGGAGGAGGTTTTGTACTAGATATAGAAATGACATAAACATTTTATCCTATAGTGTATGAACTACACTAGGAAATCACTTAATAACTGTAAAATAACATTACTAAACAAAAACTAAAAGTACTAAACAGAAAAAGAAGTGCGATAAATAGAGGAGGTAAAGGTATTGGACTGTCATGTCGTGGTCTACGTAAATACATTTAAATAATATAAAATTAGACGACTGTTAAATCAAAACAGATCGACAACTAGGGCAACAACAGTAAAGTATATAAAAGTATCTTTGTATATACTAGGATAGGTAGAATGCCTAAATGGTTTGAAAAGACAATTGGTAACGGTAGGTGGCGCTGCTCTCGGGATATATCCCAAATTTGATACTTTCCTTTCTATTACTCAAAAACGGTTGCGCCGATACGATTTTTGACTGTTTTGTTTGATTCGCATTATCTCAGGGAAGGATTAAATGAAAAGGAAGACAGGAAATATCAAAGGATATTTTTTAAAATACTGAACATGTAGAGTCGCATCTTCGGAATTTGTATTGACCAAAAATCGAGCAAGACAACGTCTGCCGGGTCCGCTAGTAGTATTATAAATTCTGATTTTGTAAGCAATAACTGGGCACGGTAAATCCAAGTAGGTAATCACTACCACCGACGCAGTTAGCTAGCGCAGCTTCTGTTGAGATCGTATTGAATTATGAAAGCGATGTAGTAAACGGTGGTGAGTCACGTGAATCACTGATAATGGTAGAGCATTTGCAGGCCACAGCATCGCATAAATAATATTGTAAACCTGAGTTTGCTAATCCACTTCTAAACTTATTACTGCTATGCAAATTACTTGTTTTAGATATGTCGATATGTTGAACTAGCTGTACCCGCGACTTTGTCCGCGTAATATTAGGTAAAGAAAATAGATTCAATTTTCGCAGGATAATTATATGGCCTTTTCGATTATTGGGCTATTTAACACCGAAAGAATTTTTCAAATCAGACCAGTACCTCCTGAGAATAGCGCGTTCAAGCGAACAAACAAACAAACCCTTCATCTTTATACGTTAGTATAGAGGTATAGATATAGAGCTAGGAAACAATATTTTGGTAAACCAAAATCCCGTCTCCATTAACACAATTGTGATGTATATGAAATGAAATGATTTTTATTTGTTGAATATGAGTAACAATATTAAGCAGATACATATTCTGCT
This sequence comes from Charaxes varanes, assembly GCA_024363005.1. Taxonomy (NCBI): domain Eukaryota; kingdom Metazoa; phylum Arthropoda; class Insecta; order Lepidoptera; family Nymphalidae; genus Charaxes; species Charaxes varanes. Next base: position 1,342,115 of record JANCMC010044246.1, on the reverse strand, counting down.
TTGTAGCATGCAAATATTAGAATTTTTCCTTAACAATAGTAATGTGATAAACAGTGAAAATTTCTGAGACTATTGAAAAATCCATTAAACATAATTATACAATTCAAAATTATAAAAAATAAAATGTCAAATTATGACAGTGTACTGTAATTTCACTACTTAATCCTAAAACCAAGGAGGAAAAAAGTATTATAATAATCAATTGTCTATATTTATTATATTTTTTTTCAATTCAATAATAAGTACCTACAATTATAAAATACAGTTATAACTAAAAAAGTGAAATATGACTATAAAGTTACAGTACAATAATAATGCCTACGCGTTCGTGTTACGAATGTGTACGTACTAAATAAAAAGATCATATCCTTAACTTTGTGCACTTCGATTATATACAAAAAAAAAGTGTTCCTTTAATTACATATTTTTTTATGGATGCGGAATCAATCGCCTTATTCCATTAAGTATCTGATGTTTGCCACTGAAACTATCATTCTTCATTAATACTTGTCTTCCCTATTGTAATTCTGGTATATTCCGGCAAGGGAATTATGTCAATTCTATGGCCTAGAAAAAGGGGCGCTCGCGCTGTGCGAGCGAGTCGGAGAGGGTCGACGTGCCGGGCGTCCCAAAAACTCCGCCTCACATAATAACCGCCACGGGCTATTGCGCGGAATTGTCGAATAGCCGCCGAAAACGATTCTATTCGCACTTTTGTTTTTATTCTCATACAGCGCATAAAATACTTCTCGTATTTTGCAATTATCTACGTATGTATCTGTATTTTGTTTTAAGTTTGGGATGATTTTTCATATACATACATGATAAAAGTAATCCATTAGAAGGTAAGCAGAATACTCGTGTAAACGAACATGATTTCATTTAATTGCTCGAACCACTGATAATTGACGATCATTAAGTCAGCCCTGATTCATAGTGATCGCTTATATATTTGTCATAAGAATAATTTTGTCTTTCTTCTACTCCTAATAGAAGAATCGGAATAATACTTATTCTTAAATTTTTAATACGAATTGAGTAAAAATATCTCTTTTTTAAAACCCTAAAAAGGTCACTGGTAGACTGCAATGTTTAATATAATTCGACGTTTCGAGTAGTTAGTATCAATAACATACGGTAGGAAAATTGTAGGAAACCATTATTTCTATAACCTGATTCTACAAATAAAATGGCCTAAAGCGTGTCAAGACACGCTTATATAGAAGGTTTCCGTATCTGATACGCTATGAACGTATTTCTTAAATAACTTCAAAAGTTCTTGTCCGATTTCGTTCAGAATATTTTTCCTAGTGAGTTTTTAGCATGTTCTATCAACATGGAAAATTTCAAGTCTCTACGTCTAATTGTTTGGAACTGCTAGGGGGGAGGACCACCTTACGGGCAGACAGATAAGACGGACGGACGGACGAAATTATAAGGGTTCCTTGTGTTAATACGTAACCCTAAAAATCCAAGTTGGTTACACAAGCTTTCGCATCTTTAGGCTAAGGAGAATCACAGCACTTGCAATAGTTGGCAATCATAACAATTATAATCTTATTATTTGACCAATTCATATTCTGCATGACTTCTATGGTAGGTGTAATACTTGCGTCCAATAAGGCATAATTCTATTTATCTATTTACAGATAGTGATCAAACTCAAAACCCAGTTGGCGTGTTTCGTCGTGGGACGTCGAAATAAGTCGTTTGTAAGATTAAACGTCACTCGGGAACACTAGCTCCGAGTAGACTTTAAGCTTATCGTATTATTTGTTAGCGTTACTATATTGTACTTCCAAAGATATAATTTTCAACCGTGAAGGCGGACACAAATAGGCAATTTTGAAAGGCTATAACCTCTTCGAACATCACGACGATTGTGTTCAGCGATGTTCACGTAAACCCAATGTATATAATTTTGAAACGAACATTCTAATCGTAACCAGAAACAACAACGTCCAAGATAGCCCTAAAACAAATATTCAAACAAACTATCAAAAGGATACAGAAAACAGCAGCTCGATAAAGGAATTTGAAATCTGCCCTGACAAGTTTAAAGATCATAATCGCTTGAAGCAAATGAAAATACGTACTGAGAGAAAAGCTGGTCGTACTGTTTGCCAAACCTGTTATATAACATGTTCAAAATCCTATAAACAATTTGAGAAATGCCTACAAGGAATGTTGTAGTAACCTTGTAGTCAACATGATAGTTACCCAACTACTAGAAACTCTTTACTAGAAACTTTAAAAAAAACAGGTATAAAAAATAAAAGTAAATATTGCACAAATTTATATATACGAATTTAAATTCACTCATAATTGAAGCATAGTACAAATAGTGGAAACATTGTGCAGACAGGCATGTCCGAGCTTTATGAATAAAAGATAGCGTGCGGGAAAATTCCTGATCGGGACACGTGCATTTCAATAACTTTAAGACTTCTTGAAGGGAATATACGGAGAGTAAAAACATATTTATCTACTATTACATTACAAATTGCATGCTTAACTTATTTAATAAAATATTTTTTATTAATTTATGTCCGATAGTTCGTCATGCAGATTAAAAATTCTCAAGAAAAATATTCATTGACACTGAAAGTTCATTCAAAATGACTCTCACTCTCTTTCTAATTCTCAAATTAGTAAATGGATATCGTAATACACGTTTACAAATTTGAGAATTAGAAAGGGTCTAAACGCCACGTCTAAACCTTACTGAAATCTTCGAGCCTCAATAGCTCAAAGGTATAAGGTATGGACTGATATCCGCAAGGTACCCGGTTCAAACCGCACCGCCGTTGGGGTATTGTCGCACCCACTCCTAATACAAGCTTTTAATTTAAGCTTAGTAGGAGGGGCAAAAAGGGAATATTAGACATACCTAAAATGTATTCCTAATATTCTTAAAAAAAAAATCTATGGAAGAACAACAGAAACTTGGAATTAGTCCAGGGGCCTGAGATGGATAACAGAGACGAAGGATACTGCTTTTTAAAGTGCTGCTTAAATATAGAGCGAACCTTGCGATGTTTGCAGGTTCATAATTTAAAAAAAGTAATAACCATTAGGGGTTATATTGGCATGTTAATAAATTGAAATTTGTTTGTAGAAATATTTAATACCCATCAGTACCGACGCGAATATCCAAGTGACCTCGATTCAAAACTTAACAAAGGAGGACAAAATCGATGTGTGCACCCTAAAATCCACCTTATATTTAGAACAACATGCAGATATCACACAGAAGAGTGGACCAAATCAACATGGCAGATCGCAGCGAGCGTTATAAAGGGTTGTTTTGAATGTAACTGAGTCGCGTGGCCAAAGTAACACGTGCACGATTGGATTATGCTAATGCATTCGATGTACGCTAACGCAACTGTGGCGTGTGGCCAGAGACGCATTATTTAGTATAACGATTATGCACAAAATTTTAGTATGATAGCTATCGATATTTGGGTACACTGTGTGACAAAGTTGGCAAGTGAATAATGTTCGGTATAAAAACACGACATGTCTCCTTCGCGCCTTTTATAAATTTTGTTAACTACAACAAAAAGGGTTTGACGATTTTCATGATGTAAGAACGAAAGAAGGCAGAGTCCCGTTCTAAGAGTTCCGTACCATCGCTCTTAAAAATTTATACTTTTCATAAGATTTCTCTTAATTTGACTAAGTTATCGCAATTTTTAGTATCTCAGTATTAGATATTTATTTCAACTTCATAGCTCTACGCGTTTGAGAGAAAATGGGGTCTTGATAGACAGACAAGGAATTGATCCTACAACGGTTACTTTTTTAATAGAAAACTTCCTATAGGTTTACAATTTGAAATAACTATCGACAATACCGTTCTAGAAACATAACCCGTAACTATGTATCTGTTCGGGTAAAACCTAGATAGATTAGAGTTCCGGCCTACGGGACACGTGTTAGCGAGTGCTGGCCTAGAGTAAGCATCTTATTAAATTAATAAAGTCTTAGAAATATATAGTGAAAGATGTTTTAATATTTTTATTAATAGGTTATTCTTAAAAACGTTATGGCCAATTTATTCAGCTGTTCAACCTCACGTTACACAAATCCGCTCGTTTATATGTAAATTCAATTGGTAACAAATTCAAACAGAGCTCCATTGTGCGATTGGTAAACGTTGGAACATTATTTTGTTATTAGGCAACTGCTTACAGCGGTGTTGCAATCCTATCATGAATAGAAACGTAAGTGTCTACTACGCTTTCACCCCTAAATAGTTGTGTTATAATACGTCAACGCCAGATTTAGACCTAAGGCTTAGGGCCCGTGAAGACTTAGGCGTCGTCCTAATAAAACGCGGGTGCGCGATGCGAATCAACTCATTTCTTGCAAACGTACCATCAAAAACATATTAATGTCTAAGAAGTGTCCTAATTGAAGTTATCGCATCGTCTTAAATTAGGTCACTTCTTAGACATTAATATGTCTGATCGCATGTTGCACAAATTAAGTTATCATTGTTCGTATCGCGCATTCGGGTTCTGTTAGGACGACGCCTAAGAATTTTAACGCTAAGAAGGATTTCTTCAGCTCCTGCTTTTACAACCTCAGGAAGTTAAACTTGTGATTAATAAATTCACGTACTTTATTCGCACGCGTTTATAGAATTTTAGTCGCATAGTGCAAAGGAGTTTCACATCAAACAGAAAAAAAACACAAGCAGCGTATATTGCACAAAATTCTGTACAAAGACCTTGTATAGCGAAAAGGTTACATATATACGACAGTTAGTTTGGCAGTGCAGGACGATTCACAAAGCGGTGCTGGGGTCGCGCTACACTCTACCGTTTGAGGCGGTCCTGGACGGAGCCCTTGTGGTGCGGCGCGCCGGGGGCGCGGCTTTGTGCGTCAAGGGACGCCGCTTCGGCCGCCTGTTTGAGCCGTTTCCCTACACCGCTGCCCTCCTTCTTCCATCCGCCCTTTTTGTCCTGGTTATCCGTTTTAGGTTTTCTTCTGTCGATACATACAGGTATTTTCTACTGTTACCGACTTCTTTTTTACTACGCGATCAACACAATGTGTAAAAAACATTCGTGCGCATAATTATAATACTAGGCTATGAGGATGTTAAAAATCTTCTGAAAGGGTCATAGAAGTGACACAAAAAAATATACATTTTCTTAGATACACATAACAACGGACAAACGGGTAAGCGACGCACCTTAATGACTACCGACTCTCGGTGACAAATAATCTTCAGAAGACTGTCAAATGCGTCGCCGGCCTTTGAGAGACGAGTATATTCTTAAACGGTAATACGAGTATCTTCTTAAAGGTCCCAAAATCGTATTGGTTCTAAATGACGGTGCTAACAATGCGATGTCCAGTGGTGAAATTCAGCTGCCGATTATTCCTTGGAACACTGTCCGTGAATACGAAATGGTATCTTTATGCCGGAGCTAGACATAGCTTCATTACTATGATCATGTAGCGTGGCCGGCGACATAGTCTAGCTGGGTAAAGCTTTATGGAACTTTGTAGTCTTCAAGGGCAATAATGTACAGCTATGTATGCAACTGATACCACAATTCCTCTGTGGAATCAGTTGCCAGGTTTGGTATTTCCGAACGGATACGACTTAGGGAGCTTCAAAAAAAGCAACCTCAAAGGCCGGCAACGTATCTGCGGTCCCTCAGGTGTTGCAGTTGTGCTCGTTTGCCTCTTGTTATTTAAAAAAATGTCTGGCTACGGCATTAAAAAGTCAAAATCGGAAAGTTCTCCGATGGCAATGTTGTCTACGGTCTCACCTCTCGCGGGCGTTGTCTCTGGGGGGCCTGGCGGCCATAACACAGACATTAAGTTATCTACCTTAGGAACAGACGCCCGTGTGTCATATAGTCCTATATATTTATTTATTTATATATGTGAAAGTAAATCTGTCCGTTTCGTTTTCATATCTAAACCGCTGTAACAATTTTGATGAATTTTCGTATAGATTAAACTTCTTAAATGGACATAGGCTACTTTTAGTCGCGAAAATGAAATGCCTGAAATAGGGATAGTTTGTATGAAAGTCGAAGAAATTGGAGCGGACGAAGTCGCGGGTTGGAACTAGTTAGAACATATAGCGTGATTTTCAGATGGATCGGAGACCATTGTAATCAGTCCGTATGTGATAACAACCCCTGTCAGTCTGGAGGCAGCTGTATTCGTCACCCCGGAAGTGGTTTCTTGTGTCTCTGTCCATACGGCAAGCATGGTATTTTCTGCGAGTACAGTAAGTCATATATTTTTTAATTTTTCAGAACTATTTTTAATTTAATTTTTCAATGTTCAGGAAAAGATGTGTCATATAAAATTTATTTTTATAGACGTCGTCCTAATAGACTCGAACGCGCGATGTGATCGCACTTAGTTTGTACGAACGTACGATCAAACGTATTAATGTTTAAAATCCGATTTACGTCAGACGAGCGAACGCTCATTCAAACCCTGACTCTAAAAAAATCCTTTAGTTCAAACAGACGTAGAGCATACTTGCGTTGTTCTGACTGCGATCACAGATATTCTTATTCTTGTTTTTTGCTCTATAATATTTTATATATATAAAATTTTATATGTATAAACGTTAAGAACGCGCTTCCGTTTACACAAAAAGATCGTGAAAACATGGTCTTGTTCTAGCTCTAGATCTATGTTCGTATGGTCTAGACCCACCTTAAGCAGTGTCCTAATTTAATTCGCGCGATCGAATCTAACTTCAATTAGGACCCTTTTTAGATGTCTATATAGTTTAAGTTCGCTCGTATGGTGCATTCACATTCTATCAGGACGACGCGACGGCTAGATTTTCTCGGATATAATTTTGAAGAACTTTACTTAAACACTTAACTTATTCTAAACTTGACTATTATCATTTTATAGTTAGTAAGTTAGTAAAAATGTTGTATACACCTGTAATGGCGCGTCATACTGAACTATTTTGTACACTTTTTTAGATATTGTATTATATATGACGATGTCCATGGTGTGTCTTTTAATAAAATAAATAAAATTTTATGTATATATTATATGTATATCTATTTCCTATGGACACAGATGTGGAAATAACACGCCCGTCTCTAGCTCCAATAGCGACTGGTAAATCTTCATACGTCATGTACCCACTGTCTGTCGCTGCAATGAACTCGGACCGCTTCGACCTACGACTGCGATTCCAAACTGCGGATATGGACCAAATAGCTCTGTTAGCTTTTATTGGGCAGAGTGGCAAACATGATGCCAGAAGTCAGCACCTCGCTCTAGCCTTTGTCAAGGGTTATATAATGCTCACGTGGAATATGGGCAGTGGTGAGTAATTTGTAGCTTAAATCTCTGACATTGTATACAACAATGAAAAAATATATTATGTATTTAAAACCACAGACAAACAACACTATTATAATATGTATATGATTCAAAAGTTAATCAAAAACTTTCATTAAGTATGTCAGAAAATTTTGCTAACACTATAGTGGTAAGATTTTTTAACTTCGCAACCCCCCCCCCCCCCTCCGTCATTGTCACAGGTTGTCACATTTTCGCATCCCTTTGTGTGATCCAATTTTATTTTGAATGTTTTTAATGCCTTTTAATGTGACGAAGCTTTTTAAATCCCCAATACTTTACCCAAACTAAAACGTAAGACGTAATTTATACATACGTATACAAGACAATTAAGTCAATACAAGACAATTAAGACCACCTGTTAAAAACGAACAAGTACTTTGACCTAACCAATGAGCTCACCAAAAACGGTTATAAAACCAGCTTATACGCGGTTCCAGATATCGCCGGCGAGATGTCGTCGAATCGGACTTGCGCGATCTTCAAGCTGCAAACTGGCAAGAGACTGCGCAAGACCGACACAAGTGGTGCGAAATCTTGGAGGCCAAAACTCATTTTGGGTTGCTGATCCGCTCCAGTAAGTAAGTAAATAGGAAGCAATGTAGTTGAAAGAAAAGTAGATTACGTTGCTGCTATGTTTTACTTTGTTGTGTACGATTATGTGATGCATAATTGATGCACCCGTGCATTAATTATTTACTTCCCGCTCGGTGCAAAAATCTACTATTTTTCAACGTTTCATTTTACTTTTCTTCATATTCTGGACGGTAACGACATTATATGTAAGGTATATGCATGTGCTTATTAGATCTGTTTGTGCGAATATTAGCATTTATTATTTGCATAAATATTACCAGATGTGTATGATAAGTACATTTTATGTATGGAAATCTCATATGTGAAAATAAATCATATATTCTGAAGTACAGAGATAATATATACATGCGGAGATGGAATAGCATACCATACATTTTGAACGCTTGCGACACAATAATGAAGTTACGTCACAAAGCGAAAAGCGGGAACCCCTTGGGAAATTTCTCAAGCTTATATTTGCGTCAATTGAAAATTTCTTTCCGACTTTTCTGTCGTCAGCCCATTCGTGGAAATGGCAATGATAAATGAGGTAGGTGTACATATTTTATTTTTTAATAAGTTTGTAATACAATTTAAACCCTCATTCGCACGAGAGTTAAAAAAGCGTCGCGCTAAATCCCAGCGTTGGCGCGTTTTAAGCGACGTCGATACAAAAGTATAGTGTATCTTTATATACATACTAGCTGCCCCGCGCCTATGTTCGCGTGGGCCACCCTTATCACTTAGGAGTATGAAAAATAGCTATTAGCCGATTCTCAGACCTATTGAATATGCGTATAAACTTTCATAAAAATCGGTCAAGCCGTTTCGGAGGAGTACGGTAACTAATATTGTGACACGAGAATTTTATATATAAGATATATCACGTTGAAGATAGAACATGGCTTGATAAAAGCGTTGCGTTATATAAGCGCTGTCGTCACATGACATTTGCTTAAAAATAGATAGCTTAGGATAAAAGTCTTACAAGTAACACTACAAATGACATGCGCAAAAATTATTAATTTACAGTAACATCTAAATCTATATATTAGTTACATTGAAAATTAGATTTCATGGCAATATAAAGCTCTAATTAGAATTACTGTGGTAAAAACCACATTTAAATTAATTCAGCAAAAAAAGCGCTTAAATATTCGTAGCTGCTAGATCGAAACATAATGTATTAAAGATTGCTCACGAGATTTCGTTCTGAATGAAATACGATCGCAATAAAGCGGAATGCTCTACAAATAAAAACGTTTTTCGCATCCGTCTCTTATGTACTTGTGTAATAATTTTGTTGGCAGCATTACTCGCGATCCATTAAGCGATCGTTTGGCTGTTGGCAGTTTTGTTTAATCATTTTTCACTGTCGCATTTCATCTACATTATTGGAGTTTATTATACTCTGGTGATATTCGCTAACGTAAAACCACGAAATTATCTAAACTGCGCTTCATTGCTTTCGAGGTTTTATGGTGCGAGTATCCGACCGGCACCAGAGAGAAAGGGTTAAAAACTTAAGTACGCGACAAGATCGTCTTTTACGACTATATAAATTCACTGGAAAGTCGTAAACCACATAAAGATTCTTTTTGGAAGAGGAACTTGAACTTTTATGACAGCAGCAAAAATAAAGGAGTGAATTCTTTAATATAGCAACATCATCGCGCGGCGTTGGCGAGTTTAATTTCCTATAATAAAATATGCTAAATTACAAGACCGTTATGAATGACGGATATCAATAAAGATTATTTTTAATATGTACATACCATGTAAGAAATAATAAAAATATGAAGAAATTATAAGAAGAAATCAAAGAAATCGCCTATTTAATTAAAGCAAAGTAGTTTAGTTTCTCATGCATGTCATGGATTTCCGCAAAGTAACGCCTGATTCTATCAATTACTTTCTGCAGTGTTAACGGTTTAAGATGTCTAGCTTTACAATTTTAACTAAATTTACAATTTTTTCTAAATTGACATTATTTCCATCGTCATTGGGTTAATGGAAAAGGTAAATATGGACGACAGATGTTCAGAAAAGGCGTTTACTTTCTTTTGGGAGCTCCCGACCCAGGTACCATTAGTCAGTTTTATATATGTATTTTCTTGAATCGGTCTGTATATGGACTTTGTTAATTTCCACAGAAGTAATTCGTGGAGCTACGAGTGGGGGTGACTGAAGCCAGTCGTTGCTCCTTCGTCTTTTCAATTTCGGCACTTTTTGTTAAAGGTAGTTTATATCCTTAGGATCTCTGCCTGGTCCGGTAGTGCCACACGCGCGGCTATCTGGTAAATCTGTAAGAGTTCTGAGTCTAGACCCATTCCGTTGTGACGCCGCAGCCCGAGCGCTGCGCGGCCGCGGGGGTGCACCTGGCGTGCCTGCACGACGAGACGTGCCTGCTGCCGGTGGCCACCGACGCCCACGGCCAGCCGCGGCCGCGCCCCTGCGCCGCCTCCTACAGCTTCGTCACCGAGTGCTTCTTCATGGCGCAGAAGTGCATCGACCTAGGTGGGCCCTGTCTTGCACTTTCCAACGCACACTTTTACGAGCGCTAACCACCCTAAGCAGACAGTGCTCACGAAACACTTTCGAGTTGAAAATGGGAACACCCGCAGAAAGCCAAGGCCCTATGCGATAACTGTCTAAGACGTCAACTGTTTGGGGTGTTTCCTAACAAGTAACAAAAAATCAGATTGACTTTAATTAGGCAAAACGTGAAGTGTACTTTGGTAAGAATCCTTTTCAGTACTCAAAAAGCAAAACAGAACAGACTTACGAATATATGCCTAGAGGGTGGCAACCATAAGGTCATCCAAAAGTTAAAAGTATTGTAACAATAGGAAAAGGAAACTCCAATTTACTTATACTAACATCGTGGCACTAAGACAAGCTGGCAGATTGAATAATCGTATTTTTAAATTTATGCATACTATTATACCTGATATCAGCTTCGTGAGTTTTGACAAAGCTGTTGCAGCATTCAACACAGTCATAAACATTTTAATTGACAAATTAATAATCCATGAAAAAAAATGGGGCTACCGTTTTATGGTATCGAATGGTCTAACGTTCTGAGGACAAAATCATCAAGTGTTACTGCCTGTGTTTGGGACGATAGGAGGTCATTGCGTTTCTACCATCGCTGAAACAGTCCCATAAATTTCTTTGTAAAAAGGTGGATTGCAAAAGCTGAACACCATCTTTAGAAGCAGTCGTCGATAGCTTTATAAAAAACTTTGATAAGGTAGACCAACAGCCAACAAGAGATATAAAAAAATTACACTGGTCGATAATGTCCCTACCACGGCAGAACGCTCTATGCAGACCGGGCGTACTATTGTGGGTGAATATCGACCCAACCCATTTCAATTCGACCTCTGAATAGTACACACCGGCAGCTCTATACAATTGGCTCCAAACCTCACATCACGCGACGCTAGGCCTTTAAACGTTAGCGTTTGTTTGGGACAGGCTTTCGGGTGTGCGCGGAGAAGCTCTGGCGCTACGGGCAGGAGCTGGGCCGAGTGCAGCGCGCCATGGCCGACGCGCGCGCGCTCGACCCGCTGCGGCAGCGCGTGCACTTCCTCATGACCAGGTTCCACTTCACGGCGCAGCGTTTCTGTTTAACCTGTCTATTGGTCCTCGCTCGAGAGCGGAAACGGCTAGCTTTGCCGCGCACGTTCCAGGTTCGTGAGCCTCCGCTGCGCGCTGCTGGAGAGCGACGCGCTGACGAACCTGCACCGGCTGCAGGCCGCGGCGTGCACGTGGCTGGTGCAGGTGGCGGCGCGGCCCCCCGACGACGGAGGGCCTAAATACTTTAATATGAGACTGCGTTCGTTACGTTATAGCTTTCTTAAAGTTTCTGAGGATCACAGATAAATTTTGGCCTAACGACTTCTGTTGAATCAGCATAATTTGCAATAAATTAAACATCTTTATTTTTATAGATTACTCCAAATGTAAGTCTCTTAATAAAATTCCACGCACGGGCATAAAATCCGAAAACATGGCAGCTGGAGGCTCAGTTTCTTGGGCTCTAGTGGAATTTGCATCTACTAAAGGTATATTGTCACTGTTTCTTCTTCTATTTCTTAACCTCCAGCCCAATATACATGAGAAAATATTCAAACACACTCCAAATATGACACCTCTCCACCACCAAGATAATTCATATTCTGTTAGTGCTACTACTTTCGTCCAATCATTACATACATACGCGTTACCAAGTGTTGTAGAACATATTCTTATTAAATACTTTTCAGCCACATTTGATTTTTCTATAAAACTTGTCGTATTTCCTGGAACGCACCAAGTTTGCGGTAATACATGATTTATGTCGTATTTTTGAACGGCTGCATAAACTTCTACAGTGTACGATAACAGCGGTCCATTTGTTTTTTCTGGTGGTTTCCACTTAACATCTATGAAACCATCTCTATCTGCAGTAGCCACTGTTATAGATACGATATCCGCAGTTAATAACCGTAAAGTTCGCACGACACCTCTGGTACTTACACTGCATAAATCTTTAATGCAAGCTCGCAAATTAACTTTATAGTCTCTGTATGGCAATAAGTCTCCGATTTGGAAGCTCTTTTGTTGTCTTTTCAGATCTAAAGCCAAACTTTGAACATAGCCCCTGCTACTTATATTCTTAGGTCGATCCAATTCTTGATCGCATCCATTTATAGCATTACATACATCAAAAAAATCTTCAACCATTGCTCCTTTCGTAGCCGATGATAGAACACCACACATTGACTCGCATCCCTTTTCATAATTCTTTGGAGGTCGCATTACTTTTGCGTGACGTGAATAATCTATCTCATAAAAATCTTCATCAGATCGCATGCAATGATCTCTTACCATTATATCTTCATCATGTATTTCAACGAGGGTAACATCTAATTCATACTTAGTAATAAAAGGCTGGTAGTCCAAATGATTTACCCATCTAATAACGATAACATTATATGAAGACGCAACAAGTTCTAAGATAAACGGTGGTTCAGGTGTACCAATGGTTGTCATAAAAGTCGTAATATTGCTTCGAGAAAGTTGGCGAGATGATGGGTCATATTTTTCAATACAAGCGGCATACATTGTTGCAGGGCGAAGGGAAGACAATATCACATTGATAGCTTTGCTAGATGTATAATGGATGTTGACAGCATTCCACTCAGAATCGCTACAAGATTCCGGGACAATTGTTGAATTCGAATTATGAGGTAACTTAACGTATAAAAGTGCATAATGGACATCATTTTTTGGTAGTGGGACAAAGCTTGCTACGGCATACGTTCCATTCTTAACATTAATACTTAAATTAAGATCTACTTCTTTACATCCCGCGCTATAGCCATTCAGACCTAGAGGTACATCAATTTCACTGGGCGGTGTAGGAAAGACAGTTTTCAATTTATCAATTTCACTTGGACACAACATTCTGTTTCTGTACAGACTTAAGGAACCTCTATCTACTTTGAGATTTTTTGTGACATTCGGCAGAAACAATGTTTGAAGATTATGCATGTCGTGTATGACTAAACTATAGTTTCCATTATACAGCGTCTGACCTCTGATACGTTTGAGTGATGAAAGGAAGTTTAATGAGTTGAATTGTATAGAACCATAGATGACGATGTAGTCAGCCACTTCTTCGATATTTCTCAAGTAATAATTTAATTCTTCGACAACTTGAGGTATAGACCAAATGTGAATTTTTAAAAATCCATCCACGTGAACGCATTTTTCGGCACTCTGAATTTCGGACAAAGCTTGAATGACGTCAGGATCAGTCCGTCCGACGGCGTCCACGATCGAAGACACCGCCATACCGTTCCTGTATCATCTGTCCGTAACAACTTGACTTTCATTTAGTGACATAATAATTAATAAAAAAAATACCACAAGTCCTCCAAAGAATGGAGCGATGGACCTAATGGGTTTTCTTTATCTCCTATCATAATTTCAATACGATTTTTTTTTTAAATGTACCATAAGAACATTAGAGGTCTTTGAGAATTTTTTTGCGACCCGTTAGTTTGCTAACTGTGAGTTGGTACCGGGTAGCGACCCAACATTTGGGAAACGCTGCGATAGCCCAACGGGGACGAGTTTTGAACCAAGCACCTTAAGGATTTCTTTCCATCTTTCTACAGTTGAATTAAAGGGGCAAGAAAATCCTACCTAATCGCATGTTCATGGACTTTTGGAGTTTTAGGTAATGTGTGTGTATTCAGGCGCGGATCCTGTGTTCAAAAAAGATAGGCACAGCCCACCCAACCTTTGGCTAAATAAAAGTCGGCGTATGAACTTAATTATGATCGATATACTGGATTCCTACAATAGATATGTCTATAAAATATATAAGTTTCATACATTGAGTAAGGTATTGAATATAATATGATTTGAATGGCCAGTTGGCGCAGTGAGAAGTGACCCTGCTTTCTGGGGTTTGATTCCCATCTCGAGTTTGGGTGTATTATCCATGTATGTATTTATATATTTCCACAAAAAAATATATTTGTGTATAACAGGCGGCTGTTACCTACAACAAAGGCATTAAGTTGTCTACATTAGGAACAGACGTCCGTGTCATATAGTCTTGTATATATTTATATATTTATTATCAGGCTATCGATCTCAATAGTACGTGAAAGTGACGTGAATTCACAAGTCTATTATAGTGGGCATGCCCATTGAGCCAATCATGGTGGATCCGCACCTGTGTGCATTAGTGTAAAAATTGTTCAAGTTTTAGCTATTTCACACATTCCCCTCATAAAAAGACACTAAGCAAACACTACTGGTTATCATACACAAAAAAGAACTTAACCTTCACGGAACTGGTTCTAATTATAACATCGAAAAACCACATGATGTCAACAAAAATACTGTTAGATAATACAACCATGTTATTTTATGGTGTACAAGTTTTTGGTGCATATTTTTCCACAGAGTTGGCTAAAAATTTATATATTAACTAGCAGACCCGGCAGACGTTGTCCTGTCCGAATGTAAGTTATCCCATATTTTAAGCTGGATCAAACTGCACACGGTGTGTAAAAGTAATTAAAATCGGTTAAGAAGTTTGGGAGTCCATCGCGGACAAACCTGACGAGTAATTTACACACACACACGTGTGTGTGTGTGTGTGCGAGTGCGTGTTCGCGTGCGTGCGTAATACGTGAAGCGAAAACTTTCGATACAATTTGAGGATTAAGAAAATTGGCACAATTGTAATTCATAATATAGGGAATAGTGCTAATGCGAATAAAAAAATATGCATTATTAATACATTAAATTATCGCCCCACATCCTCTGCAATCTAAGATACTAGATCGGGATGACGCTATGAAGAATAATACATAATCAAAAAAAGACCTCACACACACCAATGGCAAACGATTTACATACACATGTATACATTTTACTGTAAGATTGTGTTAAAGCGTAATCATGACGACCGTATGTCCTAGTACATTAACTGTCAAATATAGCAATGTCATTGTAGAACTAATGGACTGTATTTCTTGAGTAAAAATCCTGTTGCAAGTTACTAAATTTTTTTAATGTTTGTATTTTACTCTCTGATGACATTCTAAATTTATTTAAAAGCTAAGTTTACAAGGGTTCCAACGCGCCCTGCACTGAAGAGCTCGCAAAAAACTCAGTCGGGTACTTATTTTTTTATAGTGAAAGTTAAATTTCTTTTTGTGTTTTTGTTGTACACTTTTGTCCTTGAAGACTACAAAGTTCTACAACGCGGACTTCAGTTAACTTTCTTCCGTTGAACTATCCAATCATCAAACATTTTTTAAAGAAGGAAGGAAGAAAAAAATCTGCCAAATAATGAGCCAGTCTGGTTTTATCTTACTTTTTAAAGTAATTATAAAGAAAGCAGTGGTTCGCTATACAATGAAACATTTTAATTAATTCTGCCCAGTAACTCGTAGTCTCATACAGTTTTACTTGTTGATTGAATCCATAAAAACGTAATTACGAGCCGCTATTTCAGAATCGAGCATATTTTCCTCATAACATTCGGTATAACCCATGAGTAATAGTAAATTGCTTCGACTCCCTTAGGGGTTCAAATACATTGGGGTTATAATTTCATTAGTATTAATTACCTTTTTGAATAATATTGTTACTTTATGTTACATTAAAAGTAAGCATTTGAATGGTTCTAGAACATTTTCTCCCCAGAAGTGTTTTCTTCTTTTGCAAAGGAAGTTCAATTTTATACGTAAGTATACAAAGGTTTGTGTTTACTTCGTAAATGAGAAAATGTACCTACAATAAGGAACGTCACATATGCTACGAAGTTTATACGGAAACAATTTCGGCGAAAATTTAGGTAAGACGGATTACACACATGGGATGATCACAGGTAAATTGTCACCGATAGCACACACACACACACACACACTCTCACACACACAGATCCTTTTTTGACTGTTATAGAGTTGATTTGTAAGGAATTTTCTGCCTGCCACAACATTTCTATCCAACCATCTGCCACCGTCGATATTTCAGAACTAGTTTTTGAAACAGGACTTTTTTGTGAAGTATATTCCATCAGTTGGGAGCATATGTATTACAGTTGTAAGTTAGGTTAGTCTGTATTACATTTGTCACTAATATATACATACATATATTAGACACTAGTGAGATATATTAGTCACTGGTATTGGAATGTAAAGAGTTTATTTAACATCTGTAATATGTATGTACAGAACTGCCTCTGAATACCCTATCATTGGATTGTTGGATTCGATGTTTAATTCGAAACTCAATAAATACAGATTATTAGATTCTAGGCTAGGCTTTTCGTAGATGTATAGGGGCGGAGTATATATAGCGGTACTTTCATATTATTAGTATTTTATTTATGTAGTAAATATAGAGATATTGTAATTAATGTTACGGTTTTTTATTTTTATTTGTTGCTTTGCATTCGAGTATAAGGACCTAGTGTCGGTCTCTCGACGTCTTTTTCGAACGGAGAGCATCCACTTAAATCTATTCAACATTTATTTAGTTTGCATTCTCAACATTTACTTTATGTTGAGTTGAAATAAATTCAATTAAAATAGATTTTATAGTCCACCGTTTACTTTTAGCTTTGTCGGTACCCCAAACCCTTAAATGTCATAAATTTAAAAGACCCCAAGCGATCAATAGTTCCCAAAAGTTTTTCTTTCAGTCCCTTCCTATTTCGCCACAACTGTGTCTTCAGATTTCCTCTATCCACAAAGCAGTTCATTTGAATTGCTAATATTGGGTAACCAAGGCTGTATTATGTCTGTCTGAGATATTTTAGATAAATTGAACAACAATGGAACTACTTAATAGAGTCAAGAAAGGAAAAAAGCTTTCATACATTTTAGGGTTCCGTAGATCTGGAAGGAACTCTTATAGCATTTCGCTCTGTCCGTCCGTCCATATGTCTGCCCGAATGGTTCCTCCCCCTCTAGGATTTCCAAGCTATTAGATGTAGGGATTTGAAAGTTTTCAAGCTGATAGGCGATACTAATAACTCATTATAAACTATTTTGGTTGTAATAGAATAACAACAAAAGTTATTATATAAATACCTTTATCCTGTATCAGATACGGACCTTTTAATTTATTTAAATTTTAAGAATTTATTTAATATTACGAATAAATAAATAAATATATAGGACTATATGACACACGGACGTCTGTTCCTAAGGTAGACAACTTAATGCCTGTGTTAAAAACAAAGACAGGGGTTGTCATATTCATATACATGCTGTTCCACAAAGAAACACAGGTGTTTCACATTCATATACAGATGTTCCAAAACATACACAGGTGTGACACATTTATATACACGTGTAATAGGCAGGACAAATTTGACTATTTTGGAGGGAATTTGAATCCTAAAATTTATAATGTATTTTTTCTGCTATAAAAACGTAAATTTCCGAAGAAATATGAACTTTTTTGGCAATAATAGATACTTGAGAACATTATAGACATAATTTACAAAATTTGTCGTCTCGCCTGTTACATTGATTTTTACGCGGACAAAGCCGCGGGCGACAACTGGATTGTAATAATTATGTTACCTGGCATCAAGCCTCGTCGGTAACTGATGACAGTGAGGCCGTTCTCCCTGCTGGCACTGAACACCTGGTTGGAGTCGAGCCCGCCGATGCGGTCGTCACGGCACACGCCCCGCCACTGGCCCAGTACTTGTACACACTGAAAATGTTTTTATACATGGTGCTAACTTTAAAATATATGTTTTTTTTTTGGGTGGGTGTGGCATAATCTTAGATAGATTTAAGACCATTAAATAAATCAGATTAAAAAGAAAACCATTAAACGCAAAGCAAGAGATATAGAAACGAAAGGTCACCAAACACGAAATCTCGAAAACCGCGTGACTTCTATCTTTATCTATATGTAGACTATCTTTTCTTCTAGGTCCCCCTTTTGTAACTATTTTATTCGTAGTTATGGCAAGAATTACTGATTTGATGTTCTATAAAGTAATATGGATGATAGGTTTTTTTTTCTCTGTCTGTCATTGGTGCTCTATAACATTTTTTTCTAATATTACAAGGAGAAAACTATATATATACATGTATAGCATTACAAGGAATCTCGCAGATGTGTTGCCAGCCTTTAAGTGAGAGAGAAGTACTGGTACATGGACGGGTCTGCCCATTCGGCTGCAGACCAAATGGACTTCAAGCTTTGCGCTCCCTAAAGTAAGTTCTATATAAAAAAGACTACACGAACAGATGGTTAATCTGAGCGACTAACGAAACAACTGCACTACTAAAAGGCTCGCAGATGCGTTGCCGGCCTTTAAATATAGATGTATAATTACCGGAGCGATGGCGGTGACGTTATAGTCGGTGGCGAGGCCCCTCTGCAGCTTCCTGTCGAACCACGCGACCGCCACGTCAGCCCCCAGCATCTGAGAGCGCGTCGTGGAGCCCGAGATGCCGAACGCCATGTATTCGTCGTCGTCGATCTATATGCGGTTACATATT
Organism: Charaxes varanes; assembly: GCA_024363005.1. Classification (NCBI taxonomy): domain Eukaryota; kingdom Metazoa; phylum Arthropoda; class Insecta; order Lepidoptera; family Nymphalidae; genus Charaxes; species Charaxes varanes. The sequence continues at coordinate 1,323,123 of JANCMC010044246.1, read as the reverse complement.
AAAGTAGCACCATGTGAATTCGTGGTACACTTGGGAGATTGTTTTTTTTCATTAAATCTTTATCTGGTAATTCAACAGTGTTACAGGTTCTAATTTAAATGCACAATATTTTTTTTATAACTAAGACCAAATGAGAATTACACTTATACTTTAAATTTAAACAAGAAGGAAGAAAATACATAAAATCTAAAACAAATTGAACTGTTATATAATAAAATTTAAATAATAGTTTTTGGCTAAGGATTAATGTCACGTTTTTAAAAATACCTTCACAAATAATACATTATTTTAGAAAAAATTTGGTCAATATAAAAAAGGCTATAGTGAGCCACCCTTAAAAGATAAGACATATGCTGTCGCGCATTTTTTTTTGGAACTTTTAAAGGGGAACAACTTTGTCATACATGATTTTTGCGAAACTTTAACCATTTTTGCAGCTCTCAAAGAGGAAAAAAAACCCCGATTTTGAATCGTTCTTCATTATTGCTCCGCTCCTATTGGTCTTAGCATAATGGTATATAGCCTATAGCCTTCCTCGATGATTGGGCTATCCAACACTGAAAGAATTTTTCAAATCGGACCAGTAGTTCCTGAGATTAGGACGTTCAATTAAACAAACAAACTCTTTAGCTTTATATATTAATACTGATGACAATATTTATGCCGAATTTGAAAGGGTAGGCCAAAGGCCGTTTTTCGGTGGAGTTTGGCGACAAACGCTGCGACACGGGGGGATGGGGGAAAAGGATATAAAGGTAGATGGGGAGGAGAGAAAGGATGCGGATACTACCGTCACGGACGGTAAAGGGGGTGTGACAAAAGCAGCTAGGGCACTCCGGGATCGCGTACCCGTAGTGGATCTGTTCAGTTATCGAACAGATAAAGGAAGATCCAACCCTTGGGAGTAAATATACGATCGATATGAATTTACGATATATATACGATGAATGAATTTTTAAACATTTTATTTATACGTTTGATTTGGTATTTTCCTTTTTTTTTTATTATTATTATTTTTTTATTATTAACAATGTATTAATTTTAAAATTGATACTTTTTATGCATTTTTGAATGTTGTATAAAATTTTAGTTGCTTTATTTTTTTTTTATTACTTCATAATAATCTTATTTAAGAAATGTATTGAATTGTTTGTGATTTTGCATGCCTTTTTTATATGTCATCCTGTGTACCTTGTTTAGTGAAAATAAAGTATTATCTCATCTTATCCTACATTTGCAAGGGGAACCAAAACCAACAGGGTTGTAACCCCGTTGACCTAGAATAATGAAATTTGGCAAAAAAATCATATCTTGTTGTAATTGTAAATTTTCGAAAAAAAAAATTTTCAAAAAAAAAAATTTTCAAAAAAAAAAAGTGAAGGAAGAATTACGAAAATCGTAAATTTGCAGTTGCATCACAAAAAAAAAGTGCGATTTTGTCAAATTTAAAAGAGATCTTTAGGAAAATCATAAATCTTAAAATAACCATATAAAGTATTACGTGACAGTACGGAACCGTAAGTGCGCGAGTGTGACTCGCACTTGCCCGGTTTAAAATAAACCTGATATAAAAAAAACACGTGTCGCAGCGTTTGTTGCCAAATTTTTTGTACATAATTAAGTAGGTCTGTGAATCGGTCGTTGACTATTTATTTTAATCCGGTAAGTGATAAGGGTGGCCCACGTGGATGAAGTTGCGCCATACAACTAGTCTATACTAATATATAAAGCTGAATAGTTTGTTTGTTTGCTTGAACGCGCTAATCTCAGGAACTACTGGTCCGATTTGGATAAAATCTATCAGTGTTAGATAGCCCGTTTATCGAGGAAGGCTTAAAGGCTAAAATTTTACGCGGACGAAGTAGCGGGATACGACTAGTTGTATATAAAATGAATAGAAAAGAAAAACTCACGTCTTTATTTGGCTGCAGGTTTCGTCGTCCGTGTGTTCCGCACCGCTTGCTAATCTCTGCCGCTTCGGACTGGGACTTTCCCTGTATATAAAAAAGAACGGTTACTGTTAACCAATACCTTTACATACAAAAGACGACCACGCAAAACATTGTCACCCTAGTCCTCCCGAACGGCTGGACCGATTTTGATGAAACTCTTTCGCCTATATTCCAAGGAGTTCGTAGATGGTTTGAAAAAAAAAATACAATTGGAGCCACTACGTCGGTGGTGGGCAAACTTTTTTAATGGGGGGGGGGCACAGAGTTTGGGAAATTCTAGAGGAGGACCAGAGTGATAGAAAAAATGCATTTTGTGTGTATACATCCATACTAACGTGGACGCACGTTGATGGTCCGTTTTCCATTGATACCTTAGTCCTGATCTGTCTTAAACAGGGAAAAATAGCAAGCCACCTATTTCACTTATTCAAACCTCAAATTTGTTTAAAAAGCATAGCCAAACATGAATCAAAATGAACTTAACTATAATTTTTAGACGACTGACAGCTGTCATTAAATCTTTTTATAATTGACCGGTTTTTTTACGCTGGGAAATGCATTTTCCGACTATCTTTTGCGAACAAGAAATTAACATAACCTAAGGCCAGACTTCGTCTCATTTTAAGGAAATTTGGTCAAAAATTAAGTACCTACTTTTATTGCATACTTATAACGAGAATGGAGTACTGAATACTCTCCTTAAGTATTCTAAGTGTCGGGTTGCAGCATTACACCGATTTTACCTCGTATTCATTCGCGGATTAAAGCAAAGTAGTTTAGTTTCTCATGCATCTATTGTAGTTTATAAAAAAGACCATTACATATTTAACTTACATAATTTAAAAATATCGCCCACTTGCGATGACTGCGCGCGAAAAACGCGCATAGAATTATAATCGCTTCCGATTGCTGCTCCCTGTTTACACATTTCTAGAAAATCTTTGAAACGTTATTTACGTCTCTGAAAACACTAGTTGCTTCTGAGAACAACTGTTTATTACAACGTATTTGGCTTATTATTGATTTATTAGTTACGCGGACCCGGCAGACGCTGTCCAGTCCGAACTTTGAGTTGTTTTCTATTTCCTACATACTATTATCCTGTAATATTGTCCCTGTTGTAGTTTTCTTTCCCATTCCATAATGGTTCCCTATTTTGACAATGGCTTAAACATTAAAGATAAATGTTGTCGCAAGCTGCTTTGTAGAACTATTTATGATAAACATTTCCTTCATACGCTATATACGTGTAACTCTAATAGTTTTTGCTGCGCACGCCAGAATAGCTCATAGATGGCAGAATTTTCTCCTACTTGACATTTATCGTTATATTTTGGACAATTCACACAATATATTTATAATTAAAGGGGGAAAAGCATCAGTAGGAAGTAGATTATTTTGTTCCAGAATTTCTGTAAAAGAGCCACCGAAGAAGTAATTCATAAAAAAGGCATTAACGTTGAATTAAATTAGCCACATCCTGCGCCATTTATGTGGACCCTGGTATTTGAATAACACTAGGTAGAAGAAATTCGATATAATAAGTATCTTAGCGTTTTTAATCAAAAGACTTGTATTTCAAATCAAATTTTTATTTCTGTTAGTCGTGATCATATATGATTTGAGTTTTAGTTTACAACAAAACTTGTATTAGGACTTAAATAACACATACAAAACCGAGCTGGATAGAGCTTGCTGGATATATGTACCAAATATGCCTGTTTTTTATACTGACGTGTTTATATCTTCTTCGAAACTGACTGATGTCTGACCTGTTCCCGTTACTTCATCAAAACAGTTGATAATTAATGATACATTCTGTTGTTCACCTAATTTCTAAAAGGAAACTCCATTGTACAATCACCTGTAATGTACATTGTTTACCTGACACAATTTCGAAGAAAACTTAAAAATATCTTACGGATCCTATAGACATTTACTTGTAGTTAGAGATATTGAAAAGTAAAAAAAAAACTTACGGCCAAATTAATTTCTTTTTCACCTCTGATGTTGCACAAAAAACTTTAGTTTGACTGACCAAAGAGATATCATTACATTCAAATACTTTATTCTAAACGTAGTAAATACGGTTTGATTCCCTACTCTATTAAGTTCATATACTAAGTAAAATGGACGAAGAAAGTGCTTTACCAGTGTGTATGACAGCTCCTAGTTAAAGAAAATTTTGCTAAAGGTTATTGTTAGAAATGAACGTAATGCATAACAAGCAAAAATAAACCTTTTAACTAATTGACGACATTCGACCCTAACGTGGCAAACCAATTTCTTGATAGACTATACAAAGAGAAGTTTGAAAAAAAATTAAGTGTCTAAATCTTGTCAATATTTCTATATTTAAGTTCCTAGCTTTTTTGCGTGGCGTTGAGTGAATTGTAATAAGTAAAGACGACCGAATTCTTTCGTGGAACGAAGGGGTGCAGTTTTCCATTCACTGTACTGTAATAAATAACAAGCACTACACTAAATGTGCTACAAATTTGAGTTATCTATCAAGTGAAATCCATAAGATGAGTCATTTTCCACCGTACCCCACATGCCCCAATACGTGCACTCAGGATGACTTAATAGCCCCCTCAGATTGAGCGATTGATACAACTTCATCTTGGGCCTCTGAAAAATAGACCATAACTAATCTAACTCATTGAATCTAAGAGAAGAAGAAGAATAAGGGTTGCCTAAACTCGTCATTAAGGGCCGGCAGCGCATCTGCTGGCCTTCTGGTCTTGCAGATGTCCATGGGCGCCGGTAGGGAAATCTTACTTTTTGCCATCGCGCTAGCCACTTCCTTCAAGGTGTAATAGTCTATTTAATGCTTGTAATATCTTTTGCTATAATTATACTTCCCCGAAGAAGATAAAGAAAGATATATCCTTAATAAATGAAAAAACATTGTTAAGGATACTGTTCATTATTTCAATTTTATATACATACATCGATGTTGACTTAATGTTTCTATATATAAAACAATCTTAGTTCATAAAGACTATTTTAAAAAGGTATTATTAATATTCAAATGAGAAATCAATTATTATAATTTAATCGAGTCCCTTAAACAATTTACTATTACGATTACTTTTAGATATTGAATAAAAATAGTGCTATTCATTATGTTTGTGAATAGAATGTGATTCTTAGATTTATTAAAAAATCTAATGTTCAAACAGTGCTAAGGTAATTAAGTATTAATAAACTAGTAGAGGTGACTGTTTTCCAAAAACCGACAAATATCAAACGTTTCTACGTATATGCACTGTTTAGTAACGTTATCGAATTTTTATGCAAATCCTTTTAATGAGATATCGCTGCCCAAGAATTGAAAACATGTGAGATGTTCAACGAGGCATGTAAGTAACATTGTCTGGTGAGTTCGGTCCCGTTGGCGATATATGCGCGCCGTCGGTCGCCCGTCACATGCCACCATATCGTTCTATAAATCCTTCCTCTGCACTGCATTAGCGGACAGAAATAAAAACAATCCGCAGACATTCATCATGGCGACTTTGTGAAATTGGAGCGGTCGTCCACTGAAAGTGTTTCTTTACTTTAATCTTCTATAAATATACAAATCTTATAACGTCAGATTGAGCTAAAAACGATATAAACTGCATATCACTCTTATCTATAAGATAGATACCATATCTCTCGCTCTGTTAATAGAAATTAAATTAAAATAAAGCAAGATATAGAATTGATAGTTGTAGGTATATATCGTAAAAGATTTGCTATTGTGGTGGATGTTTGAGATTCTGGACATCTGTTGAAATCTTAAAAAAATGACAAGTACACAAAATTCGATGAGTGAAAGTACATAAGGCTGCTGAAACTATAGTTGTATTAATTTATAGTTGACATAAAAACTCAATTATATGTACTCTAGACAGATAGTAGACATAACTGCAAATTCCTGCTCTTTTGTCTTTTAGAGTCAGAAATGTAACCATATTTTTTTAAAAGAACACTATATCTATTGACTGCAGTATGGATTTGCAGTTATTCGGTCCTTTACAAACAAAGTTTATTTGATTTTTTTTATTATTTACACTTTTTGTTTCCTCTAATTTCCTTATAACGAGCGTGTGCACATGTACAGTTAAAATTGGGCATGTTACGTATTCTAGCGCGCCCAGATGTAACTAAATGGATTAAAACTTGGAAAAAACCGCTACCAATTACCGTCGTATTTAAATTTGTTAAATACATAAATTACACCTTATTTAATGTAAAATTTTCCATCCAGACACCTTTATTACACCATATTTTTTTTAACGTTTCTATAATGATAATATAGCGTGATATTATATTTTTATTACATATAATTTATTAGCTTATTTTAAGAGAAATGTAAAAACAACATCATTATGTGGTCTGCTTTCTGTACATATTATAAAATTAGTGCCGAATATTCGTAACAATACAATTATACCAAGTAAGAAAAATATGATTGTTTAGGAAATTCTAATTTACTACTACCTAAATAGCTTCTCCTCTTCACGCTTCTCGCCGTTTGATTTTCAAGAAGCTTCCTACGTTGCATAACATCTATATGGGCCCACCTACCACCTTAGAACCTACAAGACCTAGAGACCTTCAAGAAAACACCGTATTATTTCTCAAAAAATCTTGCAAAATATCTTTTTTTTTTTGAACCACCGGTAAATTAATTCTGTACATTGAAATCAATCGTAGTTATTTTAATCTCATCCATGAAAAATACTCTAAACGGCAAAATAAAAGATGCAGTCAAACTCGCGTGGAAGGAATCGCCGCACTCCTTTATTTAGCGTCTGAGCAAAAATAACCCAGTGCTGGTATAATTAGACCGCCCAATCATCGCGAGGGAATTCCATGAGTGGCGGAAGTGGCAGATATTAGATACATCTACTACTATTTCCTATTTCTACTACTATAGTTGTACGGAAAGAATCACTATTTCTGCTGTTACTTAATTAACTTGATCCTTGATAAAAAATAGACAAGTCATGATAGGTCACAGAAGACGAACGAAATGAAATACATTAGCTAATTTCACACCTTACATTGCTGGTCTGTCATCGTGACCATCCCTAACATAAGCTTTAAAATCTTTATTTCTTCTTTAAAAAAACGACTTAATTATCAGACCTGGACCAAATTGGAAAATACGGGAAGCACCAGCATTCAAAGAAAAAAGTCATCAAAATCTGTTCGCCCAGTCGAAATTTCTGAGGTAAAAAACATTAAAAATATACAGTTGAGAACCCCTTTTTCCTTTTTTGAAGTCGGTTGATAAAAAAATTTAAGTCAGCGTTACTCAAGTGTGACTAAATTTTAAGTAGGTAATAGATACCTAGATATATAAAGCTGCACTAAAATTTGAAACTATTCAAAACCAACAACCCTTAAGCTACAGCGTCAACGAGCCACGCAATCATTAAAAGCTAGAGACAAATAAAATTACAATGTACATTAAACGCTCGTCGCTACTACAAAAAAATTAATTTAGACGAACCAATTTGTTTAACATTTTATTTTCACAGTTTTAAACTCGATAGCGATCTGTTCACACGATTAAATAGAAATTAATTTCGTACGCCAGAGACCCCAAGTTTTCCCTATCAACGTTTTGTGGTTCCAGGAAAATAATCCCTAATTCGTCCACGAGAAGAGTCTTTATTGCACACGTTTTTATAGCTATGGAAACGCTAGGTCGCCTATTGTTTTTGAATAATGACAATGCGACAAGAAAACTGTCACTTCGCGTATCGTAACGAAAATCTATGATTGTTGAGTGGAAATTACTATTTAATGAACTTTAACGACCGACGTAAAAGCTACTAAGACGTCTCGACTTCGCACGGTGATATCAATTTATTTCGTTCAATTCCTGAAATCAAGACCGAGACACATTTCATACTTATATATTTATTATGACAACTCTACTTAAACATATTTTGGCAATGTATATGTAGGTACAGGATATTAGAATACATTTATATATTTTACAAAATTGCCACAGCTCTTTAGGGAAGATAGGTTAGAGTAGGAAGCGCGCGAGTCGCTAGTTGCGTTGTGTTACTTATCTTTTACAATTAACTTAAAATAAGTAAATAACAAATATGATTATACTACGTAAGACCTTATATAGATGGTGATGAGGCCGTAAATTTAGTAAAAGATCCATCACGTGATTTCTTTATAATACGCGTCCCCAAATAACACATTGAACGTTTAGAACATGAATCTATTGATGTTGCAATAATCTTTTGGTGTTAACAAATCGTACAAACCATTACACGAATGAGGTACCTTTCTTAATTGCATCAATACAGCGTGGAATTCTTATCTTGGTCAATTGCCGGTTAAACCTCGACAGCAGTTAAAGTTTCGGTCATAGCTTTTAACTGCAAGTATGTACTAGAGTTATATAAAAGTAGATCAGGCTATATGATGCCTCACACGCGCCACACGCAAATCGGCTATTTTTTGGAGATGAAGATTTGAAGTTATAATATTAATAACGTTAATTTCTTAATCACTATTTTGTATATAGTTTTACCTTTATTTTAACATATATCAGCCATAATAGACATATTGTGACTTAATCCACCTCATTTTATAAATACATCATCCCTCATCAATAAGACGCATAACCACCTCTACCAATATCATGTTGCTAAGCACGTTCACCAAAGCTGTAAGCTCCCAGACGCTTCCGCATACGAAAATGTTGCCAACACACAGAATTGTTTCATATGGAGACTTGACACTGGCCTCTGTAATTCCTCATTATGCGCCATGGAGGTCGATTGTTAAAAATAGTGCTGTGTTGATGTCTCTGTAATGCTGATCTCATCAATTATAGTGGATGTACATCGAACTGACAGTAAATCGATAGCATTCGCGTGGCGATATCTCGGCAGACTGTGCTCGATTATAAATCGATTTGATCACGCGTTGAAGAGAACGGCGCTTGCAAATGCAAATAGTCCACGAATAGCGCAGCCCCCCAACAGACTACCGCGCAGACCTAACAATGTCAGAGACACGGCACACGAACATACCATTTTTAATTTTGAATTAATGAATCTTCAGCTTAGGGATTTCTGGTCGTCCTTCTCTACCGACTGTCGAGAATCAGATATATAGCTGCCGACAAACTTCTTGTGCAAATGTTTTTGGCAGCACAATAGTGTATTTCAGATCAAGACAATGATAGTAGGTGCAGGGGAAATCATGGCTCGCTCGTGTGGTTAGTTGTTCAGTTGACGATTATGTTATTACTGGTGAATATTTACTATTCGTAATGTCTAAAATTTTAAATACTGTAAAAGTTAACCAACCCTCTTAATTCTGATTACGATATTAAGCACCTGAGCAAATTTAGTATTATGTCATTAAATATTTTATACTGGTTCAACAAAATGAAACATTAATTACTCATTCTTGGAAATAATGAAACGATTAAGCTAAAATGCAAGAAATTTCAAGAACTATAGTTATACAGCATGCTAAGTTAGACTCAAGTTATTCGACACGTATTCACGTATGTCTGGATTTAAAACGTTAGTCACTTCTAGAACAATGTAGCGTGCAGATCAAAGCGACGCGCCGGGATGCGCAGACGACGTCTCGACGCTCTTCCCTTTACCCCCCCCCCTCCCAATTTACCCCCCTCCTCTACAGATCGAAGCGCCTTTTTTGCATTTGCGTCCAGATACTTGAATTAAATCGTAAAGTTTGACTCTGCATAATTAGTACATAATTAGTAGACATGTTAATAATTTGATTTATTATATCGCCAACTTAATACGCACAAACACAATCAAAAATTAGCATTCATAAAATTAATCATAAAGTGTGGTAAAGGCGACATTGTAATCTATACAACTATTAAAACATCGACTAGTAATGTCGATATGCAATTATTTTAATAAAATTATTTTAAAATATGACCATACCTATAAAGTAATAACAACAAACAAATTTAAAAAATTGCTAGATTGAAGTAAATGCATACTAAGATTGGTTATATTTCCAAGCATTTCGGATCAATTTTGCCAGACTCCAGACAGACAGCTGAAAAATAGACTTATTTAAAATAAGATATTTGAAATTATATGAAATCGTTTATTTTTTGAGCATTACACTATACGATAACTATAAATAATAAAGAAATTAAACTTGCTTATACACATAATGTTAGTGTGTGCAGTGTGATGCCCCAAAAAAAGGTGTGACCTCTCAGCCTTTTTAGGAATGGGTAATATTTTCCCATTCCTACCGCTGGTTTTCATAGGCCACCTCACGTATCCACGAATGGCAGTAACATGAACGCATTATATTACAGAATACGAATTTGGAACATTACAAAAAGGAGTAAATAATTATTTAGCTGAAAAAGAACGAAACGTCGAGGCACTATACAAAAGGTAAATTGGCATTGCATCTTATTTATAAAATTGTCTTAAATTTGAAAAAGATTTTGAATTAAATTAAAAAATATTTAAGTTGAGAAATAATCATATCCTATGAAAATGTTACTTATTAATTATATTTATTATTTAAAACTACCTAGAGAATAATCTATTGCTGCTGCTGCAACTGATCTTTTATTAAATAAGATTTGTATTTTAACCGAAATGCATTAATAGTTTAAGTTAGTATAACATTTCGTAAAATACAAGCCCTTTTATATAAAATAAAGAATATTTTTGCACTTTATCTCCAGTTATGTTAGTTAGTTTAAAAATTAAAAAATACGATAGGTTGAAAAATCCTCGTAATATCGTCATAAGAGTCATCGTCTTGATTAACAGATCGTAAACTCTGACCTTTGACATTAAGGCCTATCACTGAGCAGCTACTTTCTTTTCGAATTCTACGAGACGGGACAAAAGCACCCACGCGTTACGACTGTGACTGTAGACGACGCACCAGCCACGAGCGAAGGCGGGGGCTTTTATAAGTATTATGTCGTGGCTAATGGATAATAGTTATATAGTAACCTTTGAGGCGTATAAAGTAACTAGTTTGGGGATTGATAGTTTCGTGAATGTATTCACGTCTCACATATTTCATATTCAAGTCGTGATACGAAAAAATCAAAGAGCAATCTATAATACTTGCATATGACTATACGATACCCATAGCAAAAACGCAAGTTTAAAATACTTTTGTCTGTCTGACTATCGGTCTGCCTGACTGTGTGTCTGGCTGGACCGATTTGGACGGGAGTTTCACTGGTAGATAGCTTATTTTACAATGAATAACATAGGCTACTTTGCTTATAGTTGTATAAGTAAGGTCCCGGGGAAAAAAAAAACACTCAAAATTTTACTAATTTTATTCACGCGAGCAAAGCCTACACAGTTAAGTTACGTCTAGTAATATTAGTTTTTTTATGAATGTAATGCCGGAGCCAGACATTCTTCTCCAGACATTCCAGCTTTCAATGATCATGTAGTGTGGCCGGGGATTTTGTGTAGTTGCGCAGTTATGTAGTAATTTATAGTCTTTAAGGACTAAAATCGACCAAGGAATTGGTTTGTCACGCTATGGTCGAATGTCGTTTGCATGTCAATTGGTTAAAAGGCTTATTTTTGCTTGTTATGAATTACTTTAATTCCTAACGAATAACCCTTAGCAAAATTTTCTTTAACTAGGTACTTCGAAATGGTAAGGGTCGTCAAAAATGGTAAAGCACTTTCTTGGTCGTCTATATGAACGAACACTGAGCTATGTCTAGCTCCAGCATTAGAAATATTTTGTAATATATCAAATGTAACATATACTCACGCCATTCGGTAAACTCTTTATCTTCATGAATGAGCTTGTCTACAACTATTTTAGCCACGTAAAATGCTCTTTTATCCAACGACAATTCATTGGGCTTCAGTGGAGCGGTGATGAATGTCGACAGTTTTTGTTTCGTATCCAATTCATCCAGCATGTTATAGAACAATTCGTCATCATCCATTCCGATACACGACAGAATACGATTCTTGAACCATTGTACGCGAGGATCGTTTATGAAGTCCACTTCGATTTCCACCTCATCTGCTAGCGACTGTTTCTCGGAATCACTTGACAGTATGTTGTGGTCTTCAGCCATTCTTTTAACATCAATGGAATTAACGTTATTATCAAATATCAAGATTTTTTATACAATCTGTCATGGCACTATCATTAATTCCGTGTCAGATATTGGTTACTAATGTCAGATATTGATGGACTAATTGTAAGTGATTATTTTTATACAAATACTAGCAAGTACTAAGAATGTGCATGTGTAATATTACGCGATGCGATCGCATGCGTCATGAGGACATCCGCGGCCGCTTGAAGGTCCGTGACATAGCAGAGACTACAGAAGTCACGCCTAAGATGGTACGGCCATACTAGCAGGAGTACAAATTATTTTGGCAATAGATGCCTACAGTGAACATATTTGTCACTGAAATGAGGAATCGCGGTCATCCCAGAAAGCGGTGGTTGGATATCCTGTACAACGACATGAAAGGCAATAATATTTACAAATTGGATGCCTTGCCTGGAGATGTATCGGAAAGCGGACACTGATTAGATTCGGGATTTAACGCTAAGAAAAAGAAGAGTAGCAAGTACTAAATGTAGAAAATGTAAGTAGAAAATGTAAGCGCCCTCCATAAGAATGAAAATTTTAGTTAATTATGCAGTTTTCATTACCAAATTTTGTATTGAGTCTTTTATGGAAATCGCCATAAAGGACCCAAGGATTTCCTTACAATAGTGCTACATTTTAAAATAATATCGAAACTTTTATTTACCTTTAGCAACCAAGGAGGTTATAGCTTAAGCAATAGCTGGCGTTTAAATGTATCTCTAGGTTAGGTAGCTCTTATGCGGTCTTAAAAAAAGGACCTCCGTGTTTCGGAAGGCACGTAAAACAGTGGGTCCTGATTAATGTCATTGAGGGATGACCCATTTTTTGAGCAAGGCTATTATAGGCTATATATCATCACGCTATAATTGAATCTGAGGTGGCGCGACGATTTGGATACCTTTGCGGGGAAGTTATGGATGAGATTGGCCCAGGAAAGAGGAAGGTGGATCAGGAAGGGAGGGGCCTTTGCCCAGCAGTGGGACACAACAGGCTGATTAAAAAAAATCCGCGCAATTTTCGTATAAAGGTACTTAAAGTTTTCGGTCCACGTATTAACATATCTATATTTTTTTTAAATATCTGATAAAGATGGGAAGATTTTGGCTAGAGTTCCGTATAAAAGGTTAGTTTAATCTATACTAATATATAAAGCTGAAGTGTTTATTTGTTTGTTCGATTGAAAGCGATAACCTCAGGAACTACTGGTCCGGTTTGAAAAATTCCTTCAGTGTTAGATAGCCTATTTGACGAGGAAGACTATAGGCTATATAATACGGGATAATTTATAATGCATGATATTATCATCACATATAGAATTTAACCTATTTTTTTAGCAAATTTTTCGCGAACGAAACCGGTTATCAACTAGTATTAAATAAATAAATATATACAGGACTATATGACACACGGACGTCTGTTCCTAAGGTAGACAACTTAATGCATGTGTTATAGGTAACAGCCGCCTGCTATACACAAATATTTTTTTTTAGAAATATATAATATAATTGCATACATATAGATAATAATACACCCAGACTCGAGGTGGGAATCGAACCCACGACCCCCGGAGCAGAGAGCAGGGTCACTGCCCACCGCGCCAACGAGCCAGCAAAATTAATATAAAAAAAAGTATTAAATACATAAAATGAAAAACACAATTCACAGGTCTCAGCGTTCAGTGCTAAAACCATTGAAATGAATATTATTAATTGCGCCGAATACGTTCAGATGAACGTCACGTGCGCGGATTATAAGGCAATTAATTCGGTATGGAGAAAATTCGACGCGGGAACACATGAGCGGGTAATTTAACAAGCTGCCTTTCCTTCGATTACAACAGTTTCCACACACTGCATTGAAGCATTTTGACTAGTTGAAACCAATGCCAAATATTGAAGAAGACCAGAGTTCATTTTTGAAGCGAAAACTTCTTTAAGCACGATAGACATTTTTTAAGATGGGAAAGAAGCATTGGATTCGCGACTGGATATGTGCTGTGTATATATATGTACTTTATGAGTGAACAGTGGTTAATGTCACTTTGTGATGTTGTTTGTAAGGTTGTGGAGATCGTGGGGGTTCCGCGGATGACGTCAGACGGCAATCGGTCATCTTAACTCGCACCACAGCCACATACTGTGCAATCTAAGCGGACCCTGGTACTAGACCGGGATAACGCTAGGAAGAAGTGATAGATTTATCGATACGTGTGTATCGGCTATTAGTCATATGTGGTATATAAGTTTGCGTCGCGGTTGATCCGAACAACGTTCGATATTCAGTCTGCCCTTTAACCATTAAGCCTTCGAGGCGAAGCTTAATACTATTTTCAATATATATTTTATTAATATTTCATATTTCGTAGAGTTTTAAGAATGTCACTGAACTGAAATCCGACCACTTTATTTCAAAATGCATTGTTTACCACAAACTTTTAAGTGCAGCTTAAAGCATTATATTTGTTAGGTCGTCTTAAGTTTAAAAATATGCTTTGTGGCTGTTTTTGTGTGTATAACTTGATAAAAATTTGATTTTTTTTTCGTGTGCATATTTTTAAAATTACAGTATCTATAGCTCAATGGGTGCAGGATCGGATTAGATCATTATGGTCCATGGTTCTACCGAACCATGGTTTCCACCTGCCCTTGAAATTTCTTTGAGAGGAAGAAATATATATATTTTTAAAGAGAAATATTTACACCACTCTATAATAGTTAAACATACTAAATATAAAAACAACCGTTTCAAAATCGGCAGTGCTCAGAAGAAACTATTATAATTTTTTTTTTCCTGAGTAAGTTTTGTAAGTAAATTGTCTTTAAATAATATTTAAATTAAAAAATACCCTAAATTGTGGTGTAGTTTTCTGGTTGCAGCCCTAGCTGGGCCCGCGATTTCGTCTGCGTAAATTAGGTTTAATTTTTTGCGTGATGATATGAAGCCTTCCTCGATTAATGGGCCATTTAACACTAACAGGATTTTTCAAATCGGACCAGTAGTTCCTGAGGTTAGCGCGTTCAAGCAAACAAACAAACTCTTCAGGTTTATATGTTGGTATAGATTTTTGTTATGTACTGAAGCAATTAAAAAAATATATTTTAGTATTGTATACTCAAAAAAATGTGATTTTTGATTGAAAAACTCGTGAATCAAGTTGTGCGTATTTTTATCCGACGTTACTTTGAATTTTTTATGTCCACCGTAGATTTTTTATTGCATAGATTAGGTATGTATCAGGAACGTGACAAGATAATGTACACGTACTATATTATGCGTCATGACTATTTTTATAATAATAGAGATCGCTAAGCTGGTCGAAATTCGGACTTCGGACGGAAATGTTTCGATTTGTGTACCATTTTGCTTATTAAAAGCTATGTTTATATTTTTTATTCTCATTATAGCGTAAGAGCTACTGTAAACAGCTCCGGGAAGATGTTTTCGGAAGGCTACAATTGCGTACAAAAGTATATTTTTGGCATGTGTTAACAGTCAAGCTGGTCAGGTTGTTCTTTAAAGACGACAAAACAGTCTAGCTTGTTTATACAGCATAAAAAGAATTAAAAAAAAATTCAAAATTGCCTATATCATGTTTTTCTGGTAGGTTTTATTTTGCACATTCTGTACAATTCATAGTTTAAATATAACCACAAGCACCCGAACTAACCTATGTTTTACGGTTCTTCTATTCGCAAATTACTATATGTTCGCAATTGTAACCTGTTGAAAACACCTTTCCGGAGCTGTTACAGTAGCTCTCAGGCTATACAAAGACATTTGACAATTTAATCACATTCAATGTAATAATTAACAAAATATATAGTTTTTTGCGATTTAATTATTTCGTTAAATATTGGTGTTAATGGTTGTATCGCTTATAATTAATTACATTGACGACCGTCCTGTGCAAAAGCCCGTTTTGCGTATGATTCCCGACGAGGCCAAACATTAGATATAAATAAAATTTCAATGATTTTGTGTAGACAGCTAATTTTGATATAATAATTATTGTATCTTAATAGCTAATTTCATAATTTTCGAAATAGCTAATTTTATCAACAGAAAATTGTATGTGTATGTCTGGATTTGTAAAGGTAAAATTCACAATGGTTGGCTGACATATTACTAGCTTCGTAACTAAGCTTGTGACTTTATCTGCAGAGTGTTCCTTTACCGATATAAAGAGTACCTACCCTACGTGTTATCTAATTCATTCTGTAAATTCGTTGCGTAATTGAGTAAAAGAGACATCGACATATTATACAAACAATTGTATTACATAACATGGAGTAGGGGATGGAGTATCATCTTGCATTCGTAATTTAGGGTGCAAAAGTCTATTTATTCAATCCCTACAAAAAATCAACTACAATTATTTAAATATTGTCATTTAAAATAACGTATCAGACACCTTCTTTTATTCAAATTTATTTGCGTATTCCCTTTCTGAACGTAGATCTTTGATTTTAATATTGAATTCACCACATGTCTCATACATATAATTTCCATTAGTTACTAATGCAGACATCCCATGCTAATGCTATAAGCGCGGGTATATTGTGTTTACACTCAGTATCATCCTCTCAATGGTACATTAAAAATTAAAGATACCAACCGTTCCACGTTAATTTTTTTAATAAAATATCAGATGGAAGTGTTATTTTTACCGTAGCCCAAGTTATATCAGAATGCGGCGCCCAATAGTCGATTGTCTAAAACAGGCGAGCGCGCAACAGGGGGTGCGGGGCGAGGGTGCCATTCAATACAAGGTGACATTGTCGCGATTAGGATGGTTACGTAGATCTTATCCTAAGGTTGAATAAAAAATATTCGAGGAGCAAGAGCCTGCTTCCCTGGTGTAGGCTCATTGGCAGGATGGGTTATGCCTGTACATATTGTAAGTAGAAGTTTCCATGTCCACTTAAAAAAATTATTTTGGTCAAATTTTGGTTCCTCTGCTATTAGCCAGTGAACCAATAGTCTTTATGTCTATCAAACATAACACTGACCGAATGTTTCATGAAATAATAATTATACATGGCTGGTCAGCTAAAAGGTCCAGTATGAATTTGGTATATATGAAGTATTCTTTTTTTTTTTTTGGAGTAGCTGATCTGCTTTTTAAACAAAATAATCAGAGTCCAAAATAGTCAATGACTGTTTATTTATATACAGACTGTTGTATTGTATTTGCAGTTTATTTATTTTATGACTGAAACTTTACCTTTAAAACTTATTTAATAATTGTAATTTATCTAAACTGTACTATCTAAACTCTACTATTACTGTAGATTTGGCACTAATATTATTATGATGTCATGTTCTTTTATTTTTAAGTTAATTTGGTTATATTGATAGTATCTGTAACCCACGACTTCGTCCATGCGAATTCAGTGATTTTGTTCAATTTCAAAATCTCTTTTATGCAAACTTTAATTTCCACAACAGAAAGTAGCCTTTCTTTCTCCAAGGTCTAATCTTCAAGATTTCTTCAACAGTTTAGTCATGAAAACGTAACAGACAGAGGTTTTTGACGTGATAACGTCTTAAAAATCGATGAATGCCGGCTGCACGCAGGAAAAAGTGTCACGTTCCGCCTGAGCTGAGCATGCAAGCGAGAGCGCGAAACGCGATAGAGAGGCACGATCGGCCTAAGCGTTCAGCGTTACCACGTAAATTGATCGTCCGTAAACCGACTGTACAGGCAACTAAGTTGTCTTTAAGTGCAACTGCAAAATGTGTATGTTTTGTTAGAAATTCTTAATTTTGTAAATATACTAAAAAAAAATTATTTTTTAGTTAATGCAAGAAGGTGGATTAAAAATCACAGACTGCAACAATCACGTAAAGTCGGCTATAGAATTCTTTGGCGAGTCTTGTGCACCAAATTCTTTAAAAGACCTGTACAATCCTATTGGGGATAATTCTGATAAGTAAGTAGTCATATATTTTATCAATATTTATTTTCACGAGTTACAAAGTTGATGGAATGTAGTTTTTAATTGACTTCGAGAAGGAGAAAGACATTGTTTTATTTGAACATTTATAAACACACACTTGTCTTGACCACACTTTGATATCAGCCTGTAGTAAAATGTATACACGTGTATGTAAATCGTTTGGCATTGGTGTGCGTGAGATATTATTTTAATAATTTAATGTATAAAAAATGCATATTTTATACAAAATTAGCAATCTAAGACTATCCTCTATATAAACTACAATTGTGCCAACTTTCATACTCCTTGGTATGCCCAATTTTTGTTTAATGGTACCGGAAGTTTTCGCGTCACTTATAGATACAGATGAATGAAATAACCTAATAAATATTTGCTAAAGGTTGTGTAAGCTGTGCGCTGGGGGCGCGGGCGTGCGCTGCACCTTGGCCGACCCCCACGCGGGGTACGAAGGCGCTCTCAAGTGCTTGCTGGCCAACGGCTCGGGCGAAATTGCCTTCGTCCGGGATACCACCATACAGCACACGCTGATGTCACATAGGATACTGGGTGAGAACTCTTATATTATTGCTACTGGTCCAGAAATAATTGACTACCCAGAAGAACCAGCAAGAAACTTGGCACTTAATTTGCCATCTTTAACTAGAGATCGCCGGCTGGTCGAAATTCGGCCACAAATCTTGAGATAAATGTATAGATATACAATATTTTTAATTTTTTTTTTATATTTAAATAAATAATAAATAAATAAATATATACAGGACTATATGACACACAGACGTCTGTTTCTAAGGTAGACAACTTAATGCCTGTGTTATAGGTAACAGCCGCCTGTTATACACAAATATTTTTTTTCGCCATCGCCATCGCCATCGCCATCGCCATCGCCATCGCCATCGCCATCGCCATCGCCATCGCCATCGCCATCGCCCTCGCCATCGCCCTCGCCCTCGCCATCGCCATCGCCATCGCCATCGCCATCGCCATCGCCATCGCCAGTTTAAAAAAAATGAACACTGTCACTTCGGGAGTCTTAGCGGAAGTGAAAATGAATCGTCAGAGGTGTCAGCAGCAATGTCATCAAAGACAAAGTCAAGCATTTGATGACGCGAGTTCCATGATTGGATGGCCAAAAAGACCTTTAATCTAATGTCATCATAATTAATGATCTCGATTGCACTCCTGTTGAAAAGGATAGGTTAGAAGGCTTACCTTCTTGCTTATTTTTTTTTTATTCCAGCCAACGAACCACTTTGTTAATATACCCTTATATCCATACATATAATCATGTTACTTATTGTCACTTAGGCAAATACAAACACATGGTAACCCTAGCACCTATCGCTCTATCCTACGAGTGGCCTAAGCATTAAGCCAGTTTTTTTAAACGTTGTAGCAAACGCTGTGACTGAATATGACTTACGAAGTTAGCTGAACGGCGCCGTTCAATAAAGAGGTTAGACTGTTAATTGTACGGCTTATTAAACTAGTTGGCTGTAACATCGATACTAGTATCTTAAAGAGTAAAGAATTTATTGTTTGTTTGCATTGAACAGGCTCTGAAATTACTGAACCAATTTGCGAAATTCTTTCACCATTAGAATTCTACATTATCCCTGATGAACATATGCGATAAGAATAATTTAAAAAAAGTTTGGAATCCGTACGAAAACGCCCTGGTATTTACCAGTGCCGGGGTGGCCAATTGCGCACTGGTATTAGATAAGCGAAACGAGAAACTGGTGGAAAATGCAATGTGTCTGTATAAAGTGGCAATGGAATCAAGTAGACATACAATGTCACACGTTCCTCCTCAAAATCACTTGTCAGTCCGAGTAGGAAGATCCTCCTGCAGACTTGAATTTCAGTCTTGCCTAGACTTGGCACATGCACTAGATCATAGGTTCCCAATATTTTTTTGTTCTCATGAAGGACTTTCAACATTTAGCTGGTTTTGGTGGACCCCCTGCTATGGGGTCGACTAACATAGCTCCAGAATGCAACAAAACTGTGAAGATTAGTTCTAAGTATAAAAATTGCGTAGCAAATGAGTTTCAACGACGATTTGATAAAAAAGTGATTAATAACTTTATTGATTCGGCTGTCAACATTTCTTTTTGTCATCTACTCGTAGCACAGGAAACAAAAAAATGTCACTTATCTCATTATAAAACTCCCATTTGGCGTTGCAAAAGCAAAAATAATAAATTATTTTTAAATAAAAAGAACACCGCCTTCAAAAAACGCCAAGGAACTAAGAAAGGAAAAAATAATTAGCACTTTCACACGATTTAGTAGACACCTACTGATGTATTGAAGTTGGCACGAAACCAAAAAGGTTCCCCACTAAACCGTTGCAGAAGGCACTTGTCAATTTGTCGCGCACATACTGAATCCGAATTCAGACTTATATAGTTTTCTCAAGGAAGACTTTTTCAGCGCTTGACTAATATGATATGGAACCAATCCTAAAGTATCAGGTTTCAAATAAAAAAGAAACATCAAGATCGGTTCACATAGTCGAAAGTTCTGAGGAAACGAACACAAAAAAATACCGTCGAATTGATAACCCCTCCTGTTTTAAAGTCGGTTAGTAATAATATATTTTATTGGGTTGTTGTTGACGACACATTTTACAGAATATGGACTATGCAAGATTTAACAAATGACATTCGCTGAGCTTTTTAAAATATTATCTGCCTACATTGATAGGTGAAATCAAGCCAACATTATAGTTCTTCGCTATGGAAAGCAGATAAAGTTTCGTGGAGCGCAGCGTTTTTTTAACTCTCGTGCGAATGAAGGCTTAACAATTAAAAAAGTCTTTAGTGTGAATGTAACATCAACTCATA
Organism: Charaxes varanes; assembly: GCA_024363005.1. Classification (NCBI taxonomy): domain Eukaryota; kingdom Metazoa; phylum Arthropoda; class Insecta; order Lepidoptera; family Nymphalidae; genus Charaxes; species Charaxes varanes. The sequence continues at coordinate 1,302,221 of JANCMC010044246.1, read as the reverse complement.
TTAATTGGATACGGTTGATACGCCCTTTGTAGATTTGAGGTAAACATTGAGACAGAGGTTACAGCTTTGGCGGTACAAATGTTACTCAGTTAAGCAACAGGTACGACCAATGTAACATCAACTCATATTAATTGGATACGGTTGATACGCCCTTTATAGATTTGAGGTAAACATTGAGAGAGCGGTTACAGCTTTGGAGGTAAAGTCTAATATGTTTGTTCACAGGTTCGGTTGCTGTAGTAAAGCAGCATACTGCCAGAACTCTCACACCGGTAGCCTGTGGGTCAACTACTCAAAAGGCGATTCGTTCATTAGAAGTACAGTTTAACAATGACTTCAGGATACTTACCGCGGTTTTGTTCAGCTTCAGGTATGTTTACACAGGAACGAACCAATAACTTTTACCGTCCGCAAAAAGACGTTTTCTCTGCTGACAAGATTGCGGTCAAGTCTTAACAGTATCCTGAAAGTGCTGTCTTGTAAGATGGACACACCATACTACACGCACGCTATGAAAATACTAGTGCCACTATAGTAAATTTATCATTATAGTAAATAATTCATCATTTCTATTTTATTAGAATAAGAGAGGTATTAAGACACCTTTTGTTATTTTACTAACACTCATGAGCCATTGTTGCTTAAATAAATAAATTATTATTATTATTGCATGAATTTAAATTTTCCGACGTTTATTTTTACTCCTTTGCATTCGTTCATTGTACGTCATTATAGACTTTGATATATTGTCAATATAAAAAAAAATCAGCTACGAATTGATTGCCCTAAAAAGGTCGTCTGGTTTTTATCAATCCACATACACTGTTTCCAAAGCCTTTTTTAACTGATCGTCAATAAGCATAACGAGACTAATGAAGCAAACGGATTTTTCTTTTGTTTTTTTTTTAAATACAGATTGGACCATGGCTTACAAGTCATACAGAATTTATGTTGACTTTGAAAGCATTTTTTGGGTTGTGCCACACATAACACATAATGTATTTGTGTTTCCCTAAGTCTCTTTATGTTACGAGCAGGCAGCAGGCAACTAAGTGCCTACCGACGCCCATGGACATCTGCACGACTAGAAGATGCCCTGCCGGCCCTTAATGTCGAGTTTGGGCCACCGGTACTAGTATGCGCCTGTCCAATTCGGCTAAAAGCTTGGCGCTACCTCTAATTAGAAAGGGATGGAGTAAAAGAATATAAAGGTAGATGGGGAGAAGAAAAAGGATGCGGATACTACTGTCACGGACGGTATAGGGGTAGTGACTGTAGCAGCTAGGATACTCCGGGGTGGATCTGGCCAGTTATCGGACAGATAAAAGAAGATCTACCCCTTGTGAGGATAATCTAAACAGAGAGTTAATAGGAGGGTTCATATGTAAAATGCCAATCGAAATGTCACCCGTGCGAAGCCGGGGCGAGAAGCTAGTTTAATAAAAGAGCAGTATAAATTTCGGTATCGCTAGTTCGCCGAGTTTAAAACATAAATTGTGAGTTATCACTAAGCTGACGGCGTCGAGTATGTACATGACATAAAACTAGCGTCACCGAGTGTGTTTGAAAACTTGTATGGTCTACAGAAAAAGTCACAATATCTATACTAATGTATAAAGCTGAAGAGTTTGTTTGTTTGCTTGAACGCGCTAATCTCAGGAACTACTGGTCCGATTTGAACAATTCTTTGAGTGTTAGATAGGCCATTTATCGAGGAAAGCTATAGGCTATATATCGTGATGCTAAAAATCTACTTTACGAAGTTACGGGCACAGCTAATAAGTTATAAGGTTAAATTAAAAAAATTGCATTTTAGTCAACATTTATTGCTAGAAAGTCGAAATGAATTCCGTAACTAACGTGGTACTATTTAATCTTCAAGCCATGTATCCTAAAAAAACGTACCTCAGTACTAATAAGCAGTCTAGTAAGTTATTAGGGGTCTAAAATAGAATTTTTAGGGGGGTATGGGAAGTTTTGGGGGTTCTGAAAAGTGGGTGATACTCACCTAGAACAATACCATCATACATTAAATCACCCTTAGAAAAATATAATGTTTAAAGTGAGTAACGTAGTAAGGCACACATTTTCGACCTTGTTACAGCAGAAAAGACAATTTTCTACTTGCACCGCCCCCCCACAATGTGATTACTACCACCGAGTGGAAACTTTCCTAATTGTGTTTTCAAAACTTTTTGGTCATGTAAATCTTCATTTTGATTATCATTCAGCGCTTACGAAATTTAATTCTCGTGATATAAAGTAGAGAGAAATGGAACGTAGCGGAGATGACCTACTTTAATTTACGGTAACAAGTGATATAATATGGTAGGGATACGTTATTTTCTTTAAATTTGATATATGCTTTTTCCGTTTATATGCTGCAGGCTTATGGTTGCGAATGTGGCCCCCCTTTTTGGGTTCCGTAGTTCTACAAGAAACCCTTATGATTTCGCTCTGTCCGTCCGTCCGTCCGCCCATCTGTCTGCCCGTAACGTGCTCCCCTTCCTCGCATTTCCAAACTATTAGACATAGACTTGAAATTTTCCACGTTGATAGAACATGCTAAAAACTCATTAGGAAAATTATTTTGAACAAAATCGGACATTAACTTTTGAAGTTATTTAACAAATACTTTTATAGCGTAATAGATACGGAACCCTCCTATATAAGCGTGTCTTGACAGGCTTTTGACCATTTTATTGTCAATATAAAATAAAGAGTTAGAACTATGTTAAACCTAACAACATATAAATGAAACACAAACTGTATTTCAGTGCATTGTGAACCGATTAAACAATGTCGTAATTAATATCACGAATACCGAAGTATTTGTCTATCTGTTTAATTTGGAATATCTCGTTATAGCGACCGATGTTATGAATAAAGCAAACAGTATTCTACTCCAATATCAATATTGCAATAGCATGAGACGCCTCTGAGTCCTTATTCACTAAGAATCAATTACCCAAAGGTTGCTCTTGGTACAATATCTCCCATTTCATTATATAACGGAGAATTCATTTTAAAATTAAGGCCTTTGGCTTTGCGAAGAGACATCGGATCTGCATCTTTTGCTGTATGTATCACGCGAGTGTTCTGAAGAATTGTTTAGAATAATATGGCCTGTCAAATTTCTCTACCGGACATCGCGTCATAATCCGAAATTTCACCCCCACCGCTCAATTTTCCTTCCCTCATAATTCTGGGAGAGTCCCTTGTTATGAGCTATTGAGATAATGAGGAATCACAAAACATGTACATAGCATGTGACTGTCATAAATGCTCATAACCTCAATTTATTAAACATCAAACGTTTAATTAATTAACTTGATAATTACGCGGATCACTTCAATACAATTCTATCCCGCATCAGAAATTTCTGTCTAAGCTTTTGATTACTTTAACTTTCGTGGTTATGTTTAATCAATATTTGAAATAAAACGAATACTTTTATATTCGAACTCAGTTTAGTTTGAAAACGCGTTTCTTTCAATTCTTCCTTTGTGTAAAGAAATAAATAAATTTATTTATCTTTAGGTCAACCATTCGCTATTATTTTACAAACATATATTTAGATTACGTTTATAATTTCGATACTTATAACATTCGTTATAGATCCAATTTTCAAAATTGCAATCATATTTCGGGAAAAAAATCATTTTAAACAAAAGTATTAGACGAAGCCTGAATTGTGCCAGGTTTTACGGCTGAATCGGTTCTGAAAAGTCTATAGAGGGTAGCTGTTTCAAAGACTATAGAGGGTATTTATAAATTATTTTTATAAATGGCAAAATGAAAAATAAGAAAAAGCATATACGTACTAAAGTGAACATAAAGAAATATTTCTAACAGAATAAAAGAATAGATAAGATACAACCATCTGGTATAATGGCAAATTTTGACCCGCTGTTGTTGCCTACATTTAAATATATTTACACTGGCTCTGGAATATCACCGATTGCCATGTAGACTAACTGTTGCCCGCGACTTCATCCTCGTAAAATTGCGAGTACGCCGTGTATAAGCTGGTTTTATAACCGTTTTTGGTGAGCTCATTTGCTAATTCAAAATACTTGTTCGTTTTTATCTGATGGTCTTTAGTGTGAGGTAAGAAATTCCGAAACAAATTGCATGGTTGTGAAAGAAAATTACAATAAGCTTACCCTTGAGATCCAAAACAAAGACAACACCTTGTTTAGTGCCCACAGCAACAGTCAAAGACACATGATGGGAACAAGCTATTGCTATGGGCCTAAAACTTTTCAGAAATTTGTTATACGTTTTAGACACATTTGATTTCAAATCCCATTTAACGATATTACCAAAAGAACCAACAGTTATGGCAAATGTGTCACTGCTATATCCAACTCCTGCAATTTCCTTAAATAGATAGTAATGTTTTTGTTAATACAAAAGTATATTTTTATTTTAAAGTTCAGTAAAACAAACAATAAATGGAAAAGAGTTTTTACATACTAATTTGCAGACTATCATCTGTATGTCTGTTTGTTTTGGGTGATATCGAAAGCATTCTTAAAATTCAATTTTTTTTGGCATAGATCAGCAATCAGTCATTGTAAAATTCTTGGCGAGCTAGGTCATAGGCTGTATGCTGCACTCCCTTTACACACCTTTTATGTTTAGACGAAAAAAGTGAAAATTATTGAAGTATAAGCGCGAATTAAAACAAGTCATCATGATCAGTTATTGACAATATTTAAAATATTATTATTTCAAACAGCTACTTTAAATTTAACAATATTACTGAATTTTTGCGCAGACGAAATGGTGGGTTATAACTAGTCGAAATATTATTTAGACTTACCTCTTTTTCACTTTGATGAATATCAAGACAGTGAGTAGATTTTATTTCAACTTTGTTTTGAGTATAATCCACACTCCATTGTTTAACTGAACCATCCGCACTTCCCGTAAGTAACATTTTCTTTTCCGGCCATTCCAAAGAAAAATCTACGCTAACGATCCTAAAAACGAAGGAAGTCGAAACAAACATTAAATAACATGTGCAAACTTTATGTTTTATAAAAAGGAATATAATATGAAATACTCACTTTTCTGGGTGTGCTCTATTTACAACGTGAGCCTTATAGGGTTGCTTTTCAATGAATGCTAAACTTAAAGGTTCCAAAAGACAAAGACTTTTGCTTGGTCCACCGTAAACTAGCCAGTTATCCTTAGACACAGCTAGCCCCGACACTTGAAACCAATTAGGAGATGGAAATATTACAGTTGTATCCATAATTAGTATTTAAAACTTTAGTAATATTATAGTTTGTAGTGCAACAACACAATCATCACACAGTGAAATACCGGTAACGGCGGAATTGAACCCATATGGCAGTTAGCAATATTATCTTTATTTTGACATGTGACAGTTAGATTTTTTTTATTTGCTCTTTATTGATTATTCTCATGCCGGAGCCAGACATAGCTTCATTTGAATGGTCATTTCAATGATCATCTAGTGTGGCGGGGGACTTAGTCTTTGTCTGGCGCTACCTACGATAGCTCAATGTGTTTGTACATTTTTGTCCTTGAAGACTACAAAGTACTACAAAACTATGTGAAGTTACACAATGTCTCTGACCTCGCTACATGATCATTCAAATGAAGCTATGTCTGGCTCCGGTTAATACTCTGGGAAGCAATATAAGGCCGCAGGCACACATAGTTATTAAACTTTAGACTTTAGAGAATTAGTGTCGTTCGTAAGCAAATGATCGCGTACGAAGTGAGTGCGCAAATTGAATAAGTTTTAGTTTTTCACATGGTACAAAGGTTTCAAAGGTAACAATCGAGTGATGTACATAATTCCTGAATATTTTATTTTTGGAATTTGAGCAGGAATAGTAGGAACTTCTCTTAGTTTAATTATTCGAACTGAATTAGGAAATCATGTGAGAAAGAGGTACTGGTACCCGGACGCGCCGGACCAATTCGGCTACAAGCGTGGCGCTACCTCTATTTACATTATATCATTTAGCCCCGCTACTCACAAGCCAGGTCTGCAGTTCCATGTTGGATTGTATTAGGGGATGTATAGGATAAGTTTTCAGCTTGCCTCAAATACCTATCCAAAAATCGGTGCCCGTCCTCTGATTATTCAAACTTTTTAGAAAAAATATTTTGCACTATTGGTTTGAAAAAACTTTCGAAGTTAAATAACATATACCTTTATCGCGTATCAAATACCGAACCCTACTATATAAGCGGGTCTTGACACGCTCTTGGCTCCTTATTATATATCATCGATATTTTTCGCAGAACAAGGCAAAAGAATGGTTTTCTTTTATGCGCACATTCTCGACTGAATTATATTATTTTTTTATAATGATTACTATTAAAAATAATACTACTGGTGTCGACGTAGCTTTTAACAATATTTTTTTAATCGGTTAAGAAGTTTCTGTTTATTTCCGATGATCAGGCAAACAAACAGAAAACAACATTTTTTTTAATACTATTAGCACAAATTTTAATGAAAACATGTTATATTCAAATTCAAATGTTCAAATTCAATTGATATTTTTATTCAAGTAGACTTTTACAAGCTCTTTTGATTATTACAACTATTATTTACAAACATACATAATATTAAGTAAACACTGTTATCCGACACGAGCTGCACCAGTTTAAACAAATATAAGCTTCTCCAATTTATGGTTTAAATTTTCCAGGAAAATATTTCAGTTAAAAGCGATAAATACTGTTATGCGTATGAAAACATAACATGTACAACTGTACTAAAATTGTTTTCTATTTCGACCCAAATATCCTATCCGCAAAATATTTTGGAAAACAAATAGTCCGACCACAAGCATATTCCCACACACTTTTGAGAGTACTTCTGAAGCAGCTGAGGTAAGAAATAAAACATAGATTGATTAATTTTCAACAAAATAATCACTGAATAGACGCGGACGAAACGCGGGCGACAGCTAGTATACAAACTTACTTAGGAGATCCGTTTGCGGTAGCCATTTGTATATCTTTATATTGTCCGACTGCCCGGGTAGTGTATCCTTGTCCCATTTCCATATGACGTCATAGGGTAGTTCCGAAAACACTTTCACTAGCATCTGTATCTTGCTAGCAGGCAGGAGAGACGCTTTGACGTTAGTCCCGAGACTGAAGTAAACAACGCCGTTTTTAGACGAATCCAATAAACTCTGAAGATTCTAAAAAGTTAAAATTTTGATTCAGGTACATACGGAAATCATGGAAGTTTCGTCAGATAAATGAAAATGCTGCCACAGTGATTCATTACGACCTGTCTTTGTATGTACCTCACAGATTATGTTACAAATGATTGATTTAAGTCAACTCACCTGTGGTAACTCCTTTGGTTCTATCTTATTAATTCCCGTGATGTGGACCACATTCGGGGGTACTGGCTGATTGTTTGACCAAACCGAGTGACTGTTCAGAAATAGCATGTGCACGTTATTCGTCAACTCCTTTACAGATGGTGTGTCTTTACCAAAAATTCTTTGCAAGACAATATTATCATTTTTTTCACACTCATCAAAAATTTGTTCACTTCGCCAGTTGATGTACAGTTGACGGATTTTCTCCCACATCGTTAGATTGTATAGTCTCTGATGTATCGGCGGTGGATATAACAGAGGATGTACAGGAGCCCCCACAGTTTCGAAGTTGTACCGCAAGCCGCCAAAGGAACTGATCTGAATCACGGGAACTTTGAATATGTGAGAAAAAATTAAGGTGTACTTCACGAAGGCTTCTAATAGTAACAAATCAAAATTTCCCTTTTTATTTTTTATTACGTCTTGGACCCATTTGATTTGTTGATGTTGCACCAGATTCGAAATGTTAAATGATGTTTTAAAACTAGGAAGAATTTTAGGTACTTTCAGATGGTAATCAGTCATCCTAACTAGCCCCACAGCCATATCCTCTGCAATCTAAGTGGACCCTGGTTCAAGACCAGGATAACTCTAGGAAGATAAAGAATGAGAATAATAGATATATCATAAAATTATCCCTAACATTCTTGAAAAAAATCTTATTGCTCTTGAATGTAACGTTTGCGATATATTGTTTTTTTTTTGTTGTTTTTTACCATAAGACACTCCCTATAAGGCAAACCACGTTTATTGTTCAAATACTATTATTAACATTGTCCTTATCGTTTTAATTTCCTTTTCACAGTTAGTATGTCCAATCACGTACGCATTCATAGAATTTTCCTCTCGTTGAGTCATTTTTATTATTGGGTCTGTTATCAATTCTTTTTTATCAACTGATACCGTTGTATCATTACCTGTTATTGAACGATGTCGAACAGTTTATCGCTTATTGTAAATGTTAAGAATATAAAACGATAAATTCATTTCTATAATTTTTATAATACAAATATTGTGAAGAAAAAGATTTGGCGCGAAGAAGTGGTTGCTTTTACGGGCTTAGGGATGGGATTAGCCCAGGGAAGAAAAGAATGGGTAGGCCTTTGCCCAGCCGTGGGATACGACAGGCTAATTAAAAAAATATTGTTCTTTCTTAAAGTATTCATGACAAGGGTCAAACTAGCAGGTGATTCAAATAATAATAAATAATTGGTACGATCGCACTAGCAGAAGACCCGAAGAATCACGATTAAATTATTTAAAACTATTAACGAAGCATTTTTTGCAAAGTCTGTTTGAGCATGGTGTAAATTATACTAATGGTCAATGCAATTACAATGCATTAACTGAGGTGTAATTGACTCAGTAACTCGAAGTTGTTTATGACTAATTTGGCTATTAGTTTCTGCAAGAACATTAAGGGCTGCAACAGAAAACGGACGAAGCACGTCATAGTAGTTTTTACGACTTTATTACTGGACGAGGACTACCCTCTTTCTGATTGCTCTGAGTAGCGATGCAACTAGCATGGCCTGTAACATGAAATCAATGATGATATGGGAGCTCCTATATGCATTTGACGGGTTGTTCAGAAGTTCTATGTCAAGATTGTGGTTCCATATGTTTGTGGGTGATTATAAATCTTCCAGACAATTAGGATCGAAGGTCCCTCTGCAAAGTTGTACCGCATTAAATACATTGACTATTATACCAGCATGTACGACTATTAATGATAGTACATGGAATTAACAAATGGAACGATGAGTATCCACTTCACGGACTAGTTTGTTTACAAGCTGTTACTTGATTAAACAGCACTTGATGGCTTTGTTATTACTTCCAAGGAAAAATACGCGTTCCGCAATTTATAAGGATAATTGTTACGCAAGAGCATAACAATTATCCTTATAAATTGGTCAATTGTCTTGCATTCAGGTTGTTTTTATTATAATTGACTTGAATGCAGACACACAGATCTACCCTAAGTCGGTTCAGTGTTCCCGAACACCGGAGCTGGCAATTAACCCTTTTTTTTAAATATTATAAAAACCATACGGGCAGGCGGTTCATCTAAGTGTCTACCGATGACCATGGACATCTGCACCATCAGAAACATCCCAGATGCGTTGCCGGCCTTTAAAGAGGGGTTTAGGTAATGGGGAACTCTGGCAAACTGAAAGAAACGCGACAATAATATCATCACTTGCCGTGACGGCTTTGCCGCCATTTCACGCCGATCTTATATGATAAAGGTGGCGCTACCCCTAATTATGTAAATAGATATGTGTAAATGAAGGGATGAAGTCGAAGAATGAAAATGTAGATGGAAAGGAGAAAAAAGTATAGGGATAGTGACGATAGCACCTAGAGTAGTCCGGGGTCGCCTACCGGTAGTGAATCTGACCGGCCTTATTGCTCTTTATTATAGTGTTATTTAAATCTCGGATTTAAACAAAGTAATCTGTCCTAAATTGTATTATCAAAAGGGTCAACGTACGATGGTTCACGTGAACGGTTCACCGAGCACTTTTATAGGAGTGGGGGACTTGTAGCCAGGCCAAGGTCGATGTGAAAAGGAACAAAAACATCTGGGCCGGTACAAAGTATATTATTTTTTGCACAAATATTATTAAGTTAAGGCACAGTTGAACACAATTACAGAGGACAATAATTTTTGAATAATTCGTTATTGTTCATTCTCATTCATTGAATTCATTCATTCATTCATACACATTTATCGAATTTTAGTACATTGCTATATAGTATTAAAGCTAGAACATAGGGAAGATATATTTATTAGATTATATATAATGAAGATAATTACTTTAAGGCATACTTCTACCACTTCTTCTTTAGCTTCACTGGCTTCATAATCAGTCAAAACTGTTTCATTTAAATAGAATATTCAAGTTAATTATGATTTGCGATAGCACTATAAAAGCGGATTGGAATTTATGAAGTTGTTGATTCGATTCACGTCCCGCTACAAAACTTAGGGGGGGGGGGGGGGTATTAAATATTATAATATAGGAATTCAACATTAATTGTACCTTTTTTAAAATGCGTTAAGAGAAAAGTCATTTCTTTTTTATCTTCAACATTATTTATAGGTTTTTTGCCGAATATTCGAACAAGAGCTTCGCCTTAAGCAAAAAGCGGGAGAAATATGTAAGTACAAGTAGATTAAGTTAAGACAACCGTACGGGAAACATGATAGAGCCAAATTATACGGTCATATATATGATCTTATCTTTGTATATATATTTATTGGATAACATAGCCATAGCTGACATTACAGTTTTCCAATGCGCCTACTATAGGCCAAATGTAACAATATTTGCTTACAGAGTTGCTTATTTTTCTATATTACATTCATAACTTATTATAACATATTTTTAATTAAAGATATAAATCTTTGAGAACGTGTACGAAATGGATCCTAATTCGCATCCTTATGAGTGAGATCATTGATTATTATTAATTATATAATACTAGGCAATGACAAAACAGTACAGTGTTTCTTTGTCGTGATAACGTCTTATAAATCGATGAACACCGGCTACACGCACGAAAAAGCACTACTCATTGTCACGTTCCGTTTGTGCCTAGCGTCCAAGCAAGAGCGCGGAACTAGCAATAGAGTGGCACGTTCGGCTTAAGCGTTTGGCGTTATCACGTAAAATTATCTTACGTAAACCGACTTTTTTATTTGTTATTTAAGTTATCTAATTAAAAATAATATATACTATCTCTTTTCCTGAAGGTCCATCAATTTTATCGGATACTATAGTCCTGGTAACTGGTTCCAAAAAAATATCGTGAAAAGCCGAAGGTTCCTTGCAAATAGTACGATTGTGGATGTTTATGAACTAAAGCTATCTAAGAAAGAAAACATTATAAGAATATATTCTTCTTCTTCTTTGCGCTATCCCGGTCTAGTACCAGGGTCCGCCTATATTGCAGAGGATATAGCTATTGGGCGAGTTAAGATTACAGACTGTCACTCGACGCCATCCCCGAAATACTCACAATCACACAGTTAATGCCATTAATCGGGAGTCATTATTTTAAGTGACTCCCGGAACGAAGGAGGTCGGATATGAAACGCAAGGTTAGTGCTACTTAACCTTGTGATAAGTCAATGCTGGTCACTTATTTTCTACCGCCTCTTCTTTTTTATGAATGCAAAAAGAAAATAGACATTGGAACGACTTTCAACAATTCAATACCGTTTATAGAAGAGTGAGTCAAGTCACAAGAAAGTGGTTCGCAGAAACCATAAAGTATTGGATTCCCAGCATAAAGCCAGTATTGTCGAATACTAATAGCAGAATGTAGAAATGACATTTACACAATCGCATACCTTTCTAGCCTAGCGTTATCTCGCTTAAGTACCAGGGTCCGCTTAGATTGCGGAGGATTTGGCTGTGGGGCGAGTTAAGATGACCGATTGCCATCTGACGTATCCTAAGTCGTTGAGTCGATTTTAATTAGGATGAAAATGTTCGTGCTAGGCCCATAGGAGGCAAGTCTTAATCATGCCATACTTTTAAATGAATGCTAATGCAACTCGCATAACGACTAAGCAGGGTCCGCTGTGGCCCTAGAAAGAACATTTTCATCCTAAATCAAAGAATCGACTTTACTTAGTATTAAAAAGTTCGTGCTAGGCTCATAGGAGGCAAGTCTTAATCATGTCACGCTGGTAATCAATGCTAATGCCACCCACGTGACGCCTGAGAAGGGTCCCCTGTGGGCCTTGCACGAACATTTTCATCCTAAGACGACGAATCGATTTTACTTAGTATTGAAATGTTCGTGCTAAGTATGCGACGATGATAAGTATAAGGATGCGAGATTGTACGCTGATACAGCAACGATGACAAATTAGCCATAGATAAGATCCGGCGCGCCAATCGAGAGAACGCACACGCTAGAAAGCTTAAGGATTTCTTTTTGTTCACAGCTTTTACCACTCTCATAGATTTAACAGTTAGTGACCGCTCGTCGCGCCGTTACGGGCATTCTGCCTACTCATCGGACACTCGAACACCCGAAGTTACAACGATTCTCATCGTGTTTACCATCGCTGGTTCGTTTTGATTACTCATTCTGTGAAATTAAGATTGGATTTCAAGAGGAATAAGGTCATATTTACGTGCATATGTAGACTTAGACATCTAAACATAGTCCGTGCTAGACATCTACAAATTCTAAACATACACATCAATCTATCCGTACATACATACGTATAGCGAAAACTTTCGATACCATATTACTAAAATTGCGCGAACGGAGGAGTATGAAATTTGGCTCAATTATAGTTTAGATAGAGGAGCTAATTTTTTTAATATAATATGCAACATTAATATATTAAACTAGCTGTTATCGTGACTTCGTCCGCATGTAAAGTTTTAAAAGTTGTCCCTAACACTTTTGCCATTAAACTACCTCGCTACCGAATTCCATCTTTGTACGTGCCGCAGATTTAGAGATTTCGTATTAGGTGACCATTCGCTTTTATATGTATATAGAAGATTATTATTACTAAAGTAAAACCACACACAGCAATGCCAAACGATTTACGTGATTTACACACACATGTATGCCTTTTACTATAATATTGTGTAAAACCATAGACGTACATAGGTATGATGACGGTAAAAATATTAATTGTCAAATATTACAAAGTCCTTGTACAAATAATTGGAATTTTGTATATAGCTTTAAATAGACATATAGTACGCAAATATAAAGATTTTTGACTGAGTATCGACTACCAGGCGAACACTAGTATATATGTACAAAAGTGTCTGAAATCTTTGTATAAACTAGGCAGCTAAGCGGTAGAGGTTTGAACTAAGATCCAATGTTACAAGCAGACCCTTTGTTTAAAAATGTGTTTTTTTTTTCTGCAAATGAAAAGGTGTTCAGTTAAATTCGGAAAAGCATTCAGTGAATCTATATGTATATATAAAAATCAATCGTTGTTCTTTAGTTTCACTTAAACTCGAAAATCGTTTGGACCGTTTCAAACTATGTTTGTTTTGTTTAACTCCCCTTATTTTAAAGAAGGTTTAAAAGATAGGAAAAGACGAAAGCATATTTAAAAATAATAAAAAATGCAGATTTGGTGGGTACTTCAAAATACTTACAAATATATGACGTTCGTAGTATAGTAGGGTCTATATTTTGGCTAAAACGCACGTTGACCTCTCGTGAAGAGCCGCTAAGGCACTACTAAATACCCTTCGAATAACGTAAAATATAATGGCTAAACAAAATAGTGAATAACATTATTGAGTCTCCTTACCTTTTAAATAAAATTCTATTTAGATATCCTCGATTGGGTTCACGTAAGAAAGATCTGAGTGCTTAGTGCGAGTTTTCCTAACTTTTACACGTTGGTAAAGTTTACTTCAATTTGTATGAAGATTGATCAGTCACCTTCTCGTAATTGTATTATGGAGATTTATTATTTATCTATAATAGATGGATTAAGAAGAATTATTGAGAATGTAGCAATTTGTGGCTGGATGGAGATGGATAGAGCGAAACTATGTTCTTTGTAGGTCTACGGAACCCTTAAAATACAGAAACCGAAGCATCATCAGGTGATAGACTATACAACTGTCAGTAGTAATTAATTAAAGCGGCCTACAAAAAAAATGTCGTTTCGTCTTAAATATTACTGGCAATAAATCTATCTAGATACATTTAAGACTGATTTATCATATGAAGTCGGTGCAATAAAACATCTGATGACAATAAAACGATTCGATTGAAAATAAATCTATTTTCTGTCTCGCCTTATAAATGCCAAGACTGCAAGGATTTACCACCTCTATAACACCAGTCATTATAAAGTACCAATTAAAGTTGTATTTTATGTAACTAGCTTAAACCCGTGACTTTGTACGCGTAGAATTCAATGATTTTGTTCAATTTTGAGGATTTTATTTATTAACTGACTTTCAAAAAAGCAGGACGTTCTCAATTGGATTGTATCTTTTTTCGTTTCGATTTTGTTGATCCTTGTTTGTTTGGTAGACATTACTTCAGATGTGGACCTATATAAATTTTATCGAAATCGGTCGAGCGCTTTTAAGAATTCAACAAAATTTTCAATAATTGGTTGATTTCTACATAGCTTCATTTACTTTTTATTGAAAACCTTTAAATAAATTGTACATTTTCAAAATAAATAAGTAATCCGCCTTCAAAAAATACCAGATTTTATAGGAGGAGATCCCTCTATTACACCACAAAGGGTTCCTAATTGTTTTCCTAAAAAGTATAGTAGTCAATATTACTTCTTGTAATTTCAGCTATATGCAAGTGGTCTAGCCGTTTCGAAGATTATAGTATTAGAAATATATAGACAGACCGACAAAAAGTTTTAGTGTGTGATTTTATTAGAGGTGTCACATCGTAGGCATGTGCAATCTATACGTATAAATAAAAGTGTCTGTAACGTTGAAATTACTTTTTTTACTAATTGCATATGACTTTATATATATATATATGATAGCTGTAACAAAAATGCAAGTTATAACCTTATTGACTGTCTGTCTATTTGTTTTTCCAGGCAATGTCCGAAACGGTTGGACCGATTTTAGTGGGACTTTCACTGGCAGATAGCCAATGTTGTAAAAAATAACATGGGCTACTTTACTTTTAGGAGAATAATTGGGGTTTCGCACTAGAAAATAAAAACCCTAACATAATCACTGTATTCACGTCATAAATAAAATATTTAGTCGTCACAAACAGACACTTTAATTTTATTTACTTGCCTATGCTTGTATATATTCTAAAGTATATATAAATAGCAATTTTTCTTAGTCACATACCTTTTAGAGCTCTTCTTATCATTTTGAGGTTAATAGAAAACAAATAAATAAATATATTTTACGACACTTATGCTTTTATTACACAACACTATAAATGACAAAAGTGAAAAACGTGTCAATTAGTTTTTATCATGTAAACGGTGATAAAGACCACGTAAAATTTTTATAGGGGCATCGCGTAGAGTGCGAATAAAAAAAAAGCGCTATGTAAATAAATGCTTTTGTATTATTTTTATTGATAAATAAGTGCTAAAATATATAAACTCTTAAAGTAATATGACGTTGAATGCGATAGCTTTTGAAATGTAGTAAATGACATATTGATAACTAAATAAATGGAACTCTCTGAAAAAATTTCTTACACTTATAAAATATTTTTAGTGGTCATGCAGTTGAATCGAACATTCATAAGATTCAGAAGAAGAAATTTTAATTTCTAGTCTCTTTTTATTTGTGTTTTTTCTCTCTTGTTATTTATATTATTAATCCATGTGTAATTTAATTTAGTTATATAGATTTGTAAGTGTTTAGATTAGTTATTTTTAGTTTATTAATGTCTGTGTTAGGGTTATTTATGGAAATCAACAAGGCGGCTTTCCCGATCAAAGTTACTATGGAAATCAACAAAACTGGCCTAATGGACAAAATTTCTTCGGTAATCAGCAGAATAGACAAAATGGCCAAAATTTTTACGGGAATCCCCAAAATGGATTTAATAATCAAGGCGCCTATGGGCAGAATCCAAATAATAATCAATACCAAGGTGCAGACGGCAGAGGCTTTAACAATCAAGTTCAACCTAAGCCAATAACAAGTGGCCAAACTCAGAATCCCGGCAATTTGTATCAGAATCCCAATACACGTCTCCAGCAACAAAATCCACAGCCTAATAATGGCAGTTCTAACAGTTTCCAGTGTGAGGTACTACGAACCTTAACACCAGATCCCACTACGGGATGCTGTGGTCATGACGAATCCGATGCTGAAAGAATTACTGGTAAGTAAACATTTAACTATTGGGTTAGATTTATCGGAATTTAAACCAAACATGAGCAATAATTTAACAACCAAGCAATAACCACAATAATCTACAAATCATATTGTAAACCTGTATTAAGTGCCTCTTGTTACAAAATGGTAAAGAAAAAACTACATTTTTTAAATTCAGAGTTTATTAGTGGTACCTGAACAACAGTTGTTAAGTATTTTTCTATCTATGTGGGCTGGTCTGATTTAGTGTTAAGATATTTATTAGTGGTCAAGTTGTCGTTTATATCGGTGTTACTCTATACACTAATGACTAAAGAAACTCGAATCGTGAACGCCTTGTTGTTAGAGCCCTTACTAGAAATATGAAGTACCTTTTATAGTGTTATCATTTCAATGAAGCTGACATCATTGTGCTTGGTGGTGGTGCAGCAGGTGGTTCAGTCTGCTGTTTTTGATTCAACCATTGAAAATCTAAGCAGTGAACATCTTACGCTATATATAATAAACTCTTTGATTTACAGATTTACAAACTCTCTACGATAAAGCCGCGCAATACAAATATCAACCTCTCCTACCACCACCACCTTCACGTAACAGAATTTCGAGGCGCCGAGTAAAACGGGAAACCGAAATCGTTCTTAGGGATAGAATAATAGGTAAGCGGTTAAATTCAGCGTGTACCGCAAACTTTATGATAAGGCTACTTTTAATGTCCTAAATAAATTCGTAAAAGTCATTTATCTCGGAAATGAGAGGTTACAGATATTGCCATCCTCATCCCATTGTTGAGCGTGCAATGTATCCTAAACATTGGGAAGCAATCGTCAACAAAATGTTGACGCGCAAAACAAGTCAACGATCCGCGCCACACTACCCCTGTTACGTACTTTTAAGTTTTATTTACATGGCGGTTTGATATAAAAATATTAAAGAAATTTGTTTCTGATTTAAAATCGCATTGGGACAGATAGTAATAATGATATTATACAGTATAAAGTTAAATAAATGTTAAAAAAATTGTACATTTCAAGAAAAAACTGACGAAAAATATATACTACTTTTTTATCAAAGTTCCTTATCGCACGAGAGACTTAGACGGAAAAACAAATGTATAAGGTATATTATAAATAATCATTTTGTATGCATTAATATTTTACAGGTGGAAAAGAAACAGAACTGGACCAGTTTCCGTGGACGGCGTATTTGAAGATAACCTTCAATTATGGCAGCCGAGAAGCAACATTCAGTTGCGGAGGTTCCTTGATCAGTCGCCAGTACGTGCTCACAGCTGGACACTGCGTCTACGAAGAAGAAGCCAAAAAAATTGTGTAAGTATTTTTTATTAAAAGAATTCTCATAAACGGGTCTGCCTTGTGTTTCAGCATCCTCTGATAACCCTAAGGCAAAGCTTGTATGACTAAACGAAAAGACACACATGCGTTGCTGACTTATAAGACTAAAGACTATCTTTTTTCTTAAAATTACACGAATCATATCGCTTCGGTATAAAATAAAATAAATATAAAGTATTCGCTATTCGTCAGGCTCGCTAAAACTTCTCTTAGACCACTCTCCTCTATCTAGAGCTAAACCAATCCACTCCTTTCCCGCAAAAGCGTCCAAGTCGTCGCGCCACCTCTTCCTCGGCCTACCTGGTCTGCGATGGCCATTGGTGTGAGTCCATAAAGTTGCAACATCATAACATTTACATATTATTAGTATATAATATTTTTAAAGTAAAAAAACTAAGTTTAAAAAGCTTTTATTTAAATATTTCAAATCTGTGATTGTCGTGTAGGACTACAAAAATCGTCTAGATGAATCATACGAGCCCATTCACGATGGGAGTAAGTCACTTTATTAATAGATCCTGTGACCAACTTCCAGCTCTGTCTAAAGACCCTGAATACCATCTAAAGACGAAGTACTTGATAAGACAAATCAATCGAGTCCAAACTCGATGGAACTGTATCGTTTTATTAGTAGGTCCTATGGACACCTTCTATCTCCATGATGAGAACCTGGTTATCATTAATGACAAAAAACGTCAAAACGAATCAAACGAGCTCAACCCAATGGGATTGTCAAATTGTGTTACTGAGATCCTATGGCCACTATGGAGCATCATTATCAAACCCTGCTTACCATGAAATGAAAGACCAAAAAAATCGTCAAGACGAATCAAACGAGCCCGAAATCGATGTGTTGATGTTGCTTTATAACGGAGTTCCCATGACCACATTCCAGCCCCACCACCAAACCCTGAATACCATCTAAATACAAAGTACTCGGCAATACATATGAAAGGAGCCTGAAATCAATGCGGTAGTGTCGTTTTATAACAGAGTTACTAAGGCCACCTTCCAGCTCCATCATCAGACCCCAGATACCATCTAAATACAAAGTCGATGCGGTTATAGCGTTTTACTAACTTTGCCCGCTAGTTCATTTGCGTAAAATTAGTTTAAAAAAATTGGTTTGAAATTTAGCGTGATGATATAATTATAGTCTAACACTGAAAGCCTTCTAAGTCTGAAAGAATTTTTCAAATCGAACCGGCAGATCCCGAGATTAGCGCGTTCAAGCAAACTAGCAAACAAACTCTTCAGCTTCATATATTAGTATAGATTAGGGAGATCCTACGTATATCTTCCAGCTCCATCATCAGATCAGCTCCATGTCATCATAATAATGCATTGTCATTCAATATACATGTGTGTGTAAAATTCCAGGTCAATCGGATTAAGATATCTGCTCCAAAATCGAGTTGTAAGATTCAAACCGAACAAATGTACTTTGCAAGTTAAATATAAGCTACTAAAAGCAATAAATTTCTTATATTTTTTTATACCCTTAAACAGAGTCCCATAAAATTCTGTATGGCTTTGAGTGTTATATTTTTTGCGCTGACCCCTAACAGTTTTGCTTTTAAATAGTATTGTTGTTAATGTAAAATCACCTATCTATGGAAGACCAGACAAATTGGTAAGGTACAAATCAGTGCTTTTCAAAATAACCACCTTCACAGCGATCTCTAATTCCAGAACTGTTATATCAGCGCTTTCAGCGCTACGTCTAGCGCTGTTTTGTTTTGTCTGGCGTTTATTTTCAAATTGAAACTCATTTATGAATTGGAAACAATGGCGCATATTAAAATGTCAACATGACAGCGGCAACAAATAACCGTTTAATATTTTTAACACTTTTTGATCATTAACTTCAAATAATATTAATTACGAGCTTTTTACTTCGCTGTTCGCGCCAAGAATGGTTTTTGATATGTCAGCATAGATTAAATGATTTAAACATTTCACATTTAGCTTATGTCAAATTACAATTAATAGCTTGCAAACACACAAACTCACTGATACATTTATAAGCAAATATATTGTTTCAATTTTGTAAACAAATAAATATTTTATAATTTTAAAGTATGAGCCATATATAATTGCTAAATAAATAAACATCAGGTTTTTTGGTGCGGTATTTTATTATCTGTTAATAATTTCTCAGCGAATCGTCATAAACGCTTTGAAAGAAAGAGAAAGAAATTTGCAAATCTGTCACGTAGCACAAAAAGGTGGGCAGCTAATACCCTTGATACAATTACAGACCCTCACCACTATTTCCTAATGAACGAAATTACGTGAGTTATAAACGAGGAAATGATTAAATTCAGAGAATGGATTTCTAGAAATGCGAATTTAAATAACATAAAGACTATTCCATATACATCTGAAATATGCTATCGCAGGGTCATTTTTTGAATGAACAAATATAACAAAATGTACCTCTAATTCGTAAAGCTTGCCACATCAAAGAGTTGCGGCTGTTAAAATTTTTTAACGAGACAAATCTCGAACTATTGAAGTGTTAGTTAATGCCACTTTTTATTATAACACAGTATTCGGAATTTAAGAAATTTCTTTCATTTCTAATATAAGAATATAAGAAGAATAGTTAATTTCAAAAAAATATTCAAAAGCAGAATTCAGGTTGCGTCAAAACAACTTGACTCGTACGGAAAACCAACTTGACACTAAATTGGGTCACATGAACTTTTACTCGGTAAGTAATGATTTGGCAGAAAACGTCATTCGTATCGAAATTTACAAATTTTAACCCATTTTCAATGATTTTATAAAAAAATTTCGACCTAAAAGGCACTTGTTCAATAGACTGCTACTGCTTATTTATAAAAGTATAAAAATGTCATGACGTGAAAGGTTTATAACTTCATACCTAAGTATTTTTTTTGGAAAAAAAAGTAAAACTCAACAACAGCAGATTTAAAATGTCTAGAGCAGTGATCCCCAACGTGGAGCTCATGCCCCCCAGGAGGGTAATGTGATAGTTAAGGGGGCAAATTAACAATGGATTCGACACTACTTTGACCTTTCGCTTTGGGGTATTTAAATGTAATGCTGATTAAATTTGACAAAAAAGGGAAATAAAAAAAAATGCAGCAAATAATTATTAGGTATAACTTGTTTGATATTACCAAAGTATGAATTTCTTAAAACCTATCATATGTATATATTTCTTAAGAAAACAAAACAATTTTTAAAGGTTAAAAACTGTATATGGGGGACATAAAAATTTTAAAAATGTTAAGGCACGCCCTAAAAAATGTTGGGAAGTACTGGTCTAGAGCATATAATAAAACTGGTAAGGGGCTCTTCAAGAAATAATATACCAATGCATTATTTTTACACAATATTCCCCACTTTACTTTGGTACAGAGTTTTCATTCTCTTTCTGGCTCTTATTATTATTTTCACAATTGTAGACCGCGAAAAGTCCTCGACGGGAAGGAGTGTTCGAGTGCTCTCTCAAGATATTTCTGAACGCTGAAATCATTATTCGAATGTTTTCCGAAGAACTTAATTTCCCTGATAACAATAACGAACGATTCTCAACTTATTTGAACACTTTAATGCTTTATAAACAATTGTATAAGTGCTTTTGTCCTATTTACGGTCAAACGAAAGATCCTGTAAACGCCATGCGTAAGTGTTCCGAAGATCCGATGGCTAATTATTTTTTAAAAACTCTCTAAGTCTTCTTTTTTTTGTGTTTTTTATTGTCAGGTAAGAAAGCAAATTTTTAGAAAATTGTTCGAAAAATTAGTAAAATTAACAATACTTAACCACCATATTAAATTATTTCTAATAATAACGATTACGGGGACGGGAACGAGGATATTATAGGAGAATATAACATAGTAAATAGTAAGTACTCATACAAGTACGTTCAGGGAGGACATCATCTGCCGAGTTCGCTAGTAAAGATAATAAATAAATAAATATATAGGACTATATGATACACGGACGTCTGTTCCTATGGTAGACAATTTAATTGTCTGTGTTATATATAGATAACAGCCGCCTGTTATACACAAATATTTTTCTTTAGAAATATATAAATACATACAAATGCCCTCTGTAGCTGAAGTTCTTGCAGCCTGATCGCGGCGAGCTCTTGTTCAGCTAACAGTTCGGCCTGTCTAATACGTGGTCAATGTTATGACAAACGCCATAAGGTTACAATAAAAAAGTTTAAATTGTCCAACGTGCAAACGTTACATTAGAAAAATTATAAGACGTACGATTAATCTCGCATTTATAAAATATACATGTGTTATTTTGTTAAATATATCTTAAATACACATTGACCACCGCTTCGAGATGTTTTATTAAAGTAAAATCTATGGTCGATCAGTATTTTTCATAACTTTTTTAAAAGACTCAATTGTAAATTATCTGACCCGCTGTCATTGATTTTCTCCAAAAGCGAAGTAGGCAATGTGTGATAAATAAAAATAGAAAGGTGTGAGAAGGGTCTGATTTGTGTGGAATTTAAATTGATTATGCTGATAACAATTGGACTGTCGATATGATGTTTATATCTTCGTGAAGAAGAAGATATCTTCTTCTTCGATACACTCTTGGTGGAGCGGTCGTGATCATCGCGTAGTCACGCTGTCAAAAGAATCTGTTCTTTCCTAATGATAGCTCGCCATTTCTCCCTGCTACGCGATAGTTTGGTGCACTCCATGTTGATTTAGTTGATAATTTAGTTTCGTTACAAAATAGTTAGCTTCTTTGTATGTTTAGTCTATTGTATGTTTTCGCAATAATACTTTTAAAAAATTCTTGTGTTGGTTTACCGGTAATTTTAAATTTATAATAAAAAAAAATTATAAGCTTTTTTTATAATAAAATCAATTACAGGCCTGTAGTGACAAGTGTGTTAAATGATACGTAGTGCATTTTGTTTGTTACATTCGTAAATTAATGCAGATACTTATATGTAATGTAAGAAATATATATATTTTTTGGAAAGGTCTGGCATAAGCTTAAAAAGATTTAAGCCCTCTAAGACTTAAAAAGTCATTTAAGACTTAAAAAATAAAAACGAGCTTATAATATTTGTTACTAAAATTAACTAAAAAGTTAAAATAATTTAATTCTGTTAAGAAATATACAATAATAATTTTTTTTAACAAAAGCGTGTTACACCTTCTTTGTTTCTTTAATGTAACACCGTTGCCTCTATTACTAAGCTTAAACATCAAGAGCGAGTGCGATAATAGCGTGGGATTTCAATTCACCGTTGGACTATTGAGGTTAAATATTAGATTGAAGTTTTTCACCGTTGGGCTATTCATGTCAAATATTAGTTTAGTTTCAGTAGAACGTCAGTTTTACCTAAAAGTAAAGTTAAACAATGGTTAATATTATTCTGAATGAAATATATCAAAGTGGATACAATAATTAAATATTTATAGACTTAATCACGTACGTTACCTGATTAAAATATTGTTTACTCTTTAAAACTTCAGTTGTCGTCTACAGAAATTATGGCTTTCATAAAACAAGAGCGGTTTTTGCGGTAAGTGGTCCGACCACTTGTGACAGAAAACCGTTGTGCGAGTTTACGCATAATTAACTGACAAAAGCCGTACTTACACGTAATACAGTGTGTATGGAAGCCTCAAGAGCTTAGTAGTGGAAAGGATGGACTGAAATCCATAAGGACCCAGTTCAAATACCGACACAGATGGGTTCTTGTCACAGATTGATATTGAAATTGGCTTTCAAATTTATTTCGAAAACTTTTGTCATCTATATATTATATTGATATGTGAAGCGAAAACTTTCGTTACCATTTTACGGAAATTGCACGAACTGAGGAGAATGAAATTTGGTATAATTACAGTTAATATAGTGCGAATGATAATCTTCTTTATAAAATATGCATTATTAATACATTAAACTATTAAAATAAAACCTCAAGCACGCCACTGGCCATACGATTTATACATGTATACATTTTACTATAATATTGTGTCATGTCATGACGGTGGTAAAAACATTCATCATCATCACCATCACCATCACCACCACCACCACCACCCATATATTTATTCACATAATTCCTCAAGGAACCCCATCTATTTTAATACCATTTATAGTAATTATTGAAACAATTAGACCCGGCAGACGTTATCCTGCCTGAACATTGGGACACTATTGACTACATTCTATCCCTACCGTTTTATTTCTATCCCTTTCCCTTTTTCCTCTCCTCCCTTCCCTCTTTTCCCTTTGGACAATTTACACAATAGCTTTATAATTTATTTCTTAACGTATGGGCTGTTCTGATGTACTCGTATAACCTATATTTTTGTAAAGTTTTATTAAAATTCATTCAGTAGTTTATCCGTGAAAGAGGGTCAAACATACATCCATACAGCCATGTGTAGAAACTTTCGCGTTTATAATTTACGGTAATTTTCGTATAGTTTTACTAGGTCATGTACATATATGTATACACGAATATATATAACTACTTATTCACGTATTAAAACATCTGGAAGGCTTTAACTTTTTTTTTAACATAAAAAAAACTTTAACTATGTACATAGTTAAAAACTATCTAATAACGTGGTATATCTCTAAATAGTTTTCGAAGTCAAAACTCTACCACTAATAGTAAGTACTTTTGTTTCAAAAAACGACAACACGTCTTAAGATAATATACTAACATCATTCAAAGAGTTAGTATTTGTATGATTTTGATTGACAGGTATTCATAATAAAAACAATCTCACACATCTACCTACTGTTTCGTCTTATCTTTAGATATCGGTTTTCTTATTGAACGGATATCTGTTGACAGATAAGTCTTTTGTGTGCTCTTGATTTTATCCATTCAGCTATCAAGTGCACTGATTGATTTAATATTGTCTACAGAACGTGTATTTATTTATTTATTTAATCTTTATTTGAAAAACAAACAGCAATTATTGCACATAAATTGTAATATGATATATAAGCACATGCCTATACCAATATTAAGTTTGTATTTAAAATAACTTATGTCCGTACGGAGCAACATTGGGAACAGAAAAGAATTTGAACAAAAATTGTTTAGCGCTGTACACTACAGATCAAGTACATTAATATCTACATAATATATAAAAATGAATCCCTATTCCCGTTTGCCACGGAATCACGTATGAACGGCTGGGTCGATTTCGCTAATTCTTCTTTTGTTGTGTTTGTTATTGTTACGAGAATGTTCTTATGAACGAAATAAAATTAAGTATATTTTTTCTTAAATTTTTCTTACATAAGAACACTTAACTACCATATTAAATTATTTCTAATTAAACCTGAGCGCTTTTGGAAATTTAAACCTTTTTTTAATGAAAAAAACTGTACAGTTAAATCGTTGTGAAAAAACTGTGCAGTTTATTCGATAATGTTTTTTCATACTAAACTACAGTTTTTTCGCAACGATTTATCGAAACGTGTGTTGCGGCTATTGTGACATTTGATATAACATTGACAGAATGCATGCAAATTTCGTCAAAGAGGATGTAAAAAAAACGGGAACGAAGGGAACAGAACGGAAATAATATTATAGGATGATAGAATGTAGTAAATAGTAAATGGCCCAACGTTTAGGCAGGACAACGTCTACCGGGTCCGCTAGTAAATAAATATAAAGAAAAATAACATAAATTAGGTACCAGCGAATACATATTATAAAATTAAATTAATGTTTGTAGGTTTTCTAATAAAATCATTTCTAAAAACTTCAAATGAAACATTAAATATCCCAATTTCTACAAAAGTTTTGTTATAGTTTTTTCAAACTCTCAAGACAAAAGTATTTTGTATGTAATTAGTTCTAGAAAATAATATATTAAAGAATAACCAGTGACGTGTACTCTCAATCGTGGACATAGAATAAATAAGTTACTAAAAAGAACGGTGAATCGATATTATTACGCAATATTTTAAAATAAAGTAATTGATTTCTTAGCATTCAACGATCAGCAAGTTTGCATATTACGTATGTATATGATGTACTATTTATCGGATTCTATTAACGATGATACTGTTTAATACGTGTATCTACATATACTTCTATTAATAACACCGATTTGTGGAGAAAGCAATAATTGAAATAAAACTTTAGAAATTATTTCTTTCTATATTTACCTTAGAAACATGCAGCTTCCTACAGATCCTATAATAGATATAGGATAGTTTCACAGTCATTGTGGAGGGCGGACTCTATTAAAATTGTATTCATAATTTTAAGTAAGTATCTCAAAACAACACTGTATTGCCACGAAATGAAATAAAGGATAGCAATTAAGCACAACAAAAACCTGCAAATTTGGGAGAATGTAAAAAGTTCCCTTAGCAATAACAGGCTTGTTAGGGGAACAAAGAAGTCGGGAAATGAAATGTTAACGAGTTTTTTGCAGCAAATGTTCTGCGATCTCTTAAAATTCAGTTAAAACTGCGACCCAGATGAGGGTAACATAGTATGCAAATTAGGGCGTTTCAAGTGGAACTCCTAGACGGAATCATCGTATCATTAGCATATTTTGTAAACCGTGAGAGAAAAAGCTTTTTAAAGACGCGATGTTAAGACTAATTAGAATCCCTTTTAGGGATATGGGGAATTATATTAGAATATATTATTAGCTGATACCTGGTACTCGGCTGTTCTTAGAAACTATTTAATTAGAGGTAGCGCCATGCTTGTAGTCAAACTGGGCTGGCGCGCCTTCTCTACAGTATTCTTTACCTCCCTAACTCTCCTCCGTACCTTAAAGAACGTTTCAGTTTCCTGGCGTGTTCCAACCCTAAAGCTTTACAACACGTGTGTGCCAACCCTAAGCCGCGAGTAAATAAATGTAAACAGTCAAAAGTGAAACTTAACGCTGTAATTAAGTACAGTCAATTATGGTAATGAACGTATAAGAAGATAATGTGTTTAGTAACATAAATCAGAATTTTATGTACTTACGTTCAGTTTTTATGAAACCTTATCAAAATTATTCAAAAATTATTATCAAGGTCTTTCCGATTTTTTTTAGAGTTCTGTAAATACTACAACTAACCCATATAATTTCGCTCTGTCCGTCCGTCTGTCCGTCTGTCTGCACGTAAGCCACCCTCTAGCATTTCCGAACTATTAGACATAGAGACTTGAAATTTTCCATGTTGATAGAACATGCTTAAAACTCATGAGGAAAATTATTCAGAACGAAATCGGACAACAGCTTTTGAAGTTATTTAACAAATACGTTTAAAGCCAATCAGATACGGAACGCTTCTATGCGTGTCTTGACACGCTCTTGGCCATTTTGTTTGTGTAAATACGATTCTATGAATTATTGACAAAGAGAGTTAAAAAATGATAGAATCAATAATTTTATTTATTTACTAGCGGATCCGGCAGACGTTGTCCTGCCCGAAGGTTGGGTTACTTAATATATACCACATTCTATTACCCTATAATATTATCCTCGGTTCCGATTTCTTTCCCTTTTACCGTTCCCGTTCCATAATGGTTTAGTATTTTGGCGTTAATGGCTTTAACATGAAAGATAGATATATGCTGTCGCGGGCTTTTTTGTAGAAGTATTTAAGATAAACGTTTCCTTCATACACTATATACGTGTAACTCTAACGGTTTTTGCAGCGCACACCAGAATTGCTCGCAGATGGCAGAATTTTCTCCTACTTACTTGACATGGCGTGCACACGTATGTAATATTTGAGAGTACATTTGTACACCGAGGCCCTAGCACAAACATTTCGAACCGTTCCAGTCGAAGAGTCGACTGTATTTAGGATGACAATGTTCGTTTTAGGTCCACGGGAGGCAAGTTTGTCGCGTCACGCTTTTAATCAACGCTAATGCAACCTGAATGGCGGATGACTTTTATTTTTATATTTATATTGGAAGCCAACCCGATAAGCAATGTAAACATAATTAATAATATGCTTAACATTTCTTCTTAATTAAAGTTACCATCGTACATCGCCTTTAAAAGCTAACTTAGCATGCATTTATTGCTTTAAGACATCGCTTGCACCACGAAGACTAAAATTTACTAATAAAAAAAAGAAATATAAAAATTGTGTCAGTCTGGCCTTGTTTCGCGAAAGTATTACATATATAATTCTTGTATACCAATAAGTTACTAGTTGTGGAACGATTTCTAATAAATTAAAGTGTAATTAAAGTGTAACACAGTCACTCTTTTCAAAGCATAAAATTCTTCATATCAGAATCTTACCATTTATTTTTATCAAAGTGACTGTTTAATGCAATGCCTAAGAAGCATTAATTATATTTAAACTTAAGTCTTCATAAGGACTTGAAAAAAAAATTTTGGAGCCAAAAAATATATAAATATAACATAAATTTTTAAAAACTCGTCATTGTACTTTATCTAATGATAATTTTTTGACTTCAATAGTTATTTTTGTTTATTTTTTAATTATTTTGCTACGCCCAGAAGTGGGTTCATGTGTGTATTCGCATGATGCAAATGAATGAATGAAATCAGGTATGGCTGGTGTAGTGAGCGTTCACGAGGTCGAGTAAAGTCCTTCAAAGTAAGGCTTTGGTCTTCCTGCGGATACCATAGATAACGACTATAAAATCGTGTACAAAAGATACCTATCTCTTTAACTATGAAGATACTGCCGAGTAATCTTGGCAAAAACCTATATCTAGTAGTAGCATTGTGCTGATGGCGATCCTTTTCCCAAGACTTAAAACATACATATGTACGTATATAATTATGATTCGTCATTTCACCTTTATAGGTTACATTAATGTAGGTAGAGAGAATATTCATAGATCGCTGCGAATATCGTGACAGTGTAATTAATTACAATGCAAATTGTAGAATAAGAAAAAGGAATATAATTAAGTGGTATGACTGTGTAGGACTTTGCGGTCATAAAAAAGTGAATTCACCAAGTGGAACCGTTTTTTGTTCAAGTATTAAATAATTGTATATTTTATTTTAATAATCATGAATCTCGAAGTCGAAAAGCCGTTCCCAATGACCCAGATTGTGTGTCAATGATAAGAGCAAGGCTGGATTTAAGAGGACATAACCCCGAGTGTAAGCAATTATATGTGCCGAAATATGACGTCAAACTAACATCATATGTACTATGTTTAAATCACCGCATTTTAACGCAATGGTCGTACAACCTTGTAATTCCATTCCCGGCTATCCCTTTTTGTTAACTTATTATGGGTTGGTTGGTATTAAATAAACAATAGTCTGCTCAGTTCTTGTCACCTATTTAAAAGTAGTACAGCCAGATTAAAATCAAGAAATTTTCAACGATAACAGCAATTACTTGTGTAATAAAATCAAACAACTCAGGTACATTAATTCACTTTTATTCAATACATTAATAGACTTTACTAAAGTTAAACTTCAATACTTAATCAATTATAATGAAAGCATGAGAAGCTAAACTACTTTGCTTTAATCCGCGAATGAATACGAGGGAAAATCGGTGTAATGCCGAATAATCACCCGAAAGCCACACCACCGAATCCGCCACCAAAGCACAGCACTACACTGACTTTCCGATTGCGAAAAGAACTCCCTAACCTAACGATGGACTCACAATCTCGCAACTAATATCACTCAGTAACATTAATCGGGATCCACTGTCGTGCCGTTAAGTGAATTCGGATATTTGTAAATTAAATTTTGATCACCTATCTATTACCTGGCCGCGGTAAGAACTGCTTAACCTAGCGATCGACCCAAATACTGGCTACAAATTGATTTAAGCTAGAGAGTTAACAAAAATTTTAGAAATAAGTTATTCCTAGTATCTGTATACAAAAGAAAAAAGACAACAATCGTGCACAATGCGTTATCTCTCACACAGGATACGTGCCATCCACAACCCGACGGAGATTTAAAAAAATTTAAAAAACGAGGAAGACAAATAATTTGTCCATTGTCCGCTTTATTCGTGCTTTTTAAATGCAAGAGATTCACGTTCAACCGTGAAATAAAATAACATTGATGCATTTACACTCGGATAGAAATTAAAAAATGCAGATAGCTTTAGGATTTGAGTAAGTTTAATTGTAAAAATAAATTTTGAAACGTCATTTCTTAAGAATCAGACGAACATGAAAAGAATAATAAAGTAGCCGGAGTTTGACTTAATAGAATAGGACCTTACGATTTTTAATCTTCCCCTGTCGATTTATCGTAGCTTCAAGTCATTTAATATCCCAATATGTAGCTTCGTTTGCACTTTTATTTTATCAAAATCAGACCGTTCCGGCGGTGATTTTAGAGAAACGGACGGAAACAAGAATACGGAGAGACAGATCAGACTGTCAAACAGGCAAAAAACTGATAACTTGAGGATTTAGTTCCATTTATATATTAATGCGTGAAGCAAACTTTCGGTACCATTTGGAAATCTATGGTTTCCTCATACATAGAGGAGAGTGTAATAATGCTAATATTTTTTATAAAATAAACATTATAAATGCATATAATAAATCAGTGAAAAAGTGCTGTTGATAATAATTATGAGTCCCACTCACGAAAGTCTTAGTGCAAAAATATTAAATTATTAAAATAAAACCTCACGCATACCAAGGCCGAACGATTTACACACACATGTAAACATTTTCTTATTTGGTCAAAGCGTAAACGTAACAACGCGTATGTTATATTAATTGTGAAATAGAACAATATATGTCGTAGTACTAAGCATGTGATACCCAAAAAGGTTTGTGAGTGAATTTCAACCAGTCGGCGATTTTCAGTAGAAATAACTTATAAACTTTAAATGTACACTTAGAAATTACAGAAGGAATAGTAGCCAGATTATAGAAGATTATACAATTTCTAAACTGTTTTCAGTGATTGAAATCGGTAATAAGAAAAACAGAATGCTCGCTGGGGTGCTATTCGCTTATGCCATATACATGGGTGAAGCAGTTTTCGCCGTCCTAGCAATGTTAGTGCCATATTGGAAGACGCTAATTCACATTGTATGTAGTCCGAGTATTTTGTTCCTATCGTATATAATTCTAGTTAAAGAAAGCCCTCGATGGCAAATATTGATGGGAAGAGTTGAAGACGCGAAGAGGGCATTAAAACTAATATCCAAAACCAACAATATGAAAATTAAAATGGACGAAATAGAGAAATTGGATGAAGGAACGTTGAAGAACATCCTAAATATAGAAACGAATGCTAAGAAAGAAGGGTTCAGAGAAGTGTTTCATTGTAGGGAAGTGTTGAAACGGTTTTTGGTAGCTACAATGTGCAGATTTACTGTTACCTTCATCTACTACGGCCTCATAATCAACTCGGTTGTGTTACCAGGGAACAAATATACCAATTTTCTACTGGCTGCCGTAATGTCCTTTCCTGGAGAATTGATATCTATGTACCTTATGAACAGGGTCGGAAGGAAGAGACCCCTCATTTTTGGATTCCTGCTATGTGGAATATTGTGCGTAGCTTGTGGATATGTGCCAGCAAGTAAGTCATAGCTTATATACAACTAGCCATTGCCCATGATATCAGTCGCGTGGAAGTGAGTTATTTATGTCTTATCGAAGGCTTATTTTTAAGAAGAGGCAAACTGGTTGACTCACTGACTGACGGCTATGCTTAAGGGCATTACCAAAAGACTAGCAAAAGTATTTTCAGGCTTTTCTTGAAGGTCCTAACTCGCATTTGTTCAAAAACAAGGGGCTGGCCGTATAGAACGTTTATCACACGTATTATTTGCTATTACTGATAAGCAGCAAATAGCAACAATCAAGAATAACAGTACAGCAATTACTAAATATACCAGACGAGTGGTACAAGATAATGTACTGAAAATTATCTTACACAATATTTTCTTAAACAAATACAGATTACAGTTCAAAAAGATTATCCCTATAAAATTCTGAAAAGCAATCTATTATAGATAAGAAAAGATTTTTTTTTAATTTAACAAGCAGGAAAACGAGAAGGCGGTTAATTACCTAAGATACTACCGACGCCCATACAGATCTGCACCACCAGAAGGCTTGTAGATGCGTTGCCAGCTTTTATTAAGGATTTAGGTCACCGGGAACTCCAAATAACCGAACGAAACTTAACAACAATACTGTCACTTTAAGTGACAACATTACCACCACTTTACGCCGATCTTATTAAAGAAAGATGTACTGGTATCCGAAAGCGCCGGCCCAATTCGGCTGCAGACCAAAATTACTGCAAACATAGCGCTACCTCTAATTAAATAAGTAGATAGGAGTAAGGGAAGGGATGGAATAGGAGGATATAAAGGTAGAGAAAAAGGAGAAAAGGCATGCGGATACTACTGACATGGACGGTTTAGAGGTAGTCAGAATAGTAGCTAGGGTAGATAAGGGTCGCATGTCCGTAGTGGAACTAACCAGTTATCGGACAGTCTTCATTAAATGTCAGCAATTGCTCTAATCAAATCGGAATTATTGTGGTATGGTGTTAAAAGAAATCCGATTTAGTATGTAGTAGATTTATGTGCATCTCAGCTGGCAGTTGTACGAAGCCAGTAAATATTCATAAAGATCTTTGGCCAAGTCTTTACATCTTCTGATTCCTTTACAGCATACAAATGGTTGAAGATAACGCTATTTCTCCTAGGGAAGTTGGTCACTGCAGCGTGCTATACAGGAATAGTAACATATACCATGGAGCTCTTCCCGACTAGTGTTCGGGGGTCTCTATTGGGCTTGTGCACTTTGGCGTCCTCAGTTGGAAATATGGTGTCACCCCTGACGCCAGTGATGGTAAGATTCTTAAAAAGATTACGAAATAAGGTATGCGAAATATACTCATCAATCCTTAGCAACGAGAGGACGAACAGGAAGCAGATATAGTCCTCTCGAATATCTGGCAGTGGGTCAACATAGTTTGAGAATGATGATTGTATTGAGAATGGGTGCTCAAATGGAAGAATTTGTTTTTTATTAGTATTATCAGCCATCTATGTCCCATTGCTGAGCAAAGGCCTATTCCAATCTCTTTCATCCATCAAGGTTCGGAGGCATTTCCGATCAGTTTGTTAATTAACTAACGTTCAGTCGATAATAGTAATTATTATGTTGGAGTTGTCTTCAGTTGAATCTCATTAGTTCAACAAATCAGATGATTATTTGATCTCCAGAAGATATCCAGTCCAATCTCCGATTCCGTTGAGCTATTGTGGCCAACATTACGCTTATTTTGAAAAGAATCGTGAAAAATATACTTAACGTATTCCCAATAGTTGTTTATAGCCAAAATTCATTTAAATACGTAAAAGTTTATAACTAATTTGTTTTAGGCATCAGTATCCCCCGTATTAGCGTCATTATGCTTTGGAGGTACTGCCCTCATCGCCAGCGGTCTACTCATCCTGACTCCAGAAACTAGAGATTTACCTCTTCAAGATACTATAGATCAAGTGGCAAACAGCATGAAAGAGAAGAAAGCTACCGAAGAAGTTAAAAGTGTTACGGACCAGTATAATAGTGAAAGAGGAGGTCCTTAATAAGTAATGGAATCACTGAAAGTATTACTCCTAATAGTTAATTAATTCAGATGTATGAAATGTTTTACTGTCTAGACTCAGTATAAATAGCGTGATTCATCGGCATCAGAGAAAGTCAAAAACAAATGTTGTATTAAATGTAACAGAAAAAAAGGGGGCGTTTTATTTCACATGAGAAAAATAAAGAGTACAGATATCGTATTTTTTATATATGACATCGATATAGAAACAATAATTTATTTTCTTAAATACAAACGAAATTAATAATAGAAACCTGGATAGAAACTTTAATTTCACCGTCAAAACTAATCGGTATTTGGATAATATTTTATTCTGTAGTAATATTTTAATTAAAAAGATCACAAAATATCGAAGGTGCATTACACTGGATACAATGATTTAGTAGTGTACACTTAATTACATCAATCACGATGATAACCTGTCTTACTCCACGATTTAGTTTTCAAACATTCACGTATAGGGGCACACATATACGTTCCCATCGATTGGACAAACTTGGCGTGTCGTGGCTCGCCGTCCGATCATTAACCCAGTTGTAAGTCGGCGGCGCGGCCGGCCGACCGCGGCTCAGTCCTCGGCCCACGATGCAACTGCCCGAACCGCCTCCACCTCCGCTCGCACCCCTGTGGGACCGCGTCCTACGAGCTCGCGCTCTACCACCCGATCTAGACGTGCAACTCCTTTACGTGGCCATCAAAGATCGTTTAAGTCATCCAGAATGGGAAGTCCGTCTTCACGCTCTAAGAGTCCTAGCTGACTTACTCCCTTTATCAGGCAATGCCCTATCTTTCCCATTTGATCAAGTTGTAGACAACCTCGGACACAGCTCTCCAAATGTGCGCAAAGCGGCCTTGGACGCTCTCAAAGTTTTCAGCACGCACTGTGAAGACCCGGAGTGTGCATCCCGAGCTATTATAGATAAGTTCTCTTACCACAACATAAGACCTCATTCTTCTAACATCAACAACAAAATAAATGTTATAACTGGTCTAATACTTTCTATACCTTCAGTGATCGGTATTTTGAAGCGACGGCATTTAGATTTGGACATGTTTCCGGTTTTTCAAATATTAGGAGAAAAACTGTTTGATAACGTGCATAAGGATGTTGCTCTCCGATCACTTATGAAATTACGCAGAATATGTGGACCTCACCAATATACGACACATTTCTCTAGGTTAGATACCAGAATCCAAGATAAATTTCGCCTTTTGTGCGAATTATACGACGAGGATTCACAAGATGTTTACTACGCTCCAAGAAAGATGCGTGGTCAACCTATCGTGCATATAAATCGCGTATTTAGCAGTCCACAAACTAATTCTATTTATTTTTCAACGGATTCCTCATCGGAAGAATCATTTAGGATACCATTTCATAACAATAACTATGCCAAAGTTATTATCGAAACTGAAATTAAATTTGATTCAGATACAGCGATCACAATGACTGTTCTAGAACAAAACGAAACCGAATCTGACAAGAATACGGTTAGTGATGAGGATTGTGATAGTTCCGATCGAATTTTGTTAAAGTATAGTGACGGGGAATCAGAGGACTCCGACGTTGTAGTGAAAAGAGTGCGTTTCGGTGGTGAAAGTGTAAAAATTCGGACTCCGGACAGTGATAACCTAATGACTAGTGAAGATGATGCAAATCATAATTATCCTCCAGCGTTATTAGAAAAGTCTTCAATTGAAGAAGTGTTGCCAGAAACGCCGGCTATTCTTACTAAAATGAAGGAGATAAAACGCGACGTGCATGAAAGAGAAGCGCGTTTGTCTAAAAAGAGCGGTATACCTCTTCCAGTTATATCTAACAAAACACATAAAAGTGTGATAAAGAATAACAAAGTGAAACTAAAATCTAAATCGCTTAGTGAATTGTATGATTATTTTAGTAAAAAGAATGACACACAGGAACGCAGACCAAGAGAGAAGTCTGGCTTCGCTTTGACTCTAACAGACGTGCAATCCCCTGATAAAGTACCTAGTCCAATAGATTCTCATAGAGAAGTCGAAGTTTTGCACAACTTGCAAAGAAGTCCTAGTCTGTCACCTCGGAGACAACAGACACGAGTTACGATTGATCACGACAGGTAAGTATACATAGAAAGCTTGTCATAGGTTACTATTAATAACTAGCGGACCTGGCAGCGATGTCCTGACCGGACGTTGGGTTACTTACTATTTACTTCTATTATCATGTATTATCCCCGTTCTCGATCCCTTTCCCGTTCCCGTTCCCAAACCCTTTCCCATTCTCGTTCCCGTTCCCGTTCCCGTCCTTGTCCCCGTCAAAAAGACGTTTACATTTCAATTGTCATTTTACCACCGATAATTCGTGTTTGACTAATGTTACCTTCGTATAAATATTGACATCAGTATTCATACGACACTAACGTCACTCAATTGTTTAGCATTCCCTGCACCTCTTCACTAACACTTGAACTTTCTTGTATGGTATTAAAGTTCAAATTGACTTTTAAGAATGACTACGAATCTGTTGTATAGGAGTACAGAACAGTGTTGTTTTTAGAATTTTTCGGGCCATTTCTTAAATTTTTCTCTCCGTAAGAACTATCCTCATGCTTCAAGAAATTTTATAAAAAAAGGATTAGCGAAATTGGTTCAGCTTTTCGCGAGATTTGCGATTAGCAACATATTTTGGGATGCATTTTTATACATATAACTAGCGGACCTGGCAGACTATGTTCTGCCTCTTATTATTTACTTCTATTATCCTATATCATCCGCGTTCCCGTTGCCGTTCTCGCTCCCGTCCCCGTTGCCGTTCCTGTTGCCGTTCCCATTTCCGTTCCCGTTCCCGTATAAGTTCAAATTGACTCTACATTTTAGCGGAAGGCAGGGTCACTGCCCACTGCGCCAACGGGCCAGTCAAAGATATAATCTCAATACCTTCAAAGAAAGAGCGATCACTGTCCGGTACGCTCGATCGTTCCTTCCACGTACGTGCAAACTATGGAATCAGTTGCCTTCCTGGGGCTGATTAATAAATTCCTTAGAAGCCGGTAACGCACTACCAGCCCCTCTGGTGCTGCAGGTGTCCATGGGCGCCGCTGATCAGCTGATCATCTCGGTTGATCCGTTTGCTCGTTTGCCCGCTTAACCTATAAAAAAAAAAGAAGAATAGGCATATTCTTGGTAAGCGCGTTACATCCTAGACTGCATCCTTCCTTCTCGCCAGGTGTGATTACAGTCAAGCGCTTACCTTTCGTAGATAAAAAATAAAAAAAGAAATAAAAAAAATTTGGTCACTATTTAACTCAAAAGGTTTACTGAGCAACAAACGTAGGCGTGGTATAGACGTTTCAAAGTTACCCATGGAATTCATCGCATGTTGCTGGAAATGCTGTTGCCGCTCCTTTGAAGAGTTCTGGCAATCCTAATCGTCAACAGAAGCAGCAAAATCTTCTTCCTAGCGTTATCCCGATCTAGTAGTGCCAGGGTCCGCTTAGAGAATTTTGCTATGAGGCGAGTTAAGATGACCGATTGCCATCTGACGTCATCCTCGGAACCCCCACAGTCTCACGACTAATGTCACTGAGTAACATTAATCGGGTCCCACTATTTTACGAGTCTTCCGAAACATGGAGGAAGGGATATGCAATATAAACCAGTGTTAGAGTGGATCACTCATCTATTACCCGGTCGCAGCAAGAGCAACTTAACCTAGTGATCGACTAAAATTCCGACCACTGATTAGTCCACGACCTCAAGCACAACGCCAGTAGTAATATTTTTCGAACTCATTTCACTTAAAACAAACAAACAGTGAGCCTCGTAATCGCAGCAACGGGAATGACCTTCATAAGCAACGAATATTTGGACGTCAATATAATAATAGCAAAGGTTCCGATTTGCCTGGGCGTGCACCGAAGCTGGGACCTTCACCCACTTGTCAAATTAACCTGACTCATCTGTGCCCAACCCACTTGGTTATGGCCGCCACGCGTTTGGCAATCTCTAGACCGGTCCCAATGTTTTTTTGACTTCTTTACATCGTAGCGATAGAGCGTAATTGAATTGAACACTTTTTGAGATGCTAATAAGCCTTGTACTCGCGATACTGTAACCGTTACCGACACTTCTGTATGTTGGAGTTTTCATTCTGTTGGCACTCCCGGAGTTCCACTGTCTCTATTTTTTCGTAAGAGTCTTGAAAAAGTACATGTTAATTTTGTTATTACCTAATTGATACAATATATACTTTTTGATAATAATAAAAATCTAATTGACATAATAAAAAAGGGTTTCTGAGGGTATTATTCTCTATATGCGTCGGTAGTCACTGATATGAGTAATATAGTGAACCGTCTAGTCGTCTGGCGCATAAAAAAAATTAAATTCGTGCTAAACTTGGTATGATCTCTCTATAGATCTATCTATCAGTTTTAATCGCTCACAGCTGGGCATATGCCTCCCTTTGTTTCTGCCACTCTCCTATAGATCTTGCAACCCGTGGTATGATCTCTCTAATGCGGCTTCGAATATTTTTTCTCATATAGACCTTTTCTTGATAAGCCAAAGATTGTTCTAGACATCTAGACGGACATTGGTGTCACCCTGCTACTATTTTTAATTACGTTAAATAAGATAAGATAATTTTTATTTCTCAAAAATTTTACACGTACATCACTGAAACATTACAATAAAATGGAATAAACATTGTAATACATTTTCATGGTTACCCTACTTTCGTACAAATTGGACCTATTGACCGATAAAACCAGTATAATACACATTACTTATAAAAGCGATTACATATTATAATATTATGCAACGCGGAAGCTGAAGTGGCTGCAAGGAGAGATACGTAAGTAGCGCAATAGATTTTTATGACCTCTTAGTAATGGCGCTCACTTTCGATTGCATAACGGATAACATACACTGTGTG
Source organism: Charaxes varanes (assembly GCA_024363005.1). Lineage (NCBI taxonomy): Eukaryota > Metazoa > Arthropoda > Insecta > Lepidoptera > Nymphalidae > Charaxes > Charaxes varanes. Next base: position 1,264,151 of record JANCMC010044246.1, on the reverse strand, counting down.
ACAACACCAGTGTACAAGTTCGTCAAATATGGTATGGACTGAAATCCGCAAGGTACCCGATTCAAACCCCACCGCCATTGGGGTATTATCGCACCCACTCCTAATACAAGCTTTTAATTTAAGCTTAGTAGGAAAAGTATTCCAAATATTCTTCTTTTCTTTAAAAAAAAAAAAGAAAAAAAGTATATGTAAAAATCAAATCAATTTAGATTTGCTCACCAAATGCTTATTTTAAGCTACGTACAAAATTTTTATTCTTATTACAACGACATATATTTGAGGATTACCACCACATATACAGAGAGAGAGAATCACATTAGATGTCATAAATACATTGTCATTTAGTCATGACTACGCTATGACAGTCTTGTAATAAAATGTATACATGTGTGTGTAAATCGCTTGGCATTGGTGTGCGTGGGGGTTTATTTTAATTATGTAATGTATTAAAATTAAATACTTCATAAAAATATTAGCATTCGTTGTGATTGTGCAGTTTGGTTACTTTTCCAGAAGATGCTTATTTGTTTTCTCGAAGTTGTTGTTTGCACTTTATTGAGTAATATTTCCCGGGGACGCTGACATTTCCCACAAAAACCATAAGTTATGGGATTGTAAAGCTTTCCAGTTATGAACGCTACAATAGGGTATATTGGAGCACTTCGACGTTAATGTTAACATTATACACACACACATATACATGCATTTCTTTGTTTAAACAGAACAATAAACGCGAAGCAGCCAGTGCCAGCCTCCCTCGACGGAATATAACTTGTTACAGTGCAAACAACAACTTCGAGAAGAAAATATATGAATTTTTGGGAAAAGTAACCAAACTGCATAATTACAGCATTCGTACACCGTCTTCTATATAATCTAATAACTGTGCCAAATTTCCTACTCCTCCGTCCGCGCAATTCCGAAGAATGGCACCGAAAGTTTTCGCTTCACTTATTAATATATAGATAATATAAATAAAAAACAAAATAAAAAATGTTTTATTCGGTAGCGTGCACCGAAACAAAACAAAAAATTATATATACTACACTAAAGGCAGTAAGATTCAGCTGTGGGAGCTGCTTTTCAGTCTCCGCCTGATTAACAGTGCTGTCACACAGACGCGTGAAATTACAATATAAAACGATACAAGGAAAATTAACTTACAAATAAAGTGCATGAGCTTTTTATTAACTTCTCGACACACAACCACTACACACAGGCGCAAGTGGGGCCCCACAAAGGCCAAAGTATATAAGGGAAATATATCTCTTTAGGTTTAAATATTTTTGAAGCAGGCATTAAATGGTGTATGTTTCAGTCGACATTTGAGAGTATTAAAAAAGAAATTTTTTTTTAAATCATAACCATAAATGTCGTTGCGATAAGCATTCAATCTATTATTTAATTATAAAATATTACCTTTCTTAAAGAAATAAATCATTTAATTTTAATAGCCACAAGGAATACTAGTTGTGTGTAATTTAGCATTGTCATGCGAAAAAATGCACAATATATGTATATTAGCACAGATGTTCCCACGCGGCTAATGACCTTTGGGGGTAAAGATCTTAAATAATACGTCCATTATTAATTTATTACGTGAAGTATATTTAAATACAGTAGAACCCTCGATGGATCAGTAATGCAATTCGTAAAGTGTTCTTTTCAAACACCAATCTCGTTGGGAGACCTTCGTTCTAATTCGATGCAAGCTTCTAATAAAATAAAAAAAATATTTAAAAGTAAGTAGTGTATTATTGTAATGTAGTTATGGGAGGAGGCTTCCACAGTGGCCGGCATTTGAGTCGATCGCTAGGTTAAGTAATTCTTACTGCAGCCAGTTTACAGGTGAGCAATTCTATTACTGGTTTATCCGATATCCGTGTTTCGGACGGCGCGTGAAGCAGTGGGTTCCGATTAGTGTCACTGAGTGATATTAGTCATCGTTAGTCGTAATCTCACGACATTTCCCCGGAACCCCTACAATCTACAGAGATCGTTAGGGTCCGGGGATGGCGTCAGACCGAGGTCGGGTCATCTTAACTCGCCCCACGGCCACATCCTTTGCATTTAAACCGGACCCTGGTACTAGACTGGGATAACACTGGCTAGAAAATAAGAAGACATAATAATTTGAAATTAAAAAAAATACCCCTTGAATCAACGATCTAATACCTAAGACCAACACCGTTTGACTTAATTCGCTGCAGTTGAAGTTTGAAGCTATGGTGTGGTTTAAAAACTGTTTCTACTAGTACTCCTTGGTCAGAGGGACCAATCGGTCGGCGCTCCCGGAAGTATCGCCATGTACGGTGACGGCGCAAGTATGGATGACGTATCCGTCGTGACACGGGTCAAGTATACTCGTAGTTGCCGTTTTAGACCCTCCATGCCGTTACGATAAAGAATATGTATTTAATTACCCTGTTTGTCCCACTGCTGGCAAAAGTTCTCCCCCTTGCTTGCTTTTGTCCTACATATCGAGCTATGCGCACATGATTAAAATATTAATATCAAAAATTCTATCATCTATAGTAATATATAAAGATGAAGAGATTGTTTGTTTGCTTGAACGCGCTAATCTCAGGAACTTCTGGTCCGATTTGAAAAATCTTTCACTGTTAGCCCATTTATCGCGGAAGGCTATATGTCAATATCATCATGGTAAAATTAAATCTAATTTTTTTACTTAATTTTACACAAATGTCGCGGGCACAGATAGTATTAAAATAAAGAGTAATTGAAAGGGATGCTGGCTTCAGACCACGTAAAATTATTGTATGTTGAATGTGAACATTTAAAATACAAATCTATCATCATATAAAATGGCTTCTGCTTTTTGTTTAACAATTAAAAAGTTTACTAGCTGTTTTCTAAGTCTGTCTTAAATTGTAGCCCATGCATTTTCCTTAGTCATTACAGCTATAGTGCACGCGGTCGATTACTTTCATTTCCGTCAACAATAATTATGTGTTCGGCTCGGAGTGGTTCCCGCCAGATCGGGAAGTGCCTCTAAACCTGCAGGGCCAGCTTCTATAACTTTCGTGCGATTATGTTCGGCCAATATCTCCAATTATAATCGTATTTCCCGAGAGTTACCGCCTCAGAAGTAAATTGGAAAGTGGGAACTTTCTTTATTGATCCGTCGAATTGGAATCGATTGGTTCAATGGTGGAATTGGAATTGACTGATTCAATGGTGGCATTCGAATCGAATGGTTCAATAGTAGAAATAACATTAGTAACAATAGTTACTATTCATTTATCTATTCGCCTTATGCTTGTTGAGTATCATATTTGAGTAAGTAACTGCTCATAATTATGCTAACAGGTAATAAAAGGGGCTCCAGAATCCGTAAAAAGACTTTTTCACTTCGAAAGTGTCTCACTTCTTCTAATACCGGAGCCAGACATATGTAGCTTGACCTTGAAGTCTACAAAGTTCTACAAAACTTTGTGAAGTTATACAAAATCCCCGGCCACACATGATCATCGAAATGATAATTCAAATGAATCTGGCTTTGGCATGACACCTGTGTCTGATATTAGGTCAGCAAACCGTATTCATTGTCCCACGTAACTAAGCACCCAAATTATATATTGTCAGGCAATCGCTTAAAAATACATAATTTGGATGAATTATTTAATTATTCGACCTAGACAGCCGCGTGTCAGTCTACCAAAGACAGTAGTGCATATTCTTGGAAGACTTTGACTTGGCGCCTTTAACGAAGAAGATAGTTACAGTTTTTTTATATATCAGCCCGTATCCAACGACATAGGCATGATGTTATGACACCCTCCTCAGTCTCTTGTCAAGTGCGTCCAGCTGCCTCCCGCCACCCTTTATGTCTTGCATTGATCGGCAATGAGATGCCTTGGATTTATCTTGTTATTCAAGAGCTCTTGGAGCGCTATTACTCCCACTGATATTTTGTGGGTAGGAAATTCCTAAATTATAATAATTATTAAACAATGTTAAGAGGACCGAGCACGCTTTCTCAGGGCGGTCAGTGTGCACAGGCGACCGAGCGTTGCGTCACGCCCCACTGGCCTCTGGGAAACACGGCTTTTTGTCGGACTTTTGTCTTAACCGACAACAACTCGCGATTTGTCACAAAATTTCCGGTTTCGGCGAACTTGACCAACCATTTTTACTTTTTTTTCTTATTTACGGTCTCTTTAATTGCATCCTGTGTATCCCATCCACCTATAGGCCACTTATATACCAATGAGTATTCCCAATTACCTTTCTTATTAAAATCCATAACCGTGAGGCGGTCACTTTGTTGTCGAATCGGTACAATTCTGCAAGACTTCTTGCATTACGTCGTCTCGGCAACCACATATAATACGGCGAGCTGCTTGCATGTATATATAAATATGAACAACAATATTTCAATATATGTTTTAATCTTATGATAATATTAACCAACACTATATTTTAACATTACCACTATATATAAACAAAATTATCCGGAGGCGTTACGAAAACCTCACAGACAAAAAAATACACCAGACACAGCCCTCAATTACTGTTGAAAACGAGCTGCTGAGTTGCGAACATGTTCTGATGGTTTTTTTTTTGATACCGGACGTCCCTGCAGAGTGTGCGAATGTGTCCAGACGTCCGCTGCTTGCAAGTTTCCAAAACAACTTTTTGTTTACACTCACCGCACCATTGCCGTATTTGGGTGCAATAATCGATTGCAAATGTTCTTGACAATTCATTTCAGCGTCAAGGCTCTTGAAATCTTTTTGTGAAAATTACGTTTGATAATTTTTGGTACCTTGTGCCATGTATACCTTGGCTCTAGGTGTTTCACGGCAGGGTTTCCTCACCGTGAATATCCATGGTACGAGTATTTACAAGTGTACATGAGCCAGGATGGATGCTAATTTGCATAAAAGTGATTATCTTGTTTGTTTACGCCAAGACGTCGTTAGAGTTCGTTTTCGTCTTGTCTATTTGTGTCAGCGTTAGTTAAAGCTTCAAAGGCGATTTTCTCTATTTGTTACTAATACTTTTCAAATAAGCTAACGTTACCTCTTATGTCAGCGCTGGTTATAGAAGTGCTGTTAGGTAATATATAGAGAGAAACACCTGAACGAAATCGCACGACGTTCGGTATAAGTTATCAAATCTTGTACTATGAATACAGTAGCTTGTTACACTTTAATTTAATACCGCTAAAAGCGTCAACTGGTGTTTACCAGTTGACCTTGGCATCCAACATAAATACGGCCCGAAACGAAGCGAACGCGAAAAGTCGGCTTAGTCACTCACCGCGAAAAGCTTTCATGGGTTCAACGGCCATAAATCGTCTTCTGATTCTAAACATTATAGGAAGTGAAGCTTATTTATAGAGTTTGACGCTCGCACGCGTCGCTTGCGCACCACCGCCGTCCGCCGCTGTGGGCTCTCCGCGCGGTCGCCGCAGTGCTTCCCGAGGTTCCGTAGCGACCGGTGCTCCACGCCTTCGAATCGCTCGCGCTTGTCGACCGCCGGTTTATCGCGGCTCGCACTCTCGAATACTTAGGTGTCTGTGATAATTCCGATACCGTTCCGCCAATCGCGGCCGGCTGTTGTACTGCAACGATAAACTATCAGCTCGCCGCCGATCTGTGCCGAATCGAAATTTTTCACGGCGACCGAGCGTCCCGGTAATATCGGTGTTTTTTACACGGGATTCTGTTGCTATTATTACATTATCCTCGTGTGAGTTGACTGTGCGGGTGCGAAGCGTGGTTCAGGATGAGGCCCAAGGAAGAGGTGGAAACGAAGGTCCAGACCGGGACTTTCATACTGTCCGAGAAAATTGACGATACCAAGTCGAAGAAGAGCGAGAAGGAAATGAAAAAGGAGATGAAGAGGCTCGAGAAGGAGAAGCAGGAACGCGAAAAGCGCGAGAAAAAGGCGAGGGAAAAGGAAAAGGAACGTGAAAAGCAGGCGAAAAGAGGTGAGGTTTTTGTGGACAAAAAATATTATTATGTTGCCAGCGTTATCAATATGTTGCGCTATCGTGATGTCATCTCGCTCAATTATAGAGGTTACACCAAGCCCGTATGACAGTGTCGAAGCAATAAAATTCTTTTTATATTTTTAATTCTTCCAATTGGAATCTATGATTGCCAGTGTTACATCATTAACGGCCTTGACAATACCAAATGTATCAAATATTGGTTATGGTAGTCATTAATATTAGTCTTATCAGTGTGACTCAAGATAAATGTTGAGTTGTATGCAACGCCACTTTACTTACACTCTATATTACTGTGTTAGACAAATCATCATCAGCACTTCAGTAATGATTAGCAAATTAAAATAGTTTCGCGTCACAAATTACGTGAAACTAGTTTTTCTGGGAACTATTAGCATTTAAGTAAACCATTGTGTTTCATATAACTATGCTAATGTTTGAATTAAGTGTTGCAACCCGGATTCTATTTTTTCTTTCTATACCCTATTTGATTTTCCGTGGTCTTTTTCCGGAGTATCATTGGCACAATAACTAACTAAGAGTTCAATTAGCATTTGCAATTTTTATCTATAACCGAGTAGTTGGCGTTGATTCTTGCTTACGCTTCTTTTTACTTGTTGTTTTAAGTTGCTATTTGATCAATATAAGTTGAACACCATCGATTAAGGACGTCCTGTAACAATATAAAACTTCATTTTTGAATGTAACCGAGTACTGTCTGGGGTTTTTGCGTATGCGGTAATTTATGTCTTATTTATATCTTGATCATTATGGGTTTTTGTACGTTTAGGATCATTGGAACAACGTACATGTATATTATATGACATATTATCAGTAAATTGTATGTTATTTTATAAAAAAATGATTATTAGTGTTACTTGTTGAAAATATTCCAAAATTCACGCACAATGTGATAAATTACTGGTATTTTCAAATGTCACACTCAAAAGTAGCGACAATCTGGCACACTCAGCTGAGAAACATTTCTCAGAATACGTTACAGATTATCTAGATTTAGAAGCAGATTTTGTTTTCATTTCGAGATTTGAGAAGCATTTTAATATAGAAGGAAAATAAAGTTAAAATCGTGCGCTAATATACGAATTTATTAAAGGCTTAGAAAGCTTATATAGATAGGCTGTGTATATGATTGATAAATAGATAAAAACATTATTGCACTTATAATTAAAGTGAACATCTACAATAACGTTTAATGTTTATACAAGAGAAGAAAAAGATATTAATAAAACAGAGAGGGACTAGAAGGGTAAACAAATTGCAAAGGGGTGGTAGTATTATTTAATTTTCAAGCTTTTTCATATTATGTTGTCTATCATATAATTTGTTCACATTATGCGAGATCACGTTTGTGAACTACTACTGGTCCGGAATAATATTTGCATATAACGCAACTTCATTTTTAATGAAAGTTAAGAAAAAATGATATCGATCTCAGTTTTGGAACACGCAAAGTGTGTTAATTGATTATTACTCACTGTTTTTTTTTTCTTTCACTTGGCCTTGGCTCATATTTTTTGCAACTGTTATGTAGTAATCTTGTCGGTATATCTTACAAGTGATTATTACAGTACATTTTCTTTCTTTAATACGGCGTAGTGATAGTGTGTGCGGTATATGTGTGTGTGTACCGTGCGAGCATGGTCACAAAGCCAACGTTCTTTACTTGCGTTTCATGAAATATATCTCATTAATATTTAAATAGTTTTACTTATGAGATTGCCTTTATCAAAGCACAGACAGACATGCGTTCATAATTCCAACACATCCTATTTATGCGCAGTTTCTCTTTCAATAGCTGCATTTTGTTTACGAACACCGGCTCCATTGAATCGCCGCGTGACGGTGTTCTGCTGTAGGAATCGCTAACCAGCTGAACGGGATTTATGCACTGTTTTGCATACAAAAGTCAGCCCGTTACGCTCGTATGAGCTCCCCGAGAAATTGGCGTCTTGCTCGAACAGTTCCAGCGGCCGGTCACCGCGAGCGGCTTTCGTTTCGTCTTGACACGCCCTTTCATTTCCTGCGTGCGTTCTGCGTCGTGGTTCGCCATATTATTAGATGCCTCTGGAACGATAATATTCCTTATAAAATCGGTTGTAAAACACTATGAAAGTGCGTTTTAATTTAAGTATGTTCCAAATCAAATTCATCCGTAGTTATTTTTAAAATAGTTGATATATTTATTGTATGCTAAATTTTTGTAGACAAATTCTTTCATCGAAATTAAATTGAAATTAGATATTTGCTCTTTAATTATACTGAAATGAGATACAAATTTATGATTTAGGTATTTGATGTGTTTTGTTTTTTAGGGTTCCGTAGTACTACAAAGAACGCTTATAACTTCGCTGTGCCCGTCCGTCTGTCTGTTCGTAAGGTGGTCCTCCCCTCCCCCCCTAGTATTTGACACACAGAGAGACACACACGTAGAGACTTGAAATTTTCCATGTTGATAGAATGATAGAACGTGGTATAAACTCATTAGGAAAGAAATTTAACAAATACGTTTATAGCGTATCAGATACGAAACCCTTCTATATATCGTGTCTTGATACGCTCTTCGCCATTTTTATTTTTAATAATATAATTCGATCATCTCTAGTTTCATTAAGTAATTACTATGTAATTTTTACTAGTCTTGAGTAATTCTTTAAGCTAGTTTTAGAGCATCAGTTCACTGATTTTATTACGTGTAAAAACAGTTAATTTCGATGGTGGTAAACCACCAACAAACGGAATAAGAATTTAGTTGTTAAGGGTCCCTATGTATTTGATTTCAGGACATTTCCGAGTCCCCGTAGTGCTTTGGTCACCCTAGTTGTGCTAGAGTTCAGTGTGCCTTCCCCAACTTCCTCAGTTCAGAGTGCGGTGAAATTGTGCCTAACAATAACATTGACGGCGGCTGCTTTTGTATATCAACTAATTCTTTAATGGATTTGGAAGGTTTCCCTGCTTTCTTTTCATCTTAGCTTTATGTATTGTGTAAACAAAACATAATTCTTTATATAAATTCAATCTGCCTATGATTTTGTTCGCAAAACACGAAATGTATTGTGTAGAATGAGTCGAACGCTTTCATACTTTTTTTATCCTTTCTATTTAAAGATCTCTAAGAAACCAAAAATTGCCTTAAATAAGTTAAGCTGCTGGTTTTAACTATAATGTTTTACTGTCCTCGTGTGTATAATTAAGTGACTTTTAAAGGTAGTCGTAAAGAAGGTCGTAGTTTAACCAGTGGCCGGCATTTGAATCGATTGTTAGGTTAAGTTGCTCTTACCACGGCCGGGTGTTAGATGACCAATTCTAACACTCTAATATCATTCAGTGATATGAGCTTGGATATTGTAGAGATTGTGTAAAAGTGTAATAGACAGTTATTTATTTATTCGTACGTGAAGCGAAAATTGCGTGGACGTAGCCCTGCAGTTTCCAAAATTCCGTGTTAGGTGTTCTTTCGCTTTTATAATATGTATATTAGATTAATTCTATAATTTAATTAAATTCAAGGTCCTAGCAATATTTGATCTTGCATATCCAAAAAATCAAGCTTAACAATATTGAGGGTAGTCCAATAATATTGTAAGGCTTCAAAAGTATAGTATAGATTTCTGTAGAATATACAGATCCATGAATATTTGAATAAACAAGTGCCCAAACTTCATACACAACTTTAATTTTTTAATGTAAGTTTGTGACAAACTCTTGGCAATAGTTAGTGATGTGATATATGAGACATTTATTATCACAATTCACCTCTAAAGAACCCTAACCTGACAAATTTTGAAAAATAGGCTTATAATGTTCTCAACTATCTACTATTGCCAAAAGATGTAATATTTCTGCAGAAATTAACGTTTTTACAGCAAAAAAAAGCCGTTATGCATTTCTGGATTAAAATTCACTCCAAAACACTCGAAATTATCATGACGTCACTTTATGTTAACAGTGCGTTCCACTAAGCGTCACCTCGACGTTTTCGCCGCGACAGTAAGGATCGCGGTTGTCAAATGTCGAATATCTGAATGAGCACTTTAAAACGTCGCGATCGCTTACTGCAACGCACTTATAATATACGGTAACGTCTTACGCTTTGGTTGTGTGTTTTAGTTGTCATGGCGGATTTTCGTAAGCTTTATGTATCTTATTTTATCAGAGAAATACATGATTAAAATGATTTCTAATTACTGTCATCATGCCTATTACCTTTAACTTATGTATCCAGTTTTAATTGTACTTAAGATTGAAGTATGACCGTATTAGACAATCACAAACATTTACTTATATAACATTTAATATTCATGAGAAACTATTCTCAAAGCAATATTAAAAAGAAACTTTTCTTTTTACAGAGCACATCTTTCCAGTTCACAACTCAGATATATGCACACAAGATTGTTTCAAATACATTTATGTTGTTATTTTATGTTCTTTGTTTAATGTAACTCAATGTTGTGTAATAAATACGAAACAACAAATCAAGTCTGACTTTTTTATTTATTTAAAACTTTCCCCATAATGTCATTTAATTAACTGTTACTAACATAACCTTTTTCGAAGTGAAATAATTATATGCTTTTCTTTTACTTCTTCCTATCATTATCCCGGTCTAGTACCAGGGTCTGCTTAGACTGGAGAGGCTGTGGCTGTAGGGCGAGTTAAGATGACCAATTGTCATCTGACATCATTCTCCAAACCCTCACAATACCTGCAACCTTACGACTAATAGCAGTGTCCTTAATCGGGTTCCGCCGTATTACGTGCCTTCCGAAAAATACGGAGATCAGATATCAAATATACACATGTAAAGCGGTGTTAGAATGGGTCACGCATCTTTGACCCAGTCGCAGCAAGAGTTACTATCTAGCGATTGGCCTCCTCAAATAATTATATCCTACGATTTCTTCTATTTTTCTCACAATGTGTCTCAAAATGTCATGAGAATTACTTGAATAGTTACACTTGTAACTATTCAACTAATCCTCATGCTGGAATGGCCTTTTGGCGCAGTGGGCAGTGACCTTGCCTTTTGCTCCGGGGTCGTGGGTTCGATTCCCGCCTCGAGTATTATCCATGTATGTATTTATATATTTACAAAAAAATATTTGTGTATAACAGGCGTCTGTTACCTATAACACAGGCATTAAGTTGTCTACCTTAGGAACAGACGTCCATGTGTCATATAGTCCTATATATTTATTATTATTATTATATAAGTGTAAAAGAATAGGCAAACTTGGTACTAAAGTTAGGAATTATACTGTAAGTTAGGAATATTTAAGTTGGCTTTATAATATAAAAGTGGCCAAGAGTGTATCAAGACACATCAAAGGGTTCTGTATTTAATACTCAATATATTTGTAAAAGCGATATAAGGTCAATATATTTGTTAAATAACATTGACTGGCCCGTTGGCGCAGTGGGCTGTGACCCTGCCATTGTGGTTTGTGTTCTTTTTGCGGTCGTGGGATTGATTCCAGCACACAATCCAACGAATCGGACGATGAAGTCGATAACTTCGGGCGGTACATCACTGGCCTATTAAAAAAGATGCCCAAAGACGTGTGCACACAGTTGCAAATGGACATAATCAACTTAATAATGAAAGCTAAACTTACCAAGATGGCGAAAATAACACCGATCAATACCAGTATCGTTAACGGCGTTCCCGTTGCCGTTCCCGAGGGCGCTATATTCGTTTCAATGCCGAATAACGTTACAAGTTCTAGGAACGACATTCAAACTATGGTTAATAGTGTTGCGAAAGAAGTTACGTTAAAATAGGTACAAAATAAATGTTGTATATTATTTTCTATTAAACGTTGTAATGCTAATTGTATTTTATTTCAACTTTTCCACATGTCTGCGCTTGCGATGGAGTATACTGTTTTTATCTATGAAAAACTAAAATTGGTGAAGAAAATAAATAAAAATTTTCTGATTCAGCAATAAATACGAAATATTTTTTTCTAAAATATGATGAGACTAATTAATTTACAATACCAAATCCCACGTTAGGAAACACTGCTATAGACTTACTTTTTCTATGCTAAGATTGACAATTAAAATTGTAATACTAAAGTATATATAATTATTGCACATATTAATGAAATATTTCATTTCAAGCACTTTGTTAAGGAAGTATCGCATATAATAAAGCATGTTTAGTCACTGTTGATAAGTGGGTGACTTGTATATTATGAATTATTATTTATCAATCAAATGTATTTGAAACCAAACAAGCGTATTGCGTTATAGGCGAGGAACCGCAATGAGGAATTAGCATATTAAAATACATATATTTAAATTATTATTATTCAAAAATAAATGAAAACCGCCATGGAAACCAAGGAACTGAAAACAAAAAAATAATTGCTACTTACATAGCATGTGCTAGACACCTATTTGATGTGCTGAAGCTGGTACCTAGCCAAATAGGTTTCACGCTACATCAATAATATAGACTTCAACACATCAAATAGATGTCTAGTACATCATATTAAGTACCAATTATTTTTTTATTTTTGGTTCCTTACTTTTCAAGGCGGTTTTCGTTTCTTGTTTAAATAATTAATTTTAAAATTTTTAGTGAAAAGTAAACGAAAATATCGTTAATGCATCTTTATATAATTTGTTTGATTTCTTGGTATCTCAAAAATCGCCCAACGATTTCGATAAAATTTATATGAGACCCTTTTCTGAAGTATTGTCTACCAACAAAAGAGAATTATAAAAATCGGTTCAGAAATGGGATTGTTATCGGGTAACATACATGAAAAAAAAGAAAGGAAAAAGGACAATCGAATGGAGAACCTCCTTTTTTTGAAGTCATTTAAAATCTAATGAAAATGCTAACATTTTAAATCCTTTTCTTGAGCAAATCTCTTGTTGTAAATAAAAAAGAATTGATAACTTCACTATTTTCATATGAATGCATACAGTATACATTAACATATAAAAAATAAAATTCTATGAGGCTTAAGTTACAAGGCAAATATGAGATGCCAATACAGTAAGCACTTTATTAAAAAAAAAAAATAGTATCTTTTTTTTAATCTACTTTAATTTAGGGTTTTTTGTCATTCAGGACATGCCAAACCCATCAAAATTTAAAATAGTCTCTTTTACGTTTAATAATAGGGAATGAATGACAGAAGTGAATGTTAAATACTTAACGATTAAATGTTCTTGAAAAAAATCCTGGTATTGCTGTATCAACAATTAGCTGAATGTAAGAAAATAACTACACTTCAGATCCTAAAATAATAAGAATTTATACTGCAGAAATCAATTAATAATTAAGTGGGTGTTGCTAGTGTAATAAAAAAAAAACTTACCAATTCACATTGTAATATGAGATGGTAATTACACCTTATAGAACCCCTTGATTTGATCTAATGACGATGATTCTTTCTAAAGAGATATTCTGGTTGTAATTCTCGATCAACGTATTACTTAGAAATTCAATATTTAAATTGATGTGAAATTCATAAGTCAATATGATATGTAATTCGAATTTCAAATTTTTACTTAATTCAAATTAAGGATGTTCGAAATTTAAATTGTTGAAAATCGAATCGTGGCAAATCTTTGTTTGCAATCGGATTATTCTAGACATAGACAGAACTTATAATTAGGCACTAGTTAGAGCTTACAAGTTAAAAAGTTCGTTATTCCGTTTGAGCTTAGAGTGTAAGCTAGGTCCAGTCTAGAATACTTGTACTAACACTTTTTAATATTATGTTTACTTACATCTTTTAATTACCGTTTATTTTTTACTGTAGTTTTTAATCTATAAGTATATCTAATTTACCTATTCATAAAATAGAAGTCTCTGTCTGAGGAGGCTGTGACCTAATCAGTGGTCGTCATTTGAGTCGATCGCTAAGTAAAATAGCTATGGCTACGACTGGTTGATAGATGGGGGACCTATTCTAACACGAGTTTATATTTGATATCCGACCTCCTCCGTGTTTTGGAAGGCACCTAATAGAGTGGGACCCGCTTAATGTCACTGAGAGATATTAGTCGTGAGGTTGTAGAGTTCGTGGGGGTTTCGAGGATGACGTCAGATTGCAATCGGTCATCTTAACTCGCCACACAGCCACATCCTCTGCAATCTAGGTGGACCCTGGTACTAGACCGGGATAACCCTAGGTCTTTCAGTACTAGAAAATAGTCCAATTAAAAGTATGGTCTATAAGCATATACGGTATGTAGTAGAGAAATATTTCAAAAATATTGAGGCTCAGTGCGAATTGCTTTGCCGCCATTTCATGTCCCCTAAAGTCGTTTTCCGGGGTTTTTCCGGGTCTGCGGGCGGAGGACAGAGGGGGAAGTGTGGGCAAACAATAAGAACGGACATATTTCAAAATAGAGTCCGATTTTAATATAAGCATCACTATTTTTGATATTGAATAGAAATACTTTTTGTTGTTTTTGAAATTTTCTTTATATACGCTTTTAGATTCATAGAATGGCACTTTTATCGAGAATAAAGGTGTTTAAAAGGTGAGTGAAAAATAATTCGAGTGAAACCGCGGTCAAATTAAAGTAATAACTTATCCAGTGAAAGACATTAATGTGAAATAAGAGCCGAGTTTAATATCGAGCGAGGTCTAAATAGGAGATAAGTTCAATAGACAGACCTAAAGTTTATTTATAACCACATATAATATTTTACAACAACCTTAAATATTATTTCTTCTCATAACTTAGCATAGTACGTAAGTTCTCGATGTTTCATACAAAAATACCTGCCTGTAGAATCTGCTGTAAATTTTGTCAACTCTTTTTATAATTTTAAATAAAATTTTCAAAGAAAACTGAATGTATTTTGAAAATATTAGACCTTCGCAAGTTTTTCACGACCTGCCAGTATCCTCACCGTGAGCCGATACCGGGTTGCGACCCGTCATTTGGGATACGTTGGGCTGCTTTAATAACGTTAAAAGCTAATTAATTCAATTGCCACCTCATACAACGAAAACACCAATCAACATTCACAACTGCATCAATTAAGTTAATGAAGCCAGTGAAAAACAAATCGGAACAAGCTCGTTAGCCGCCGCATATTTTCCACGTTTTTTCCCCATTCCCGAACGGGACCCTGTTCTGACAAATGCCCCTGTAAGCGTCGGCCATTTTGCCCCGGTGTCTGCGGAGAGCTAACAGATTTTTTCCCGTGCCCCGTGCCCGGTTATAGCGGTGATTAATTCACTGCTCGACCGGTTGTTAACACATTTTTATCCCTTTTTTTAAAGCTATTTTTATCCTTTTTAAAGCTACGTAATTTGTCCGGCAATTTGAAGGACTCTTGCCTCCGAGCGCGGTTGAGTTTTTACTCGATTTTTTGCCGTCCCGGGATTTTATAATGGCCCTGTGATATATAAAAAATGTTGAAGGCACTTTATGAATTGATTAGATTTTTTATGTTCCTACCTATTGTGCGAATGCGATGGGCCAGCCAGAATAAGAATGAATCTCTTCGGCATAGCCTATCCAAGGCCAGAGGACTAAGGTTCCTTCAAGCTGCGGGCGATCCTGGAACTACTCACTTGGATCTTTGAGCACTGCAGCTGAGAGGACAAAGGGAGGGGGCGAGCACAAAAGATCCAACAGGGTCGAGGTGCATCCGACATACGAGCCCCCACCAGATATAACATAACATAACATAACACCTAATTCTTTAACAATGATTACAACGAGTTTGACAAAGTCTACATAAATAAAGCATCTTTCGAATTCGATCTGATGATTTGTATAACTATTTTTGAATTATTAATTTTATATTACAAGGGGCAATCGCGCAGGCGGTTCGTGACCTAAGTGTCTACCGACGCCCAAGGACATCTTTGCCATTAGAAGGCTCGTAGATGCGTTGCTGGCTATTAAAGAAGGATTTAGGCCACCGGGAACTCAACTCAACCGAACGACAGTAATACCGCCACTTTATGCCTCCCTACCTTATACCGTTGAGCTATTGAGGCTCTGACTAATACTTACCAAGCGTAACTTTTATTGAGAGCAAAATTATAGACTCTCTCAGAGTTGTTGATTCACAAACCCCGCGGGAACGTCTAACGAATGTTTATCTACCCCTACATGAATAAAAGAACAGCCAAAGACGACGTAACAGCCTAATAAGCATTATTATTATATTTGTTTGTACTTGTTTTTATTTCGTTTTTATTATAACTAGCTGTGTCTGCAATTTCGTCCGCTAAAATTATGCGATACTTTTTAGCGTGATGATGTAGAGCCCAAAGCCTTCCTCAGTTAATGGGCTAACACTGAAAGTGAAGAAAAATATTTAATTTCCAAACTTTGTCGAAAATCGTAATCAACCAAACTCAAATTTGAGTAGAGCATATATCTTTCATTTATTCGGCCTGCCTACTCTACCAATTATTTATATCTAAAAAAATATTGATAGAATAAGAACAAGGTAGGTGTCTACCTTATAAAAATACAATCTAGCTTAATCTATACTAATATATAAAGCTGAAGAATTTGTTTGTTTACTTAAACGCGCTAATCTCAGGAATTACCCATCCGATTTGGAAAATTCTTTCAGTTTTAGATAGCCCATTTATCGAGGAAGGCTATAAGCTATCATCACGCTAAAATTAAATAATTTTTTTTTACCTAATTTTATGCAGACAAAATCGCGGCCACAGCTTGTAGCTTATAAGTCAATTAATTCTAACTTATGCTAATATGTAATTTGCTGACTCTACGAATGTGTCCAGCCAATCTAACTTTATTGCATCTAATAACTTAAGGAAAAATTTAATCACCCCATCTAACTTATCGTTTATATCTAAAAACATAACACAATTTTTTATTTGTAATTGATCTTTGCTTACAGTTCGCGCAGGAGACCCTAAAACAACTATTACTAAAGACGAGTAAAAGATTATAATAAAAAACTTATTCATTGCAGCAATTTCCTTTGCGTACGTTAAGTGGGAAAGTTCTTTGCAAATTTACGGCGGGCCTGCCGGAGAGTTATTAATTGGTGTTGGGGAAACTGTGAGTCATCAGATGTTATCAGGTCAACAGATGCTACTATTTTTTACGTAATAGGACGCAACCCGGCAGGCCGTTCACCTGAGACACCTGCACCATCAGGGTTCGGAGATTTTATTTATTTATTTATTTTAAAATTACAATATATTTTTCACATTAGAAAAGAGTCGTTAAACCACATAAAGGTTTGTCTCGGCGCTTCGGACATTCGCAAAGATGCATATTTTTTTTTTTTTTTTTTTTCATGTTACAAGGCGGCAGACGAGCAGGTAGTAGGCATCGAAGTGCCTACCGTCGCCCATGGACATCCGCACGACCAGAAGGCCTGTAGATGCGCTGCCAGCCCTTAATGACGAGTTTAGGCCACCGGGAAGACTCACAAACCGAGTGTTTTATTGCCCCGTCAATATAACCCTGTTACGGCACCGATCCCCAACAGTACCACTATCCTCTATCCTACAAAATCCAACAGACATCGCGGTCCAAGTTACACAAATCCTATTTTGAAAATCCGCGCAAAAACCGCGTACGCCGAAACGAGCCTTGTCAAACGTGGCGGGAATTTAGAATATCCTTCCTTTTGTAAGAGAGCAACGCACCTGCGTTATAAATTGAATTTGGTAACACAGAAGGATGAAAACGTAAACAGTTTCCCACTACGCATTCCCATATCACCGCATTCCCGTATCACAATGTAGACATTTTTTTCCGAAAATTTAAAAGTTTCTGTCACAAAATATTGATGATAATATATCATCATCAGCTTTTTTAAAAACAGGCCCTTCAGTTCATTTTGTTTAGATTTTCGAATGTCTATAATTCTTTAATGACCTGTTTTATAAAGAGGGTTCTGTTACCTAAGATACAGATAATTACCTAGTTGAGCCAGACATAGCTCAGTGTTTGTACATTTTTGTCCTTGAAGACTATAAAGTTCTACAAAAGTTTGTGCAGCTACACGAAGTCCCTGGCCACCTACATGATCATTGAACAGACGCTATGTCTGGCTCCGGCTTTAGAGGGGTATCGATGACAATATGGGGGAAGCAAAGGCTCGAGTTCCGCCACGCGAATTCTTTGAGCAAAAATGCCGATTTAGCAAAATACATATACTATATTAACGCCACCCATCAAAATATACACTTATTATTCATATATACGCCGAAATAATTTTACAAGTTCATATAAGATTTCATGCAAGCAAAATTTTATAAGGATTTGTGACTATCATTCAAATTAGTGTCTTGCGAAAAGTTTACATGTATTATATTTCGAAAGGAAATAATCAACTATCAATCATAAAAAAGCTTAAAATTTTAGAAACAACAATCTTAAACTTTTATTAATTTAGGAAACACGTTAAGTTTTTAAAAAACAGTTTGGTTTCAATTAAAAAGAAATCCGCAACCATTTGGATTACTTGTTACATCTTTCCATACAATGTACAAGTGATTTCCAAACTGTACTTAAGTTCATATATTCATTTTCATGTACTTTTTTAATTTGTTTAGTTCGGGAATTTTTATTTTTATCCGATGCATTTCAAACACTACCCTCATACTTTAGGACTATAGTGAAGATAATAAACGAAAATGACTTGAGGGAAAATTAAAGACCTCGAGCAAATTATTGGCGTATATTCGACAAATACAGTTACGCGAGGTGGGAGAAATTAGTCGTAGTCGCTGTCGTCAGACTCCCACTCTGATTCCGAACTGTCCGGGTGATTCTTAGTAATCTCCACACAGTTATCCATGTCGGTCAGTCTTTTCAGCGATTTACCTACAATTTACAGACAATACACTATCAACTGATGAATACACAATAACAAAAGTAAACAAATAAAGATCGCAAATTCTACAAAAATACAATTTTACATGAGACTTACCAGTCAAATTGGTGAGGAACACTTTCCAGTCAGAGTGGAGAGCAAGAGACTTACCAGTCAGAGTGTTGAGCATGAGACATAACAGTCCAGCGGTGAGCATATGACTTGCCAGTCAGAGTGTTGAGCATGAGACATAACAGTCAAGTGGTGAGCAAGAGACTTACCAGTCAAAGTGGTGAACCTGAGATATAACAGTCAAGTGGTGAGCATATGATTTACCAGTCAAAGTGGTGAGCATGAGACATAACAGTCAAGTGGTGAGCAAGAGACTTACCAGTCAAAATGGTGAACCTGAGACATAACAGTCAAGTGGTGACCATATAATTTACCAGTCAAAGTCGTGAGCATGAGACATATCAGTCAAGTGGTGAGCAAGAGACTTACCAGTCAAAGTGGTGAGGTGAACCTCGAGAAGAACCAGCGAGTTCTCGTAGTTACTCTTTTAAAAATAATTCTTACAAATAGAGGAATGCGTTGTTCATCGCAGACTGAGACGCGCACGGTCCGAGACGACACGGCTGCGACGACAGCAGCGCCGCGTCGCCGTCCGCGCTCCCATCTAGAAAAGCGTTCACAAGTGCTGTGGGTAGAGAAAATATTCCGATCTATACAGAATGACGTACTAAACCTATGTAGATCGGAACAGAAAATAAAAATCTTTTACGATACCATTCTATGAAGCTATTATACAATACCATTCTAACAATCTCCTTTTTTCCTGCTTCTCATATCCTATTCTTATCTATAATTATACCAAATTTATCCATAAACATATGTATTCATACGTGAAGCGAAAACTGTCGGTACCGTTTTAAGAAAATTATATGAAAAGCATAATTATAAATTATATAGAGGTGATGTACTAATATTTTTATAAAATACATTAAATTATTAAAAAAAACCTCATGCACACCAATACCAAACGATTTATACACACATGTATACATTTTACTATAAGATTGTGTTAAGGACCGTGTGTATATTAATTTATCAAATATAGCAATGTCGTTGGACAAAGAAGTAAAATTTTGTATATCGCTTTAAATAAACATATAGTACGCAAATCTAAAGATGTGTGGGCGAATTTCAATCAGCAGGTAATCTCTAGTATAAGGTATTACTAAACTTTCCTCCATTTTTATGCCGGAGCCAGATTTATGTCAATGTGTTTGTACATTTTTTGTGAAGTTACACAAAGTCGCCGGCTACACTACATTATCATTGCAATGATCATTCAAATGAAGCTATGTCTGGCTCCGGCATAACTGCACAAAGTTTTCAGAAGTTTGTGAACTTAAAAGACAAAAATGTACAAACACTTTGAGCTATGTGTGGCTTTTTCATTTTGACTAGTAACTGAAACTACCTGACCTACTGAAAATATTTGAAAAACTTTTTTCCCGCCAAAGGACATACAGAACGTGGGAAAGCTTTCGAAGTTTGATCACACGGGGTTGGCACGTGCCTGCGAATTAATATCGTCGTACTGGGGTGACCCAAGATCGATGACGAATGACACTTGAAATAATACCATATTTCAAACGCTATAAGACAGATATTCGTTGTTCTTTCAATAAAATCCGTAGTGATGAAAAAGTTAAGCAAAAAGTAATTTTATGTCATTGTAATAAAGGTAAATCTAGAAAAGATAGCTTCAGTGATATGCACGCGTAACAGTAATTCACCATGCAAAAAAATACTCTATTTTGAAAGTATTAAGATTGAATGTTCTATAATTTTAGTAAGGGATGATTTTGAATTTACGCATTTATATAATTGCAGATTTATGGAAAGCGTGCGCTTAATGCTGGCACACGATTCGAAACATCTTATAAAGTATTCAATATTTACGATTTTTAACCTTTTTCGTGGTAATTTTACGGATGGACGATTGCCACAGTAATGTAGGATGAAAACCATATTTAGTAAAATTCCTGAAAATTTCTGAATTTACCACTTAAGGAGTCGAAGAGAGCTTGGTGGTAAGGTAACGCTGCTACTCAACCATAGATGGCACTGAAAACACAAAATATATTCCAGACTTCAATAGACATATACCTTCCTAACTCTCAACCTTTTTAGAGCTGGCTTTTAAATTAACAAAATGCGAAGAAAATGACCGGAGTTGCTAAAACGAATATTTCAAAAACAAACTTCTAACATTTATGGTTTATATTCGAATATAGAATTTATTGTCTGTCGTTTTCTGAATTAATATATTTTAGATAACACAAAAAAATATATTTATTATATATTAAATTTTTCAATTCGGTCGACGTTATCCAAACAATCACTTACGTTTGTTTTGTAAATTCCAGCTACTTAAGAATGAATACAAATTTTAATAATGTTTAAAACTTTTAAAGTGCATTTCAAACAGGACCGTCATAATAACGTTAACAAGCACTAGAGCGGATTACGCTAAGAACCTGAGCATTGTCCCTGAGCAATTTTATATTCGATATTATTAAACCGTGACGTCAAAAGTCTATGAGAGTGGTGGAAATGCCCGTCGTGCCCACCACGGTGGATCCGCGCCTGTCTTTAAGCATTGTTTTCCAGATTCTTAGGCAAAGAACATTTCTTGTTCATTATTTGTGCTGAAATGGCAGCCAGCCCTAGGGGCCGGGGCGTCGCAAATTGTCCCAGAATTGCCTTTTCCTGATTGTTGCCGGCGTACGCTCCGCGTTTCCGTTCATCATTTTTCAATTAGTATTATTTTTTGCTCGTCAAATGACTTCGCAGTTTCACGTCGTGTTGACTTTGGTTTTGACTTATTTGTGTACAGTACAAAGACTGTACATATCCGTATAATTAAATTCTGTATAAATAGCAGGCATCATAATCAAATGTGTACATGCGTATATATTGACGCCCATAAATTCATAAGAAACCACAAGAATATAGAAGTAGAGACACGTGCCTCGGCCATTTATACCCTCTCGGTAGAACTCGCTACATGTTTGGTGTATAATATTTAACATTTAAAAATATATATTTAGAGTATACTCTATACTAATATATAAAGCTGAAGAGTTTGTTTGCTTCAACGCGCTAAACTCAGGAACTACCGGTGCGATTTGAAAAATATCTTTTAGTGTTTTTTTAATAGCCCATTTATCGAGGAAGGCTATAGGGTACATGTCATCACGCTAAAATTTTATCTATTTTTTTTTACTTAATTTTACGCGGACGAAGCAGCGTGCACAGCTATCTTCACGTAAGTAAGTTGAAAAATTGTCTATATATACAACCCTGTGTAACCCAGAATGTTTGGGAATCTTCCGGAAGACCAATATTGGCATAAGGAAGACGTCCGTCAACTTATTTATAAGTCGGTTGAAATACTGAAAGGAAAGGCACAATGAGAATGATTGAAACACGGCTTAAAAGGTTTTTCTATAGAATAAAAAAACATTAAAAGTGCTCTTCATGTCGGATTCTTTTAGAAAAATCTCGCTATATAAAAGGTGAAAGAATCGACTAAGTGTGAAGTGTTTCCTTTTTTCTCTACAGAGAACTTTTAAGATTCTAGTCTTCGGCTAAAAAAATCCGAGCTCAGCCGATGAATGACACTTGACTAAATACTCAAGCATTTTTACAACGGCGATAAGGTGACAGATAAGATAATTTACGTAAAAAGTATATCCAAACATTACAACATTCTCATGATATGTTAGAATACGTCGGAATAAGACATTTCTCCTTAGAACAGTAAGAAAATTAAATTACTTTGCATCAAAAATCCACAAACAAATACGATAGAATACCAAATTGTAAACTAAAACTCGAATAAGTTATAGAGTCAGGACTTTGTGGAAATACATGACACGCGTCAAAAACTTAAATGCTAATCATTAGGTACATAAATCAAGTATAAGAAATTCAGAGCAAGAAAAAATGAGATTTAAATAAATAAGGAACTAAACCGAAGAATATTTAAAGTATATCTTACAAATATAATTAGTTCTTCCTTACATTTTAATCAATTACTATTTAAAATCTCTTCATTAATTGTGCGTGTTTTTTATCTATTATATATTTTAACTGACATTAATAGATGTACATAAACAGTTACATTGGAATACGATGTTATTTTCAATTAAATTCAATATTGAAATAATTAAAACGATTTATTTGCCATCATATGATATTCAAGAAATTTTTAATTTTAAAACTTCAATTTACAAATGCCCTAACAGGGTGCAATATATAAAAGCGAAAGGTCATCTGTCACAAAATCTCGAAAACGGTCGGTCGTACAAAGATGAAATTAGGCAAAGAAATTGTTTACAGTTAGTAGACATCCGCTAAGGACGGTTTTTCGGAAAAGATCAGATTAAGGAGATCTAAAGGCGAAAAGTTTTGACGCATACAAAGTCGCGAGATATATCTAGTGAATAAATATTTGAAATATGTACAGCTATATACTGACGATTTTTGCCCTGTGGGTTTCCACCTCTTTTCAGTCCAGTAGGACATGAGATGGTGTCTGTGGTGCGTTCATGCATCCCCTGCAAAGGGGACTATCAGTTACACCTATGTTGAATAAGTGTTTATTAAGTAGGCAATGTCCGGTGATAGTATCTATCATCCTGCGATTATCTATACTTATTGTCGACGCACATTGGAGTTTTCATATGTGCGCGAACTGACAGGTACAATGTTTGAATTTTTAAAAATTATTGTCTTCAAATTATACAATATAATATGAAATGTTCAACAGACATTTTCATTCTTCTCTTGGACTCGATATGGATTATATGTAACATAACATAATGTAAGATCTAAAAGAGAATAAAATTATTAAATCTTAAAGTTGTTTTCAATCTTGGAATAATAATCAAGATGGCATTCAGCGTCGTCTTCCTTAATACTAGCGGAGCCAGCAGACGATTTCCTGCCTGAACGTTGGGTTACTTACGATTCACTACATTCTATTATCCTAAGTTATCCCCATTCCCGTCCCCGTTATTTTTTAGAAATAATTTAATATAGTGGTTAAGTATTCTTAAATTTTCTTACATTCTGCGTAATTTACTAATTTTTTTTTCATAAGAACCTTCTCCTGACAATAATAAATACAACAAAAAAGTATTAGCGAAGTCGATCCAGCCGTTTACTCAGGACGCCGTGACCAAGAGGAATTGGGATTTATTTATTTATATATACTAGGAAACGGAACAGAAAAGGGGAATAATGTTATAGGATAATAGAATGTATGTATGTATATAGTAAGTAACCCGACGTTCGAGCAGGACCATGCCGCGTCTGCTAGTATATATATATATTTATATATATATATAGTTAATTATTAGAACGAATTCCCAACTTAATAATTGCACTTAAATACAAATACGTAACGGATATAACTAAATTTTCAGATAAAACATAACGAATTTGAAATAATAAGAACGATGTTTATTACGAGAAATATCATATCAGTTCATCGTTACCAAATAGAAATGACATAATAGATATAATATATAAATGTATCTGAAATTGGTACGAAGTTGGAGAGGAGTCTTATCTGATACGACATACTTTTGTCAAGACAAATTGTAGGTAACAAACAACGGGGAACTTTTATGATACGCAGCGTTATCGGGAGTACGTCGAGATATACGTAACACAAATGTACTTGCGCTGTGTTTGCTCACACGAGTGTATTAAATGACGCTCGTTGATTCTCATTTTCTCGCTACTCATATGAATTAAGAACGTATTACAATCATCCGTCAGATGAAATTAAAAGGTAACAAAAAACGGAGAAGTTGTATGAAACACGTGCTGTCAGGACGTCGAGATATACGTAACACAGAAGTACGTGCGCTGTGTTTGCTCACACGAGTGTATTAAATGACGCTCGTTGATTCTCATTATCTCGCTTCTCATATGAATTAAGAACGTATTACAATCATCCGTCAGATGAAAATAAAAGGTAACAAACATCGGTGAAGTTGTGTGAAACACGTGCTGTCAGGACGTCGAGATATACGTAACACAGAAGTACGTGCGCTGTGTTTGCTCACACGAGTGTATTAAATGACGCTCGTTGATTCTCATTATCTCGCTACTCATATGAATTAAGAACGTTTTACAATCATCCATCAGATGAAATTAAAAGGTAACAAACAACTGTGAAGTTGTATGAAACACGAGCTATGAGTACGTAGAGATATACGTAACACAAAAGTGCGTGCGCTATATTTGCTCACACGAGTGTATTAAATATAAATACCGTTCGCTGATTTTCATTATCTCGCTACCATTGTAAATTAAGAACCTATTATAATCATATTATCCATCAGATGCAATTAAAGGTAACAAACAATGGTGAAGTTGTATGAAACACGTGCTGTCAGGACGTCGAGATATACGTAACACAGAAGTACGTGCGCTGTGTTTGCTCACACTGTATCCGACTTTTGATCCAACCATCAAGCGAGAGCTTCTTAAGATGACGGTCGAGGCTCTTTGCTATGAGACCATCAACGGAAATAAATAAATTATATTATTATAATAGGAATTTATTTTAATATAATTTTATTATTTTTTTTGTCATCTTAACTAATAAACTTTTCAAAGGCAAAATATGCCTGTATCTGAGTGCTGGATGGAGATATCGAAATAATTCTAGATTGAAAAAAGACTGACAGATAGAGGAGCTTGGAACGAAGCTTCCTTTATCTTTAACTCAATCGTAATCGACCTAAAACCTAATCGGTCAGTTTATAATTAAGCGTGCGATATACGTGTGTGAATTTAAGCTTTTGAAGTCGGCAATTAATTTAGCTCCAGTTGGATGCCATTAAAGTTTCTCCAAAAACAGTTCTTTTAATTGTCTTTTAAAATAAATTCTTTGAAAGGGCTCGCTCGATATTTTGCACAACACACAGTTCTTCACAGTCATACAGGCAGTTTATAATATAGCAAGAATATCGCAAAATGTTTATAGTGGTTGAAACTGCTATTATAATAATGTTGCACACTAAACTATTCCAATTATTGTAATATTTCAGTTATCCTACATCCTTCCTTTAAATGTCATAGTAGATCAATTGGTAGATAGCTTTCTTCGCATTCCCGCCAATTGCGTTCCTCTTTTTTTTTAATATTTATTGACAACAACCCATCGCTTTAATGCCACTAATGGCTATATAGCTCAGGAAAAATAGTTACAAAAATGCTGGCGACAACAGTAAATGAATTATAACTAAAACCAGATCGACAAGATTTCTTCCGCGTGTATAAACCTGTTCAGCAAACGTTGCGTTACCACATTTTGTACGAATTTAGCGGGTGAATGAACTGGAATCATAATAAACGGTCAGCGTCCTGAGGTACGATGAATGATAATAAAAGTGATTTTGAAAGCTTTACTTATTGGGCGCCATCTACTGGCTGTTTGTGATGTTAAATTGTTGCGAATTTGATTGAGATCGGCGTTAAGTGGCGACAATGCTGTCACCTCTAGTGGTGGTATTGTTGTTGCGTTTCGTTCGGTTTGTTATACTTCCCGCCTAATCTCGTAATTTATGCTGGCAACGCAAGTGCTTGCCTTCTGATCGTGCAGATGTCCATGAGCGTCGGTAGGCACATGGCTGCCTGCTCGTTTACCCCTTGAAACATAAAAAAAAAATTACATAGCACGTCAATTAAAAGGTCTAGTACGAACGGCATCTGTTAGAAGCATTTTAAAATAGGGACCAATTCTGCAAATTTTTAATTGCATATTTAAAAACTTTCTAGTCTTACGTTGTTTCTTTTCCTTTTAAACCTTTCCTGATATAAAGGGAATAAAACAAAATAAACAGACATTTTTGATTTTTAGCAATACAGACGGACAGCACTTGATTTTTATATATGTAGATATAGATAATGTGATTAGAGGAATGACACCACAAAAGAGTAAGCGTCTTGCATATTTAAATAGCAATACCCATATTGAAGATTTTGCGGAACTTATTTTTCTTATCTTCTACCTATCGTTATCGCTAGTACCGGGATGTGCGCAAAATAAATAAATAAATAAATAAAAACTTTACTGTCTCAAAAATAAGATCCCTTAAATTAGATACATGCAAAGCATGTTACATTGTAGATATAAGAATTGTGGTATACAACCACAGAGCGGCCATCTACCAACGTGACGTCCATCTCACTGCGGAAATGGCTGTCCCAAAGACGAATCCGAATTTTATATAGCGAGCTAGAAGAACAATAAGGAAGGAGGAGTGAAAGAAAATAATAAATACAACATTACATACTAGTTTAAAATCGCACGGGCTGAAGCCTGTAGTGGAAATTGAGTATCTAGGGAAAAAATATCTTGAGGTAGCCTCCGTTGCCGAACTAAGTGTAACTTGTATTTCAGCATCGGTCGCCACACCCTGGGTGACCCATTCTAGCACTGGTTTATATTTGATATCCGACCTCCTCCGTGTTTCGGAAGGCATGTAAAACAGTGGCACCCGATTAATGTCACTTTGTGATATTAGTCGTGTGGTTGTAGAGATCGTGGGGGTTCCGAGGATGACGTCAGATGGCAATCGGCCATCTTAACTCGCCCCGCAGTCAAATCCTCTGCAATCTAAGCGGACCCTGGTACTTAACCGGGATAACGCAAAAATGTAGTAGTTACTCCAGTGCCATCTTTAAGGCAGACTCTGTCAAATGTACAAAAATCCTTGATCTTTTTTTTTTATCCGCCAAATGGGCCCCAGGATCCTATGTAAAAGCAATATAAAGCCTGCCTTAAATGTAGAATGAAACTTAAACGATATAATAAACGGTACGTAAGCGTATACAATATATGTACAAACTGATAATTCGAGATCAGTTGACCTGCCGTTATATAATATACTCTTAGTGCGTGTCTTAGATAATTATATTAAAAATATATGTATACTGTGTTAAGTGAAACGCGGACATGAGTTGCAAAGTTATTAAATTTTTTATCAGTTACAATTCTATTGAAATTCGGTAGTCGTCATTTCAGTAGATCGCTAGCTAGGTTTAGTAGTTTTTGCGGCCGGATGATAGATGGGTGACCAATTGTGATTTTCAATACCTCTGTTCTCCACAGTGTTTGGGAAGGCACGAAAAACTGGGTCCCGATTGATGTCTGATTAGTGATGTTAGTCGTGAGGTTGTAGGAATTGGGGAGGTTCGGGGATGACGTCAGACGGCTCTCGGTCATCTTTGCTCGCCTCTCAGTCACAACCTCTGCACTTTAAGCGGAGCCTAGTGCTTTTTTTTTTTTTTTTAATTTACGCACCACTAGCGTGAGGCCCGCGCCTTCAATTGTTTCATATCGTTTCATGAACTCGTATGTTTATAGTTCCATTTTTTTTTTTTCAATTATAGAGGGACAAATATGAACAGTGGACCAAAAACTTTGCTAGGAACCCTAGTGCTAGACCGGTATAGGAAGATGTTATTGATAAATAATTGGTTGGCCCATTGGCGCAGTGGGTATTGACCTGCTCTTCTGCTTCGGGGGTCGTGGGTTCGATTCCCACCTCGAGTCCAAGTGTATTATCCATATGTATGTACTTGTATATTTCTACAAAAAAATAATATTTGTGTGTAACAGGCGGCTGTTGTCTATAACACAGGCATTAAGTTGTTTACCTTAGGAACAAACGTCCGTGTGTCATGTAGTCCTGTATATATTTATTTGTGCTATACCGGTATAACTCCAGGAAGAAGTTGATGATATGATAAAAGTGTTAAACGAGTTAAACAAAATAATAAGTGAGACTAATTTTGTTACACTCTATTAGAGTTAATGGTTTAGTGTTCGTAATATTCCATCAATTTTAAATGAAAATTGTATGTAATTAATGTACGATGGTTTTTTACCAGCTTGTTGTGGGCTTTCGAAATGCAACGTTTGATAAGTAAAGCTTTGCTCTTAAAATGTAAATTGTAATAAAAAAAATTAGACAATATGAAATTTCTAATACCTCATATTTTAATGATTTTTCATAATAGGTTGTCTAGTTCGTTGTTGTCTTATATTACATGACAATGTGAAGGGGACATATACAATTATCTTGCATCCAATACATATCACTCTAGGTCAAATATACACAGATACACAAGTATGTAATCAGCCATTTATGTTAGTGAGATAGTGGCTTAAGCTGGTAGCCGACTGGCAGAAGTCCAGAGCGAAGGTCCTCCTCACGATTCGTGCCATCTCAAGCATTATAGATGCTTTTGATCGTAACTTTATTTTATCTCTATATATATATATGTGTGTGTGTGTGTATATATATATATATATACGTTTTCTACTTTTCCGCCCATTTTTTTTTTATTTTTTCTTTCTTAAAAACCTTTTCCTGACAATAACAAACACAATAAATACAGAATCCAGCCAGTCCATTCCAGTCCAGCCGTTCACGCTTGACGCCTTGAGCGAGGGAACTTGATAATCATTTATATGTATATATAAATGGACGCGTGAACCGCTGGACTGAAATGGACTGGCTGGATTCTTTTTTTTTTAAATTGTGTTTGTTACTGTCAGGAAAAGTTCTTATGAAAGAAAAAGTCCAGAAGATTGCACGGAATAATAGAAAATTTAAGAATAGTTAACCACCATATTGAATTATTTCTAATGTAACGGTCACGGAAACGGAAATAATATAATTGGATAAAAGAATGAAGTAAATAATAAGTAACCCAACGTTCAGGTGGGATAAGGATAACCTCTGCCGGGTCCGTTGGTATGATTATAAATCTTACTCGTTATATTTAAAAATAAAAATAGTGATGCGCTAATAGCGGGGTTATACGTCACGCAACTAGTGTGTGACTTCCAAACGATAATGAGGAGAGGAATGTCTTATAGTCGTACCTTCCCAAGAAACAATAACTCTGTCTCGTGGTCGAACAGTCTAACAAAAACTTCTAAGAAATTTTTCAAAATTATTATTTTTTGATTACCTTTAAAGTGTGAACTTTGTAACTCGTGTCCGTGGCGCCATCTATATTTCCAGACGGATCAATAATAGTTCTTATTAGTCACGTATAAGAGAAGCATACATAGTTACGAGGTTTAGTGTTGCTAGGTTGAAAGAAAATGTTGAATTGATTAAGAATATTGTATTTTCTTAGCGTAACGATAGTAGGTAACCGAAATTGGGAATTATCAAAGTAATTTAAAAAGAATTCATTTAGTAATAGTTCTTGATTCAAGTATTTTTCAATCGCCTTATGAATTTCAGTCAGCTTCGAGTTGTGAATGTTTAGCTATTTTATCAAAAATATAATATACAAATTCGATATATTAATTGTCTTGATAATTTCTAATTATAGATACCCCAAAAATTTTTTGTCTCTTTGAGTGCAATTATAAAATTTTTAATGTAACTTAGACGATATTTTTAAATTTTCAAACCTAGTCGTATAAGTTTAAACGAAATATAAAAGATATTAATTTTAAGTGGTTTTCTTTTTTTCGGAATGTAATATGGATGAAGAAAAATGTATGCTTTTCTGACATATATAAAAACGTTTGCAATGGTAAATCTTCGTTTTTTTTTTCTATATAACTAGAATAGAAACCTTACCCTAGTATAGATTACCGTACTTTGACCCGATCAGTATCTCTTAATACAAGATAATAACTAAGGACAAGTTAAACGAGAGCAAGATTACGATCTCATAAAGACCTGTAAGTAAACATTGTACTGGCACAAGTCGTGAGCTAAATAAATGCTCACACTGGCACGAGTCGTGAGCTAAAGAAATGATCACGACTCCGACACATACCTGTTATATGTACAAAGGCATATCTTTAAAAAGGAAGTAACTGATTCGAGCACAGTTTATCGTCAGGAAAAACTTGCGCCGAGTACAATTGTAAAGAAAATTCTTACAAAATCCTCATTTAAAAAAATGTGTCTAAAATTCTAATACGTAGAAACTTTATTTAATTTTTTGTATAAAGCGATAAATTTATGTATAACTCCTAAAGCGTGCCGTGGATTAAAGGTAACAATATTGAAACCTTTCTTGTTTCTTCTGCATGGTCCTTTTTTGTTTTGATTGCGACCCCTATTTTCCTATCGTTGTCGGCAAAATTCTTGAGCTTTAGCCCGATGTAGTGCGGGAATGTTTGCGCATTTTGCAATATTGAGTGAATACGATCAGTATAAAATGATAGCACGAACGAATTTGACGTTCGGTTTCGAGAGTTGACGAGAGTAAGCGGTCGACAATTCTGATGTAACAACCAACCAGAAGGCAAAAAGATTTACGTTCCTTTTACCAATTAGATTGGCTTCTATTCAGTCAAGATTATATGTTCAAGATGTTTGCCGATAACAATGCGTTAATGATTTAAAATCACGCCGTATTAAAACTCACCAATAGAAGAATTGCGCTTTATGTGGGTCTCATACTAGTGTGTCTTTGTGTGTTTTTTTTTCTAAGCTTGTTGCGCCGGAGCCAGACATAGATTCATTTGGATAATCACGTACTGTGACCGGGGACTTTGTGTAGCTCCGCAAAGTTTTGTGGAACTATGTAGTCTTTAAGGACAAAAATGTGCAAACACTTTGAGCTATGTGTGGTTCCGGTATTACACATAACATTAGAGTACAATCATTAATGATCTATTTGCCTCATTAAATAATTTAAAAGCATTTTGTTTTATTAATGATCATAGGTTAAAATATCGAAGGTTCTTTTTTCTTTTTTTTTTATGCCGTATTTTTCGATTATTCGGCAGCACGTCGCATATTTGAGCAATATTATATTTTTTTCTTGTTGCAAATCTCGTGTGAGTTTTTTTTTAAAGATCAGCGTTTTATAATTGGGATTTTTATTTAAACGTTTTGTATGTGCATGTACATATTTAGTTTTGACACGTTGTAGTGACAGTTTTGGTTTTTTAACAATTTCGGGCTGTCGATTTTCGCGATGCCCTCACTATTGAGAATCTTTCCTTTGGCACTGCTTAGATATAGTCAAAATTTAATGCGTTTTTAGAATTTCCTTCAATTTAAGCTGTCAATATACAAAATTTAAGTTTGACAATATATGAATTTCAATGTATGATTAAATTTAATACTGTAACACCGACTCATGGAGAGGAGTGGATTGGGTTAGCTCTGAATAAAGGAGAGTGGTCTAAGAGAGTGAAGGCCTTTGCCCAGGAGTGGGACATTGTAGGTTAATTTAAAAAAGAAAAAATGGACTGAAATCACTGTAATTAATTTAATTTAATATACTATATTTGTATGTTAAATTATGTATATTGAAAGCATAAATTGGTATTCTATTTAAATAAATAATCTGTTCACCAACATCTTTGGTTCAAGTGCGGAAATTCTCAAGAAAACTACATTTTTTTAAAAAAAGTCTCTCGTATCTCCACCAATTGAGCTATGGAGGTTCAATTAGGAGATAAAAATAATGTCGTCATTAGGAATCTATTTACTTATTCGTATACGTTTTTAATTAATTAATGAGCTAGCTAATAATTTATTTATTACGGTATATAATTATATATTCATGTGTATTAATAAAATTGATGGCATCAGATTTTTATTAGTTTCCGATTTTTTAATTATTGTAAACATCCGGTTTTGAAGTATATACGACTATCTATGTCTCGCGACTTCGTCCATGTAAAATTGAACTTGCGAGAGCCCTTAGGTCGTCTTAATCAGGACCTATTTCGTTTTTTGTGGATGTCTACTCACAATAAACTCCTTGCAGAATGTTTACTTTGTACGTCCCGCGGTTTTCGAGATTGCGTAATAAATGGACGCCCTTTCGCTTCAATGTTCAATGTTTAATTATTAATAAAAGGGAGTCGATCAATGTT
Organism: Charaxes varanes; assembly: GCA_024363005.1. Lineage (NCBI taxonomy): Eukaryota > Metazoa > Arthropoda > Insecta > Lepidoptera > Nymphalidae > Charaxes > Charaxes varanes. The sequence goes on along the minus strand of JANCMC010044246.1, from coordinate 1,231,385 downwards.
TAAATTTTTATTAGAATATTGCACAACTAGAATCTGTTTACGCTATGTAGTACTGGCTAGACTCCGTCATAGAACTGTTTATCGTTCAGATTATTAATCTATTTAATAATTCCTAATTTATTAATTTTTTTACTAATTCCTCTTATAACAATTACAATTGACAGTTGACAGATAAAAACCCTAACTCCCGCCATTATTCCATAATGTTCTTCTTTTTTAATATCTTTGACGGCAAATACACTTCGTATGCGCCAGTGCTGCCAGTATTTTTCGCGAAAAAGGAGGTTATAATTGTCAGCGACGGCGTAATGTCATATTTTATCAGAAACGACATCGAAACTCGCACTTTAAATCGTACCGCATGCGGCTAGGCAGTGGAGGCAACACTGGCAGTTAATGTGAACTTTAGTGGCCAGTTTAAATACCGCTCTTATACTTAAACCCGGCTCTCAAGTCCCAGGCGCCCGCACGGTGTATTCATTCCACGGAATGCTAAGAAATTCGTCGCTAATATCATATAAAATTGCAGGTCTACTCCGCTACAAGGTGGACTTCCAATCGATGCAGCTGGATGACGAGGAAATAGACAACCTGTACGACATCGACGACTATTAGACTGATCGTAACGACGTCGTGGACCCGTCGTCATGGATTCATTCGGTGAACATTTGTTTTGATAATAACGTATTTGGTCACTCTTGTTCCTTCCTACAGCATACCTAATGATTACGTCACACACACACACACACACACACACATATAACACTAAGCCCTCATTCGCACGAGAGTTAAAGAAGCTTTGCGTGTTGGCGTTTTTTTAACGTCGTCGGTACAAAAATATAGCGTAGATCTGTATTGGCTGGCCCGTTGACACGGTGGGCAGTGACCGGGGGCTCTTCCGTTCTTATAGTTTACATTTTGGTGCCTCACCCCCCCCCCCCCCCCTTTGCGTGTATCTTTTAATATACAAATCCTAGTTTACCTCTGAAAAGAAGGATATTACAGGCGTAAATACATTAAGGCATCGAATAGTCTTAATCTGGCACTGTTTTAATTACATGCTTGCATTCCTTTTGAACCGTCGAATTGGGCCTTTGCCTCCGGGTACCAGTACTTTCTCACATCACACAGGCGTGAAGTGGCCCATTGTTTTATTAAAAAAAAACTGCTTGAAACTTTAACTCCTGCTAATGTTGCTGCTGGATTCCTTACCTGTTCTGCTGGAGGAAGTCGTCCTTAAGTAGTTTGGCAACTTCCAGGGTGATCTTGTCGGTTTCGGCCAGCGAGGCCTTACCGACCAGCTGTACGATTTCTGACAGGTCTTCTTCCTCTTGGAGGATCTCCTTGACCTGTAAATTTATTGCTGCTATTTCAGAAATTTTTTTATGAATAAATATTAATAAATGAATGGAAAACTTTCGGTGGGAGTGTGAAGTTTGGCACAATTATAGTTTATTACCTGTCTGACCTAGCTTTTGCTTAGTTAACACGTCCTTTTCTAAAAATGAAACCTAGCTAAATTGATTAATTGCTCCCGAAATCTCCTCATGAAAATCATTGGAGCTGTTTCCGAGAAATAAAATTACATATATACAAGAATTGTTCGTTTAAACACGGCCTGCAAATACTAATATTTTATAAAATATGCATTATTAATACATTAGGTTATTAAAATAAAGCCACACGCACACCAATGCCAAATGATTTACACACACTTGTATACATTTTACTTGATGTCCACATTCTACTTGAAAATCATGACAAAATAACGATGTATTTTGTTAATTATGACATTTAATGCGATTTAATTGACAAATAGATGTTTTTGTATGAAGGATAATAATGTACATAGCTTTAAATAAGCACATTATGGTATGGAAATAAAAACTTCTGGTCGAATTTCGATCCTCCGGTAATATCTCTAATATAAAGTAAAAAGTTACTCGCATCATATTTATTATGGCTTTTTTTATTAGAAAGATATGTTAATTAAAGACCTTACCTAGTTTAGGGGCCAGGGTTATATTGAACTATGTAACATGATTTATATAATATATAATAAAAATGACTATTACTATTACTTAGCTTTATAGGAAAAGTGGAAATAAGTACCGTTTTACCTTCCTCAATCTCAACTAAACCTTACATTTTAAATATCATAGAAATTATATTATAAGCTGAACCGAGATTATAATAGCAGGTGGGTTCAGATCCAAAATTTGAAATTTGAAGATTTTTTAATTTTTTAAGGCGATCTGAATAAGCGAAACCTGTCCAATTTTATACCTATTATACGAAATTCTCCTAATAAACCTTTCAAAGTTAAAGATTTGTATCATAGCTAGTTAAAAGTTTTAAATTACTTTATATAGCTTCCAAGATAAACTAAAAGCTTGGACTTGTCAAAAACTATTATAAGTTCTTTATTAGAAAGAACATCTAAAGCCGCACTAGTTGAATTATAATATATTTGGCTAGGCAAGGGAGGGAACACTTTTTTTTTAAGAATATTAGGAATACTTTTTAGATATGTCTAATATTGCCTTTTCCCCTCCTACTAAATTACTGCTTAAATTAAAAGCTTGTATAGGAGTGGGCGAGACAATATCCCAACTCATAAAAAATATTTAAAAATAAATCCCACAGGCTACAAAGATACTGAATAATAGACGTCAACTAATTAATTCCATAAAAGACAATTTTTTTGTTAATCAGTTTTTATGTGTTAGGTAAGATTGATATATATAATATAGCCTGATACTTGTGTGGAATAACTATTTTTAATTTTAAACTGTCTGCACCAAAACATTTTTATCTCTCTGTTTGTTACGGGTAATATCCAAAACGGCTGAATCGATTTTGATGGGAATTTCAGTCGTAGGGCTTACATGGAATAACATAGACTACTTTACTTTTAGCACAATAATTAGGGGTCCGCACAAAAGAAAAATCAAACCATCAAAATGTAACAAATTCGCTGAATTGACGCGCTCGAAGTCGTATGGCATCAGCTAGTATTTATATTTAACTGTAAATTTAATTTATTTTTAAAGACAATTTTGATGAATGGTCTTGGGGTCTCTTAAACAAGTTTAATTAATATGATTTTTTTAATAAAAAATATTGTTTTAAATTTTATACAATTGAATAATACATTATTGTAAGCACGCGTAACATATAGTTGTAGTGTATATACACTTTTGTTTATGGAATATGGCATAAGTTTGCTATTTTATTTATGTTAGTTTAAGTGATGTCGTATTCCGTTTGTGTGCCATAAATAAATAAATTAAATTAAATTAAAGATGAAATGAAGTGTTCACTGACTTGATTACGAATTCGTCTAGGTCCAGGTGTGTGAGAACGGCGTGCAGAGCGGCGCAGAAAGGTGTTCCGGATGAGAGCCGGTCACGTATCTGCAGTACGGACGCTGCACTTGCGCGCTCCCCACTCCACGCGGCCCAAGCGCCTGCCTCACCTCCCCCCACTAACCCATACAAATGACGTATTTTACAGGCGTCGGATTATAGCTTCAAATATTTTAACACTTATTCGACTGGCACTTTTGCGCAATTGGCAGTGAGCTCCGGGGTCGTGGGCTCGATCCGCGTCTCCAATCCGGGTGTATGTATTTATATATCGCGAAATAAAATATTTTTGAATAACAGGCGGCTGTTCTTATTTATAATGCCGGAGCCAGACATAGCTTCATTTTAATGATAATTTCAATGATCATGTGGTGTGGACGGCGACTTTGTGTAGCTTCACAAAGTTTTGTAGTACATTGTAGCCTTCAAGGACAAAAATGTACAAACAATTTGAGCTTTATCTGGTTCCGGCATAAGACAGGAATAAAGTTGTCTACCTTAGGAACCGACGGTCGTATGTCATAAACTCCTATATTGTTTGATCGCTGTTTATTGCGCCGAACTTTGAGCACATATTAAATTTCCCGCATTACAGTGATCAAACCACTGTTCAAATATTTGAAACTGTAGTCTGGCACCCGTAATCCATCTCATAATCCATCATATCATAATCCATCCGTTAGTACGTAAGTGCGTTCCACTTAAGCCTTCGCGATGCCCCAAACGCTCATTCACCCGTTCCACATGACCACAACCATTTTTTTTTCTTAAAAAAGAATTTTAGGAATACTTTTTAGGTATGTCTAATATTCCCTATTATTGCCGAAAGGGCCGTCATGTACAGAAAATGTAGTTATTTCACAAGCTCGCAACGAACAATCGGAAGAGATTAAACGTAGTGAGCATTGACTTGCATTCACAATCATAACGCTCACGACAGCGGTATTTAATAACGCCTCTAAGTTGATATGAAAAACCACTGACTGTCGTGAGTTTGATCGTAATGGTTATTTAGTTAGAGTGCAACCTAAATTACCCTTCACACTCACTTGTGTTAGCTTGGTTACGTATGTAAAGGCGTAGAGATTCGGCCTCAGAAGTGTGAGGTTGGTGAGTGAGTACACTTTGCGAGCACAACTGTACCCGCACAACGCTATTGCGCCAAGTCACACGAGCGTCCGCTATGAACAACACGCTCTCTAATGGACGCCAATCATCAGCTCTGTTCAAAGTACTTTGTAATGTTAGTTTTAAATAATTGATAGAATCAGGCGTTACTTTGCGGAAATCCATGACATACATAAGAAACTAAACTACTTTGCTTTAATCTGAATCACTTTACGAATAACCTTTGTAGAGTCTATCTTCTGATGATGCTTCGGTGTCGAAGCGAAACGTGCGTTGAGGCACAATAACAGGCGGCTGTTACCTATAACACAGGCATTACGTTGTCTACCTTAGGAACAGACGTCCGTGTGTCATATAGTCTTGTATATATTTATATTTATTTATATTTCGAGAAGGGTTATTTTGTAAAAAGATACCCATTTATTTATTAAAGTGCATAATTTGTGAAGACCATGTTTTTTTTTTTTTGATACAAACAGGCGAACTCTCCCCCAAGTCTACGACGAGCAGGAAAAATATTGCAAAATACATGGAAAGTAATTAAATTTCGTTGCTTGCCCTTTCCTTTTAAAAAAAATTTCAGCTCTTAAAACTACCTTCACAGTTTTTTATGTTCAAAGCGTTTATGGAAATTCATACCTTAATCAATTCTGAATTAAGTACATTTTTGTAAAAGTATTGAAAATAGATGGTTCCTTCGTAAAGTATCGTAAGCCACATTCTTGCTGTTTTCACTTTACGTTTTTCTAAATGAACTTGATGAGTCCATTAACTATATTAATTAGAAAGATAATTATATTACTACTAAAAGTATTTTACTTTAAAATTAATACGGTAGAACTCATCAAGTTAATTGAGGAAACTTAATAAAGTGAAGATGGCAAAAATGTGCCATGAGCCATCGAAATATTTGTTAATTATTATATAAAATATGTGTTTACATAACGTAATAGATAGGCCAATAAAACGGCATTTCGCAGTAAGAATAGTGTTATTTCCTGGTCGGTATCAAATGTTCTACGATTACAAAATTTCGTTCGCAATCTTGTTTTAAATTTGTCAAACGGTTAACAATTTAATGAGCTAATTCATATTAAAAACATAATAAAAATATAGATTAATGGCGTAAATTAATTAGAGTGACGAATTGTTGACGATTAAATAATGTATTTCCAAATAGTGTTGTCAAGAATATTAGGAGTTAATCCGATTTACGTGACTTTTTTTTTGCTATCGTAAAGGTTTTTCATTTTAAAATTATTAATAGTTCTAATATATTTTTATACAATTGATATAAAAGTATTTATTTTACATTTTTTTTATACTAAAATATATTATTTTCCCAGCGGACTTAACCAAAGAGAGTTCTTGAAATTTAAATTTTTGATTTCACAATTATATGTTAGACACTAAACATATTCACCGAAATCGATCCAGCCATTTGGAACGAGCTTAGTGACAAATGCCTGTGTCATTAAGTTTGTGATTAATTATAAATGTTAATTGTAATCTGTCCATAATACTCCGATAACGGTCATTATATTGTTTCCTTTATTATTAACAGATAAGTGATTACTTTATCTTAGATGATTATGGACTTATCTTAATTAACAACATATTACTAATTTCAACATTTTAATGAGCAGTACTCAATCACTATTAATAGGCATTAGAATAATAATTTTGATGCAATTAGCCTGTTATCGGTCAATCCAAATAAGTGAAATTGATCTAATTTGTCAATACTGATTATAGCGCTTGTAACGTAGGAATACCTGATTTTTTTTTATTAGCCTGTAATGTCCCACTGCTGGCCAAAGGCCTCCTCTCTTTTAGACAACTTTCCTCTATCGAGAGCCACCCCAATCCACTCCGTTCCCACAAAAGGCGTCTTAGTCGTCGCGCCATCTCTTTCTCGGCCTACCTTGGTCATTAACCAAAGAACAGAAGTCCAAACTCAAGGTTTGCCAAAGTCCCATTATATTTTCTTCTTCCAAGCGGGCTGCTGTCCGGATCCACTCGCAAGATAGTCACAAAATCCTGCCCAACTCCTGCCAGAAGTCATGAATCCACCGTGGCTTCTTCAGAGCTTGTTGCAGAGACCTCGGTGTGCCGAAGATGTTTTCCCTGTGTGTATTCACCTCCTTGCAGTCCGTTCAGCATGCATGCCCTGCAAAGTGGACTGTCAGTTACACCTATATTGAATAAGTGTTTATTAAGTAGGCAATGTCCGGTGATAGTATCTATCATCCTGCGTAGATCACACGCGGTGCAACGAAGCATATTTCACGCTAATATAGCCATTATTGCTTAAGAAACAAATCATATTATGCCATGATACAATTATTGCATTACCGACACATTTCTTCGTAGTTATTGAGCAAATGAAAGGGACATGGTTGTCGAAAATGACCTAAGTACAAATAATTTCGAATTCCTGTGTATTTTCAACCGGCTTCAATAAAGGGGGAAACTTTCAATTCTACTGTTTTTTTGATTATTATTTTTATGTTTCTTACCCCTTATGAACTTTCGACTGGGTGAACCGATTATGATGATTCTTTTTTTATTAGAAAACTGGTGCTCCCCGAATGTTTTTTAAACAAAGGAAGAATGATTATTTTTCCTAGAGAATAAAAACGAGCACCTTACAGATTTTAGTGCACTATTCAACTGCTGGGGTGGCGAGGACTCAGTGGATGGTGAGGGTCCTACTGGAGCTTAGGTATTATTATATTTGGGGCAGTGCGTAAAAACATTTCCCAGCGAAAAAAAAACAAAAATGGGAGGAACTTACTCCCACTGAAAATAAGTGGCAACCCTCGCTAAGTCCTACTTTCGCTGACAGGAGATAGCTTCATGCTGTTATTAAAATGCCTTCACACGATGCAACAAAACGGAGAGATGCCTGGTGATAGATAATCGCTTTACTGAAGCTAAGTAATACTTTGATAGGATGACGTTCATATTCTTCCGGCATGTTTTAAAGACATTGTAGAGTGACAAATTTGTCTTCCTCGTCTTTTACAAATTTAAGATAGTTTGAGGAATCTAAGAGTGCCTCTGTCTTCTATAGTTCCCACTGGAGGTAACAAGAATGGTTACAAACGAATCCCAAATATTAATCAATAGATTTTTATTTACTTATAATTTTTATTTTTAGGGTTCCGTGCCTCCAAAGGAAAAAGAACCCTTATAGAATCACTTTATAGTCCATTTTTAAATTAAAATTGAAATTACTATCAACTACTGAAATCTACGGACCCTTGAAACTGTGAAAATATCAATCCTCTAAGTGTACGCAATCTAAGGATATGGCAGTTTATGTCACATTTCCTATAGGATACTTCCCGTTGACCTAGGATCGTGAAATTTAGCAAGAAGCTTGAAGTACAAGTATAGGAAAACTTTAGAAAATCGTGTGAAAAGAAAATATTACAATGACTTTGTCAAATTAAAAGCAATATTATGAAACTTTTAAACGTTAAAATAAACTGATAAAGTATTACACGTTGGTACGGAACCCTGAGCGCGCAGTTTGGCTCGCTCTGTCCCGGTTTATTTTTAATTACTGAGTTTCATTCCAAACATATCATCATCGTTGTGTATGGCATCCTATATGGATCACAATTTTAAGTCCAGATCCCTCAACCAAGGCACTGGTGCTGTTGTAAAAGAGTGCAATTCAGATATGCCGCCAGGAAGAAGACGGAGTGGGAAATCGGTCACCACATGTGACAGGCTTTGATCTGGTGCTCCGCAATCACATTGAGCTGAATCTATTAGGCCCCATTTGTAAAGATGATAACAATGTACATCATTTGCAGAAAATTTATATTCTAGAAATTTTATTCATTAAAAATGTCCTTCTTTTCAGGCGAACTGGTTCAAAGCCCAACAATACTGCAGGTTCCACGGCATGCATCTCGCGTCGATCTCATCACAGGAAGAAAACGACAGGCTTGAGAAATACGTCAGGGAATCAGGTGAACTCCTTTACTTCAGCGCTAAAAAAGGAGTCCTTGCAGACAACCTTAGGGACTAGAAATTAGAGCAAAGTAATTGTAATGGGGTACGCCGTCATATATAATTACTAGCTGAAGCCCACGACTTTCATCCGCGTATGCCACTCTTATCACTTAGAGGTTTAAAAATAGTTTTTTAATGAGGATTAATATTATGTTTATAAAAAGACCTTCACAAATAATGCATTATTTTAGAACAAATTTGATTAGCATAAAACTAAAAAGCAAAAAATAAATAATACTTTCATACGATTTAGTAGACACTTACTGATGTGCTGAAGTCGGTACCAAGCGGAATGGGTTCTCCGCTTAATTGATGCAGATGGCACCGATTAAAAGTTAAAAAGAACTATGACTTTAACCGAATGGACAGGGATTTACGCGCCCATTTAAATTTCAAATTCTTTCCCTTTTTTCAGATTTTATGGCAATTTTTCGATATATTCGAAGTTTCCTTTAGGAGCACTGAGTACCCCCATAATAAAAAGCTCTATATGGGCGCATAATCTTATACTGACAGAAAACCTGGCGGAAAAATCGCCAGTACGTACCGACGCATTTCATTGCATCATTAAAAGAGGTTACTGTCATGGAGACTACCATAATATTATAGTCTTCAAGTTTGCAGAGTTAAAACTAGACTATCCTGCTTGTTTTGTGTCAGCTCAAGTTTAACTAGTAGGGGTTTGTTTTCGACTAACTAGCTGCATAGTAGTGTAATCCATCGTAAAATTGTTTTTCACTGACTTTTTCACATTCTCTTAATCGAAATCGAAAGTAAGTTGTAAAAGAAGAAGTAAATATATCAGTAAACTGCATTGATATCTAAAGTTTACTAAAATGTATAATAATTTATTTAAAAGTGTTAAACTGCCCTCGAGGTGAAGTTAAATACTAGATACGAAGGTAAAGAAAAGTTATTTTTCGATTTGAATTTATTCAAATCAACATCATATGAACAATAGCCGCCACACGTGTTGCTAAATCTATGCGAAAAAAGGTGCAGTTAAATCGACAACGATTTTTCATACATACTTATCCATTAAACTGCACATTTTTTTCGCAATGATTTATCGATACGTGTGTAGCGGCTATAACACGCTCAGATACTTTGCCGTTTACGCAAAAATTACCAGAAAATGTTTGGATTTATATTTTGTATTTAATTTTATTCGCAGTACGTATAGCAGCGACATCAAAAATGTTTAATAATTGAAAATATTTTCACAGATTTAAAAATAGATTACTGTTTATCTTATTACAGTAAAAATAACTGTATTTAAGGGATTATTATATATCAGAGTAATTTATTATTTAGTGTTGCCCATTATCGTATAAATAGCTAAAAATCTAGTCTGAAAATTGGGTCGTCTAGTAATTTTGATCCAAACATTATATATTAATTACACAATCCTATATTAACTTATTCACCACTTATTCAATTAGAAAACCGATTAGGATTAGAAATGATGTATCGCTTTAGACTATTCTATATATTGTATTGCATTAAAATTAATTATGAAATACTAGATGACCTGTTGAGATAAGAAAGATTTTTATCTATACAGCCAACCAACCAACCGGTTACAGCGACATACTTATATTGTACAGAGTGTTACTATTTCTCATTTCCATATCAAGCTTTATATCAAACTAAAAAATGTATTTATATAGTCGACCATTGGTTTAGTGGAAATTGGTGTGCCACGCTACGGTCGAATGTCGTTTGCAGGTCAATTAGGTAAAAGGCTCATTTTTGCTTGTTGTTGTTGTCATTACGTTAATTTCTAACAATAACCTTTAGCAACATTTTCTTTAAGTAGGAGCTGTCATCCAAAATGGTAAAACACTTTCTTGGTCGACTATACATAACACTAAGGCTGTCCTAAGTGTTATGTTCAAATAAATAAAGGTCTTTCTTTTTTTCTACGCATATTAAAATCAAGATTATTTTGCTTTAAAATATAATATTAGACAGTACTAACATTAACTCGCAATTATGTTTGAATATATACGTTTTTCAAGGATTGTATGTGTGTCCTTTGGTATTTTTTTTTATATTGGTTTTAAAAGAAACGGGCCTCAATATTCTAATATTTTGTAATTTGTTTTTTTTTAAATTTATTTTTGTATTAATTTACCTTATGTAAACCACATTAGATAAACTCATAAATAATAGACTTTACGAAAATTTAGCTTAAGATATAGACTTTCGTAGCTGTTTTGAAATAAGATCTGAAAATGTACTGAAAAAATATAATATAGTGGTCAAGTACATATATTCTTTTTACTTCATCGTTGTCTAACAGAAAAGAAAAAAATAGTATAGGCTGATCATCCAAGCTATATAAAATTACAATCCAGCTTGTCGTCGTTTCTAATATACTTTACTGTACTGTACTATAATGTACTGTTATGACAATAAAAGAAAAAAAATGTATTCTCTTCATTTCATCTGTTCCTGTTATATTATAATCAAAAAAATTAAAAAATTCCTTCACGGAGGTAAAAAAATATGAAAAAAGAGAATTGACAATTTACAAGTAACATGATTTCATGACAAAATATTATTGATTAGGTTTTTTTAAGGTTCTTCGTTACACCCTAAGTTTTTTTTGTCAACGTGTAATTAAATACAAAGCATTTCGTGGTAGTTTGATTATGAAAGAACACCTTCGTTGGTATTAAAACAGTTTTCTATCTTATCCCGGTCAAGTACCAGGTTCTGCTTAAATTGCTGAAAACTGCCGTCTGAACTCATCCCCGGAACCCAACAATCTCTAGAACCTAACGTCCAGAAACACTCAGGACCCACTGTTTTACGTGCCTTCCCAAATACGAGGGGGTTTGGATTATTTGAAAACCAGTATAAGAATAGGTTACCCATTTACCATCCGGCTGCAGTAAGGCTTACTTAACCTAGCGATCGACGCAAATGCCGGACACGTTAATTCTTCTTCTTCTTCTTCTTCTTCTTGGTCGCTACACTCTTGGCAGAGTGGTCGTGGCTGTAATTTCTTGTGTGGCAAGCTTAACCACGCGGCGCCATTCTTTTATTTATTATTTTTTTTTTATACAAAGATATACCAGCAGCATGTGGAAAATACATTTAAAAACTTAAATTAATTATGAATTCCGTTCAGTTTCCAACGCTATTATAGGTACATACAGCATTCAAATATAAACTAGTCTCTAAACAACATGGACACAAACTATAAAATCAATGAAATTTGGAATGAAACAAACAAAGAAAGTAGCTAATCATAAGGATATTGCTAACTTTATTCGAAACTTGGACAATTTTTCGTTGAAGATATCGAGGTCATCGTTGTTCAATTCATTATAAAGATTCGTAAGACGATTTATTGGAGATATACATAATAGACATCATTGGTGTTGACTCAATAGGGCTATGATCTGTAGTTTTTAATTATTCGTCAACAAAGCATTTAGTGCAGAAATCATACAGTTGGATAATATTTTTGACTACGTGTATACATGATATTTGACTAATTTAACATCACTAAGTTTTTAAGGCACTAAATTGTATTGTAATTGTATTGTTTAAACATTCCCATTCACGGGGATTGCTGCAATCCTTTAATGGACGTATTGGGCCAATCACATCACGATTTGTGGTCATTCGGTTGTCTCGTGTTGGTCGCTTACGGCATTAAAGCTATCCAACGTCGACAATTCCAACCTCTGTCTAGGAAATGTAATGAAAATGCATTTTTAATTTACATGATAAGTAACGATTAGACAAACCGTTTACTTTGAAATAAAATAAAAGAAACAAACTTTCTTATCTTATATTAAAATTGGAGTGTATATTATATATAAGTGTATATTTAATATACACGCATGTTTGAATCTAAAATGTATATGTATGTGTGGGAATGAATAGCCGTGTTTTGTTTTCATATCCCTTTATATAATAAATATATAGGGCTATACGTCTCACGAACGTCTGTTCCTAATGTAAACAACTTAATGCCTGTGTTATAGGTAACGGCCACCTATTATACTAAAATATGTTTTTATGTAAATATATAAATACACACATATATAGATAATACACCCAGAAATGAAATGTGGAATCGAACCCACAACTCCCGAAGCGGAAGGCAAGATCACTGTCCACCGCGCCCACGGCCCAGTCGAATCGAATTCGAAGAAATTATTTACTTAAGTCATGGATTTTCAAAGTAACGTCTGATATATAGGCTAATTAAAATGAAAAAACAAGAGGTATTTGTGCTGAGCCCAAATCAGATCCTAATTAATATCAACGCGAGTTGCATCAGCATTGATTAAAAGCGTGACACGATAAAGACTACTCCTAGCAGTGGACCTAGCACGAATATTTTCATCCTAAGTACCGTTGAATCTTCGAATTTGAACGGTTCGAAATACATGCTACAGTTCGTACAAGGGCTTCAGTACACTAGTATACCTACTACAGAAGACCTAGGTAGGTTTTTAGATGCAAGTTTACAACACATGGATTATCAGCAATTTAAATAAAAATGCTATCAAGACTGACTTTAAACGGTTGAATTCATTATATTCTTAATAGACTTAATAGTAGAATAACTGAATTTAGGATAATAAATAGTACCTTCTTTATAATATTTGTTTCTTTTTTTTGTTATTATTAACAGACTAAAATTGTAATAAGCTTTAAGTTTTTGAAAAATTAATGAATATTTTTGATAAAAATATGTGAGATATATATGCCACCGTTAAATTATAAAAACCGTTAGATTGTAACCTAAATACTGTTACAATTTAACTTATTATTTTCCGGTAGATTACAAACTATCGAAATGACACATGACGTTTAACAATTCAAGCGCGCGACGTGCGTTCGTCGCATTTTATTTTACGATTTGAAGGATCCACTTCGATAGATTGTACTCTAACGAAAAATAATACGTTAATTTGTAAGCAGTATATTCAGTTTAGTCTTTCGAAAGTTAACAATATCGCAAGACATATTACAATCTAACGGTATTTACAATTTAACGGTGTCATATATACTGACAAGTTTAGTTCACTAAGTGATTAAATATAAATCTTAGGTGTGATTAATTAAATTTACAGACCATGATCGTGTTAGCTATATATAAACACGTAAAGCGAGAACATTCGGTACTATTATACGAAAATTGCGTGGGCGTAGGAATATGAAATTATGATTTATATACTTACTTATTTTTGCTAATACTTTAATAAAATTTGCCTTATTATTACATGTATACATTTTACTATAGGATTGTATCAAACCGTGGTCATAACGATCACGTACATACATATATTAATATAATATAGTGGCAAATATAACAATGTCGATACACAAAGAATTTAAATTTTATATACAGCTTCAAATTAGAATATGGTACGCAAGATTTCTCTACGACTCTAGTATCTATAAATTGGTCAACTGGTGAAAAGGCAAGATTCGTAGGCACAGTGGCGCGCGAGACGGCAAGTCGAGCGCATGCGTTGCCTGTTATCAATTGTACGCTGTGTTACGACTCGCGCGACATTTTTACAGATACCTACCTTCATTTGTAATAAAATGTAAAAATGAGTGTAAGCAATACCTTTTGGGATTCAAGTGGAAGTGATATTGTGGAAGAGAATTGCAGGATGACCGAAAGTGAACAACAAAGTACGAGTAGATCGAATCCGGAACAACTTGTAAGGGAAAAAAGGTTGAGATCAAGTTCTGCTGAATGTATAGATGAAGAGGGATTTACTCCTGTATGCAATAAAAGAATGGCAAGGCGCTCCTCGAAAAATTCCATCTGTCCGGATAGGAATGAATCAGAAAATGCACCTAAACCTGACCAGAAAATTACGGTAACTCTCACGGGTAAAGAAGTCTTGCCGAAACAATTTAAATTGGCGAAATTATTCCGGTCTGAAAATATATTGAATATTTATTATATTCAGTACAAAAGTCCATTTAAAACAATTGTTCAATTCGAAGATAAGGAGAGTGCGCAAAAATTAATGCAATCCATAAAAATTAGTGATATGGGAATAAAATGTCAAATGTCAAATGAGATGAACGTATCATACGGAATGATTCGAAATGTAGATGTAGATATAGAAGATGAGGAGATTAAAGATAATTTAGAATGTTTTTAAATGGCGCATCACGTCATGCTATTGAGAAATGTTTTTTTGCCGCCATTCGGTTATCTTAACTCGCCCCACAGCCACATCCTCTACAATCTAAGCGGATCCTGGTATTCAACCGGGTAAACGCTAGGAAGAAGAAGAATCATTGAGTTATATTCAGATGACTACATTATATCATTACCTATCTGGACTCGCTTTAAATTGTACTAAGATGCGAAAATAACTTCTTTGAAAACGGATTCTAAAAATCTGTTAAATTAAAACTTTCGTTATATAAACTTTAGTGTTTAACTAAGGTGCGGATTATAAGAATCCTCTGACTCAATATACAATGACATTTGAAATCGCATTCATATATATGAAGACCCTCGAAATCTATAAATAACGTCTAGGTCTAGACTGTCACAACTAATATACAGGTATAGTTAGGTAAAAGGTTAAATTACTTAAAAACTTGTTACTTAAAACAAAAAAGAATTGTCTGAACTAATACCGCCAACTGCATTGCACCACTGGAAGTCTCGTCAAAATTTTAAATTCCACCCTCATTATCTGGATGTCAAAGGCCGGCAACGCATCTGCGAGCCCTCTGTTGTTGCTAGTTGTCAATGGGCGTCGGTAGTGACTTATGTGAATGTCGCCTGCTCGTTAGCCCCTTTTTATATATATATTTTAAAAAAACTTATGTTCCCGATGTTAAGGTATAACCAAAAAATAGTTCATTGCAGTGCTTTTAATAGGAGTATTGGTTAAACAGTGTTTCACATTGTTTTTTTCAATTAGCAAATCTTTCTTATTCTTCCTCATTTATATGAATTTCCACTAATTGTCTCCTGTTTCTATCGGGTGGTGTGGTACTTAATTTTGGTATAATTGGATCGTCTCCATCGGATATTAATAGTGTATTGCCAAGTGTCACGTTATTTCTGTCACAGTCGCATTGCGTCAAGCCGTCTGCTTCACTGCTCAGTAACCGATAATTTTAATTAGATAGATAGATTGCGCCAGATATCAATGATACTTCTTATTAACGAAGATATATAAAAGGCAGTAAAACTTCGACCAATTATAGAAGTAGAACGAATGAGCTCTCAGAGAGAACGGAAGGTCTGTTGATTGCTTCCGGAAGTGTAGATTGATCAACGTCTACTACCCGCCGATGCTGAGCCGGATATTGGTGAGATCGATTTGTTGATTGAATAGGCTTGATGAAATCCGGTGTTACATTGCGGAAATATATAACAAACAGAAACGATGGAATTAGTTTGCATTAATCAACGAATAGAACGAGAAAGATAACTGTGCCATGTTAACCTGATTGCTATACCTCTAACACCGCGATAAAACTATACGTGCTTTAATTCTCTCTTGCGTGTCAACGTTATCCCGGTCTAGTACCAGAATCCGCTTATTACATATATATATACGCAATATTGCAAAGGACATGTCTGTGGGGCGAGTTAAGATGACCGACTACAATCTGACATCATCACTGGAACCTCCACAATCTCACGACTAATATCGCTCAGTGACATCAACTTTTTTACGTGCCTTCCGAAACACGGGGTATTATATTCTATTTGTAAGTTTACTCTGGAGTTGAGCTCCACTTGATGTCAGTTCACCTTAATGTACCACCAGGAAAAGGAATATTCAGTTTTTCATACCCCTTTACCCCCATGTTATATCCATGGTGTGATTTTTATAATATAATAACATCAGGAGATATTGTATAATACAATAATTTAAGTATATATCATGATTTAATAGCCGTTGGGAAGTAAGTAACTTTCAACGATGAATCCAATAACTCCACTTATTATTTTGTCTCTAAACTGTGTATGTAATTATTGTCAATAAATATCTATAACTTTTTTATGATTACGTAAAAAGTAGAAAAAAGAACTATTTGTAACTCGAAGAAAAGTTTGTTTCCGGCATAATTTTTGGGGCATCCTGTTGTGTATATTGGTTTATAATAAGAAAAGAGCATACTCATTTCTCAAAGGCCGGCAACGCATTTGCGATCCCCCTGGTGTTGCAGTTGTCCATGGGCGTGGATAGTCTCTTAGGTGAACCACCTGCCCGTTTGCCCCTTGTCTTATAAATATATGTTCATAATAGCCTATTATAAGATTAAATTGTATGTAAACATATTTTTGTGTAACGCTGTGGACTTTATGTAAATAAATAAATCAAATTAACATATCAAAATGTTTAAAGTCATATCAAATCAAATCTTAAAATCAACTTGTTGCAGTTACAACAAACACCGAGGATACATCGTGCGTTCTACGCACTGAGGAAGACGGTCAGAGTTGCGAGTACAGGTATACGTACAGAGCCGGGGCCCAGTCGATGATAGCCATGGAGATAGTCGTCAGGACCAAAGAGTGCTTTCAGCCGACCAGCGCCCGAATCATGTCGCACGCCCTTATAATAATGGCGTGTGTCGTTCTAGCAGGAATAATCATCATCTTGGGCATAAAATCCGCCCAAGTTGTGTCCGATAGGCGGGCGTACGCGAAATTCCTCCAAGAAGCCCAGGAGAGCAGGAAGAACATGCAGGAGTTGAACCCTCTTTACAAATCGCCAATTTCGGAGTTCAGGTTACCAGAGTCGTATCCGAGAGATCGGCACGATTTATAGTTTAGGTGTATTTATTAATGTGAGCAGGCCTTTTTGTGGGTGCACGCGGGAGTATGCAGTGCCCTTAAAGAAAATTTCAAAATTCATATTCATTTATTCATTTGCACATGTTTATAATATGAACATTGTGCACGATGCCCCGTTAGGGCGTAGCAATTTTAATAGATAAATGTTATATGGAAACCATTTTATTATAATGTAATTTTATAAGATATCAGAGTCGGAAGGTGTCAAGAGAATAAAATAATAATAATAAATGGAGTTTAATTAAACTCCAAACAACACAAACTACAAACTAATTAGTAGGATAAAAAAAAAATCGATATTCGAATGTCAAAGTTATTCTAATAATGTCAAATTTGCAAATTACACACAAACTGAAAAAAAAAATAATTTGTAATTTAAACGGGCGCGTAGAACCCTGTCCAATGAATCCTTACGAATGAACGTGATAATTGTATCACAACTAACTATTTACCAGTATCATAAAATAACGTATTTTTTCATTGCTTATAAACTTAATGTTTTTTTTTTTATTCTATCAATACAACTATTTGCAGTCATCTATGCTCAAAACATAGTAGCAAGTGTTGGGAAGGGGGTGCAAAAAATTATAGATTTAAACTTTCAAGAATTAGCGTGCCCTCACCTCAAAAAAAGAAATGACAAAAAAAGGCCTGCACGTAAGTACGTTTAGGGTTATACGTATAGGATAAGTCGAAAGGGAGTCGTTGTAATCAGGAGTCCTCCATAAATAAGTTCACACGAATTTAACGATTTTTTAACTCCTCCCCCGTTCTTGACATAGGTTGTCACATTTTCAAAATCCTCCTTGGTGTGACGTCACGCAATGAAGAAACCGGAAGTTTCTTTTAATCGTTTTATGTTAATAAAGAGAGAAAAAAACTCGAAATGTGATGACACACAGCTTGTCTGCACATTGTCACATATGCGTTCCACAAAGCGATTGCAACGTTCACAATCGCGTTAACAATTTCTTCTCGTTCCACTTGCTTTTGCGATCGTAAATTCAAGTGGAACGGGATAAGGGGCGTTTTAAGCGTTGATACGATATGTCAAATGGAGACACAAGATTAAGCTTTAGGATTGTCACTTTGACAGTTGTGAGCGGTCTGTGAGCGTGAGTAATGACGTCATTAGTGACGTTTTCGCCGCGACGTCAACGATCGCGGCCGTAAGTATAACAGAGTGCTTAGTGCGAGTTCAATCAGTAATCAGTGTTACAACGTTACCGCTAGGTGGCGCTGATCAATCTCCATACAAATTTAAGTAAACTTTACCAACGCGTAATTATTATTATTAATATTATATTTAACTTTTAGAATAATAAATTTATTTATATTTTATTTATTTTTTGAGGTGAGATTGTAGAGATCGTGTAGGTTCTGAGGATGATGAGTATGGCAATCGGTCATTTTAACTCGCCCCACACCCATTTTACCTTCAATCTAAGCGGCCTCTGGTACTAAACCGGAATAAAGCTAGAAAAACAGAACGATTGAAGCTTAGAGGCGCTAAGCCCTAGGAATAACGCAACGGTAGAAAGAGTGGACTGAATTTTTTATATTTATAAAAGTACCCGGTTTAAACCCCTACTCCACTGGTTTAGTATTGCAAGCGAATGTTCGTATAGTTGGACGAGAAACACAAATTTTTGTAGAAACGGGAGTAATAGACATAACTAAAAAGTTATCGTAGTAAATAAAAAAGTTTGCTCATTAGTCGCAAATGTGTAGTATGGCTTGTTAGACACAAATAAGTAGTATAACATGCATGGCTCCCCGAGGACGTATCCCCCTTATTACACGTAAACATAGCGTCCATCCCAAGGGACCACCTTCGCAGAGCTCGTTTCAGGCAAGCTCATGTTTATTTAACAGTGTATACGAGCCGTCAAAGAAAAACGACGAGCAAACCTACGCGTTACGTGTTTACGTGCCCGATCATAATACCGGATATATCTACGTGCTCCTGTTTTGATGTAATGGGAAATTCACCATATTATTTAATGCGACAATATGTTCGCATCCCTGCATTTAGGTGCCTAGGTAAACCTTTCCCGGTAACGAGAAAAAAATTGGACCTATAGTTATAACTCTGCGGAGTGGCAGATATATAGTTATATGTACACGTAACACAAAAATTTCATCAAATAGTTTGTTCGAATAATAAAAAATATCGGACGTACTTACTCCAGCGATCGTTTCGCAAGCAACTTTTTTTCTTCAACACCATAATGTATGGCATATTACAAACTTAATATTTACTTAATACTAGATATGCCCGCGACTTCGTCCGCGTTAAATTAGGTAGAAAAAAGATGCAATTTTAGCGTGATGATATATAGCCTTCTTCGATAAATGGACTATCTAACACTGAAAGAATTTTTCAGATCGGACCAGTACTTCCGAAGATTAGCGCGTTCAAGCAAACAAACTCTTCAGCTTTATATACTAGTATAGATTGAATATGATAGCAGACGAAGCAATTTTGAATAATGTAATAATACAGTACATATCAGTTATTAATTTGATTTAATTAAGAAATTATGTGTATTTATTAAAATAAATTTTGTGCACTGAGCGAGCGATCGAAAGCATGACGCCAGACACAATTAATGATTGTCAACAAAATTTGATTTGATTTATTTAAACAATAGTTGCCTCATGAAATATAACGCATTTTCAGTAATCTTTGATATATTATAATCACAGACCTGAAAAAGACATGGAGTAACTCAATTTAAACCATACATCCACTTTATAAAGCACTGACAGAGAGATTCACAAACAACGCAAAAAAAACAGCAAACCAGACCCGCATGTTAAAGCTCGATCTCGTCCCACTTATATTTGAAAACCAGTCATCAACTCTATATCAAAGTAATAGAATTTAATATTGTGAAACCGTAATTAAGGGTAAGTAAACATAGCACATGGCTCTGAGATAACCATTACATTATTAATTATCTTACCATTAAAGCTATTAAGATGATAACATATGGGTTTATGAAAGCAGTACAATTGAATTCGGTACGAAATCAAAAGCTGCTAATACGGTCGGAGAACGCTTTTAAGCACCCGTCAACACATCTGAGGGCCTAGCACGAACATTCTCGATAGTTTTACTTACTTTTACGTTCGATACGAAACGTCAAATGAAGGCACGTGGTCACATTTTACACCACTTACATGGTCGTAGCGTCGAGGATTCGATACGTGCGAGTTATGATTCCATTCGTGCTGGCAATATTTAGCAACAAAGTTGTGTAAAACGGTAGCATTAATATTTCATTTGACGTTCAGTCTCAAACGTACAGGTAAGTAAAACTATCGAGAATGTTCATGTTAGGCCGTAGTAATTTTGATAGATCACACCAATACGTCGTTCGAATTCGAGTTACTTAATATACATCGACAACAGCACTTTTAGCGATACATCTAGCGCTAATTCAAGAGGTACTATTTATCAATGTATAGGAAAATTCTATTTCATTACACTTGCAACACAAGTCTCATGCAAGACTAATACAACAAAACGAATGATTAAAAAACAGTACAATAATAATAAATTGCCAAAAAATTTGGCTTCACAGGATCACCCGATAGTGTAACAAAAAATATTTGTGAATTTGTAATTTTTTGTACAAAAACATACCGACCAAGA
Organism: Charaxes varanes; assembly: GCA_024363005.1. Taxonomy (NCBI): domain Eukaryota; kingdom Metazoa; phylum Arthropoda; class Insecta; order Lepidoptera; family Nymphalidae; genus Charaxes; species Charaxes varanes. Next base: position 1,210,375 of record JANCMC010044246.1, on the reverse strand, counting down.
CCGATGTATTGAATAGAGATTATAATATGAAATATAAGGTATAATATCATTTCGTTGGAAATGTTATTATTTGCCACAGGCCAATTAAATGATCCGTCTAGACGGCTAGCTCAGTGCACTTGGCCTAGCCGCCGTTCCATTTGATTTGAATAAGCACTTCATTCCAATATTAATTAGAGGGCTGTGTTTCAAAAAGAGCCCTTGAATTTGAGCCTCGACTCAACCATCTCTTGAAATGTATATTTTTCGAAACGTAAGCTTATTATATTACCCTGGCCAAGTGATTTCAACATTTTTTTCATTTTTATTCGTTTACTGAGCAGGATCTTTTACAAGATTACAAATATAAACTCCCCACAATATTGTTATTAATTGTTACAATTAAACATTTTATTTCAAGAGTGCAAAACGTCAGCTATTTGCCAGTGGTGCCAGGTGCCAGCCAGTTTGGGTATGTTTTAATTCCCTTTTGCTATCGTTTGATATCGCTTCAATGGCAAACTAAACGCCATAATTATTTATTGGTATATACAGTAAAAGAGCAATGGAGCGCACCAAGCTTCAAAACTGAGTTTGAAATACCCAGATCCGACTCCGCACTAAGGTTAAGGACGTCGGATATCGGGTGTTCAAAAGAAAGTGAAATTGGGACAGGACACAAGGCTAAACGTGGTAATGGCAGGTGGTCTACGAACCTAACTGAGTGGTGGCCTAGATTGGGTTGGAGACACCCTGGTCGTCCCGTGGCTCGATGGGCGGATGGTGTGAGGAGAGTGATGGGCTGGGAGGTAGCTGGATGAGATTGTCAAGGGCTAGGGGAGAGTGGCAGAAGCAAATGGAGTCCTGTACCCAGCAGTAGGTTATCAAGGGTTGACAATGAATGAATGAATATACGGTAGCCGCCCTGAAAGTGGCCACATCAAATACTCTATCTGACACAGCCATTAAATCCCTCTGTATGCAGATGTTGTGCACTCAGGAAAAGACATGAGGTGGGACATCCAGACAACCTATAGACAACCAATTTTGGTATCGTCAGAAAACCACTAATAGGGCAACTTCACAAGAGCTTGCAAAAAGCTTATTTTTGATTGGTATACTAAATTCAGTACGGATTCGACTTTGCTGGCTTTTACACTGGTTGAAGATAAACGAGTATACATATAAATATAGAATTATTTATTAATCGGCCATCATTCTTTAAATGGATTGTGGAAATCGTAGCTTGATCGGTATGTGAATCGATCGCTAGGTTAAGCAGTTCTTACCGCGACCGGATGATAGGTGGATGATCCATTCTAACACTGTACTGTTCAAATATCCGAGCTCCTCCGTGTTTCGGAAGTCACGTAAAACAGTGGGTCCTTATTATTCTTACTGAATCACATTAGTCGTGAGATTGTGGGGGTTCCGGGGATAACATCAGAAGGCAGTCGGTTATCTTAAATTGCCCACACCGTCATATTTTCTGCAATATAAGCAAACCCTAGTACTTAACCGGGATAACGCTTAGGCATTTAAAAAAAAAAGATACAATGCTTATACTGTGGTTAAATGTGAACCTACAGGATGTTTACAAACGCAGGTTAATGAACCATTAAAGAATTCGTAATGGTATATTGAAATAGGCCTTCGTCCGCATACACGTTCCCCAACAGATGCCTATCAGAAGCAATAAATCACAAGCAATTATATACTTTACTAGTAAAGTATAAGACACAATATCGCGAGTGTTATATGTATTAGAGCAGTGCCAATCAGTGCTGTACATTTTATTTGCGTAAGGTTATTTTTTGCATTATTCATCAGTCGGTAATTGGAACGTAAGGTTTATTTATATAGCGTTACTTTGAGAATAGAAAACTTTATGTTAACCGTTACGCAAAAGAAAAGGGCTTTCACGTAAGAAGAAAAACCAGTGCCAACATAACTATATTAAAAAAAAAGTGTTCTGGCAAATATACACAAGTGATCACTACACAGTACATCACTACTAACACGACCAACTGACTGGACTCGACGCTGATAAATCAGGCGGGATATTTATTTTATAATTACGTTGTATTGATAAGATAATTCTTTATTTAGGCACAATAAAGGAAGTTAATGTAGATAGATAAAAAAGCTATCGTTTTAAGTTCACATGTATTGCCTTTTCTTTTTGGGCACTCATAATCAATAACAACAAAAAAAAAGAATTGTAACAATAAGGGCTCATGCGTACAATACGTCACGTGAATGTAACGAATTTTTAACTTCCCCCTTCCTTGTCACATTTTCAAAACCCGTCCTCCTGATGCGCCGTCGTATATTTTTCAATTGTACGCATGTAATACAAAATAATAAAAGGAAAACAGCAGTAATTTTTTTTCTTTTCAATTTCTTTGAATATTATTAATTGCGTCACGTGAAGTCACAAAGCTTGTGAGGTTCTCCCCCTCTCGACTCTCGACCACTGATTAGGCCACGACCACTAATATATTTGTAAAGAATTACATGTAAATGTATATATGAAGTTATATATTAGAGTTACATGTAAAAAACACACACGGGCACACAAATAATAATACAAAGTTACGGATTTAAAAAATGCAACAAGTACGTGTATTTATCCACAGGAGTACCTAAACCAGTTGCGTTTAACTCGCATTACCGCTTTCCTTCAATACCCGACTTGCATGTTGCACCCAATCTGGTTTTATAAATCACTACCTGTCACCCGCGACTTCATCCGAAAAAAAACCCACTTAGAAATCATCGAGAAAAGCGGGAGAACCCAATTCAATTGGACTATCATCGTACCTACTTCAATCCCAAGCTTAGTTAAGAAGGAAACAAGAAGAAAGTCGTCCAAAAAATGTATCTAGTTTTAGTAATTGTATTCTTAAATAAAAATCAAGGACTGACCAAACGCTTAGATGCGTAAAGAAGCGTTCTGTTACACATATTCCGTTAACGATTTCCTTCGGAACCCCTTAACAAGTTTATAGGCAATATTGTTGACTTTCCGTTTCTGTTTACGACGGGTACTTAAGTTAAACTCCAACCTAATGCGTTCGCAAAATTAGCCTTGCCAATTCTTCCCAAGCCACAAGATACCACAAGTACAAAATATTAACACCATAAAAAATAATAATAAATAAACAAATACATAGGACTATATGACACACGGACGTCTGTTCCTAAGGTAGACAACTTGTAACCTACGTTATAGGTAACTGAGGCCTGTTATACACAAATATTTTTTTTTTTGAAATATATAAATACACACATATAGAAAATACACCCAGACTCGAGGCGGGCATCGAACCCACAACCCATAGAGCAGAAGGCAGGTCCCTGCCAGCTGCGACACCAACCATATCATGTAATATCACCACAAACAAACCACCAACCATGTTACGATATTTAACATTAGTCGTCCTTATTCTAACAGTTAGATGACATTAAAAATTCACGTTAGTAGATGAAATTTCACATCCTCAGCGATATATAGTCGTTCCACAGTGGAAAAACCACACCGAAGAGGCTCATTCATATCCTGGCGAGTCCATTAACCTCATACAACAAGTGCTGGATCGTATCTGTTTCCCTATTTCAGACGCTGCGAGCTGCATCACAAAGGGGCATCCGGAACGGAGTCTACTTTGTTCCGTAATGAGCCGTAAATGTCGACTGCGTCGTTGGCGCAGAAGGCGGAGACCCCTACCTTCTGCTCCGGGAGTCATGGGTTCGATTCCCGCCTCGAGTCTGGGTGTATTATCAATTTGTACGTATTTATATATTTCCAGAAAAAATATTTGTGTATAACGGGCGGCTGTTACCTGTAACACAAGCATTGGTTTGTCTACCGTAGGAACAGACGTCCGTGTGTCATATAGTCCTATTTATATAAAATAAAAAAAATAAAAATAGCTTTATTCAGTATCTTAACTTCATAACAACATGTAGCAAGAGCCCCTGCACTAAAATTGACGAAAAACTGTAAAAAACGCAAAGGACATGATAAAAACACGCTTATTTTTAATGAAATACAGTCGAAGACCTACACTAATATATAAAGCTGAAGAGTTTGTTTGCTTAAACGCGCTAATCTCAGGAACTGCTGGTCCGATTTGAAAAATTCTTTCAGTGTTGAATAGCTCATTTATCGAGCTAATCTATAGGCTATATATCATAACCCTAAAATTTTTCACCTAATTTTACGCAAACCAAGTCTATATACTACGTAGTAACTAGTAGTATATATACTACGAACTTTACACCCAAATACACCAAAAAACGGAGTATGGTAAGTTCCTAAAGTGTCTTTGATTTCTCGCTAACACTTCCAAAAACATCCCTTAAACGTATACGAAAGGGTTAAAAGATCGTATCGCGATAACTTAACCCTTCCAAAGGGGTTGTTTTATTAATTTATTTACTCGTATCTTCAAAATTATACAAATCCCATCATAATTAGCCCCATATGCAAAGTTTAATGGTTCGTCCCGATTGTATCTTCGCTTAATACATTTTCTTGGTTCCGGGGATGGTGTATCGCGTTGTTTGGGAACAAAGTAGAGTTCAGTGAGTAGAATTTGTACCCATATGGTAAGCAAGTAAAAGCTAATCAGTAATTAAGGATACGACTTAGTGACCTTCAAAAAAAGAGCATACTCATTTCTCAAAGGCTGACAACGCATCTGCGTTGCAGCCCTGGTGTTGCAGTTGACCATGGGCGTCGGTAGTCACTTAGGTGAACCGCCTGCCCGTTTGCCCACCCCTTGCTATATCAAAAAAAAAGTTTTAAGGAAAAACTATACGCTAAGCAAGCACTTTTCATCGTAGACTTAAGGACCTTCATGATAAGTGCATACAAATTTCTTAAAGGCCGGCAACGCTTCTGCGATCTTTTATCCAAATCATCTTATCCGTGACAAGAGCTGACTGGGCTGCCCCATTTCAAAACCTAGTAAAGGACACTTTTGCACCTCAGACTTCCGGCCCGTCCTCTCTCTACTATCATGTATTTAGCCTTCATTATAAAACCTAGTAAGATGCATCTACAGCATAAGCGGATAACCCTTCTATATAAAAAATGGCAAAGAGCGTGTCAAGACACGCTTATATAGAAGGGCTCCGTATCTGATACGCTGTAAACGTATTTGTTAAATAACTTCAAAAGTTGTTCAAAAATGCTTTAGAGGAAAAACATTTAATAAAGAAATTTTGCACGCAGAGGTGGGCCAATGTTGCGACAGTATAGACTCCCACTAATGGCTGCTGAAGACCAGGTAGGCATTGGAAGAGGTGGTGAGATGACGCCTTTGCGGAAAAGATATTGATGCAAGAAGCCCAGGATAGCAAGGGGTAGTTGTAGAGGGGGGAGGCTTTGCCCAGCGGTGGGAAATTAAAGGCTAATGAAAAAAAATTGGACTTCATAATAATCGGACATTTAATAAAAACGTCTTTCTTACTTCATCAAGGTTGATATTAATCCAAACAGTCGCTAAAAATATCTCAAAGCCGGATATGAGTTTCGGAGACTGCATCAAGCATTCAAAGCACGGACCGTCAACCCCTGCGAATAGCTCTACACAATTATATCTATATATATTGAATGTAGAGACGGAAGAGAGGAATTTTGGAGCTAGTAAAAAATTATAAATGTACATATAACAAAACATATACAAACGGACGTCCTTTTGTATGATACGCAACTTGATACCGGATTTATAGTTAACAAACAGCTGCTGTGTACACAAATTTATATATTAATACAGCAAGCGAAAACTTCAGGTTCTACGAAAATTGCGCCTACGGAGGAGTGTGAAATTTGCCACAATAGTAGATCACATAGAGGAAGGTGTGCTTTTTATGATATGCAATATTAATGTATTGAATTGTTAAAATTAAACCACACGCACACCAATGCTAACACAATTTACACACACATGTATGGGATGTAATGATTATAATTTATTAGTAATTTATAATTTATATGAGGAGGATTAGCCTCGGGTTTGTGTGTAATATCTATATATATATAATATGTATATATATTTCTACAAAAAATATTTGTGTATAACAGACGTCTAGTACAGGCATCAATTTGTCTAGCTTAGGAATAGACGTCCGTGTGTCAAATAGTCCTATATATTTATATTTATAAAATTCTCAATAGTAATTGATTAGTTGAAATAGACTGGGTGCCCGTCTGTGTCATATAGTCCTATGGATGTATGTACGTATTAGATGTATATACTAGAATCGTATTACTCTTCACATTTCCTTGATATCCTAAATAATAAAACTTGGAACGTTCAGACAGACAGGCAAAAACTTAAGTATCACCAACTCGATTCTGAAGCTTGCTGATTTTAGTCAAAAAGATTTTCTATTGTTAGTTTACGAAAATCTCTGGGAAATTTCTGCTTTTGAGATAGAAAAAAAGAGAGAATATTTCTATTTGATCTTATACTGGGAATAAAGCCTGTTAGGCGCGGGTACGATTTCAGCCCGGCGGGTAACTAGATCGAACAAAGAATCATATAGGCTTGCGTCTTATCTTTTATGTTCAAAGGAATGATTTTCTAAGAATGGTGAGGTTCTAAAACACCGAAGGTTGTATAAGACCAGCCGTTAATATCTCCGAGTTAGACCTTAAGAGATTCTATAAAAAGAAAACCACCTTTGAAAAAACACCAAGCAACAAAAAAGAAGAAAATAATTGGTATGAAAGTACGATTTAGTAGACACCTACAAACTACAACTACACCTTAGTCCATATAGAAAATCGCCTTCAAAAAGCACCAAGCAAAAAAAAAGCAACAGAAAGTAATTGGTACTTTCATACGATATAGTAGACACCTACAAACTTTAACTACACCTTAGTCCATATAGTAAATCGCCTTCAAAAAGCACCAAGAAACTAAAAGGGAGAAAATAATTAGTACTTTCATACGATTTAGTAGACATCTACAGACTATAACTACACCTTAGTCAATATATGCGGTACTTTTCTGTTATTACAATAGTTCAAATAATAAACCAAACAGCCAAGCCACATATATTGACTAAGGTGCAAAGTTGGTGATGTTACGACGTGTAGACTAGGGACGTGTAAAGTTAGAGGCGTGGCTCTAGAAGAGGTCGAATAATTGTTTGACAGTGCGAGCTACATGTGGCAATACTTTACATGAATTTTTTTTTGGTGGGATTTCACTTCTTTTATTTGCTTATAATATTTGTTTTCTTTTATTCATTTTTTTTCTCTTTTGGGGTGTATTTATTGGACCTCAGTCTCTGTTTCATTGATCAACCACAGAACTTACTTAGCCTCATCAGAAAGTGCCCTGTATTCGGGCATTTAGTTATGTTCAACTATTCAATTGCAATTCAAATAAGCGCGCTATTTTCAGTTAAAAATATAGACATTATATTTTATTATTAAAAATATTGGCGAAATTCCATCCTGGTTTTAAATGTGCTGAGGGATTACAGGCATACAAAATCGATTTTAATAGAATAATCTACCCCAAAAAATTTCCCTTGCAGCTATAATATCTAAATTTTTAAGTGTCGTGTGTACATGTATCTTCAGGACAGTCAACGCATCAGCATCCCACGTGCTGCAAATATTAATGGGCAATGGTAACCACTTACGATCAGGTGGGCTGTCTGTTCGTTTGCCTATGTTCTGCTGTGGACGACATCGAGCAGAAGGAAGGATCAAAAGGAATAAAAATTGCTCACCTGGAACCAGTCGATAGTACAGCAGTTGACAAGAGAAGGGAACTTCCGGATCCGAGTCCTCAGCGAAGTTCCAGCCGGTGACATGGCTAATACTATGTGCAACTGATCGCGGACGATGGAAACGAAGTATGCGTACAATGCCGTCGGAGTACCATCAGTCTGAAGGGATTTGTCCCTTTGACGATCAATCTTATTATTAAATTATGTATTATTAATTTCTGCAGCCATCTACACGTATTAGTTCAGCTCATAAAGCTACTCGTACGGTAGTAATCAAAGTAAAGATTTCTGACTTCCATCTCTCTGACTATTAATTATAACGACGTTTATAGGCTCCCAATTAACGTTCAATTTTAGTGGACATGAATATTAGTGACATAATTATTCATAATTAAATACCGGATAATCTTACTAGTTGGTTTTTTGTTGCATTAATTTTATTTGTTCATTAATATAAATGTGATAACGCGAGTGACATGAACGATCACTTGTCAAATACTAACAAGCCAAGAGCCAAATAAGTTATATTTTTTACTTGTCGAAGGTTGAACAAGTAATGTTAATTCGTAGTATTTTTTCACAGTTTGCGTAATAGGTAGTTGTATGTTGTTATGGGTTTTTAATTAATTCGAGGTAATTATTAATTAGGTACCGTAACTATATTCACATTGCATACAAATTCATAACTTTTGTACCCGTTTTTACTTCATTTACAATTTCTTTAGGACTTTTAGGACGAGAAACCTTTATAGTTTGGCTCTGTCTGTCCACCCATAAAGTGTCCCCGCCTCCCCCAATGATTTCCAAACTATTACATGGAGTGAATTTTCTATATGGATATGAAGTACTAAAAACTCATTAGGGCATTATTTTTTGGGTGACATCGGACAAAAACTTTTGAAGTTACTTAACAGATACCTTTATCGAGTATCAGTTACGGAACCCTTCTGTATAAGCGTGTCTGGACACGCTTTTGGTCACTTTTTTTTATGTGGGCACTATTACTAAACGTTGACAAACTTTGGTAGCCTTTAAATTTTCGTATTTGTCATGACTTGCCTGGTTTCATTCAAATTCAAATGATATTTTATTCAAGTAAGTTTTGACAAGCTCTTTTGAATACTCAAATATTTTAAAAGCTACCATTGATTTGGAAAAGTCGAGCCACGAGAAGAATCAGCCAGAAACTAGTTATAAACTCATTTAAAAATAGTTGTTACAAAAGTGAGTTTAAATTACATTTTTGCATGTTAAGTATTAATACAAAGTGAGAGCGCCTCAATTCCAAGCAGTTTTATAGATTTAATATAGACTTCGACTGTATAACACGCCTTACGAATAAGCGTGTTTCTAACATACTGTTTAAATTTAACAACAGACAGATTTAATATGGCATCTGGAATGTTGTTAAAGAAGCGTATATTCGCGCCCACAAACGATTTCTGTACTCTACCCAGGCGCAGGAATGGAGTCACATAAGTAAACTATTTTTTTTATTTCAGCTCAAGAGACAACATGCTAACACACCACCTAAAACTCAGTTCGGCGTTGACATGTCGGCTCATCGGCGGCCTGACCAGGGAACAAAGAGCCGTCTGCCATGACTCTGCGGACACAGCGTCCATTGCCTTCGAGGGTCTTCAAATGGCGGTCAAGGAATGCCAGCACCAGTTCTGCTGGCACAGGTGGAACTGTTCAAGTCTTTTAACCAAGAGCTCCAATCCTCATACTAGTGGAATTATGAAAAGGGGTAAGTCACTTTTCTTAAATTTACATACTTTCATTATATTTTCAATCGACTTCAAGAAAGGCAAAGGTTTTCAATTTGATATTTTTTTATGTTTGTTACATAACAACTTTTGACTCGGTGTATCGATTTTGATGATTTTTTTTATTTTTTTTTATTTGAAACCTGGTGCTTCCCGCGTAGTCCCGTTTCAATTGGTCCAGTTCTGACAATTTGTAGCCGTTTTTTTTTTGTTAAAATTTCTTTTATATTTAATACGTATAAAAATATAAAGAACTGATCTCTCCCGTAAGCCAAGTTCAAGCCCAAACTACCAGTAGTTAGGGCTACAATTAAGGTTTTTTTTAAATTAGCCTATTGTGCCCCACTGCTGAGCAAAGATCTCTCCCTTCTCGGTGATAAATTATTATTACATACAGACATTCAAAAAGAGTAAGGAATAAATAATATACCAATAATAGTTCTAATTCAATTAAGAGATAAAAAAAAAATATTAGTTGGTGTCCCCACTTAACTGCTCCATAATGAGATGCTGATGATCCGTTGCATTTTAACACACCATTTTCGCACCTTCCACCAGCCCTGTAATTCGCGCAATTAGCTGCCAATATTGCGTACAATAAACGCAGATTGAATGCGTTATCTCGCTCCGTTGAATAGAGAAGCGGGACTGTGTGAAAGGGATAGATTTTAGGGAAATGTCATGCGTCAAACAGTGGTTGATTTTGCGGTCGATTTTGAACAGCGTATTGAGATTTCAACTCTATTAGAAGGCGTTAAGGTTTATAGGCATTTGTCGGGGGTTATAAGAGTGGTTATTTCAAAGTGTTTTTAACACCGCATGTCAATGAGAAGTGGCGCTAATTTGAATAAATGAGAAACTGAAGAGGTGTTAAATACGGGTACTTAGGAGTCCTTGAATGGTAAATTGTTGGAAACAAACATAAAAAAATGTAGAAATAATAAGTATGCCACGAGTCGCACAGCTGCTTTGAGGCATCTTCCACGAACCTTTCGCCGCGAATCTGTAATACTAAATAATTGGCTATTTTAGATAAATGCCGTACTTTAAGGTGGTAATGGGGAAGAATTAGTTCAGTTTGTGCGCATGTGTCTTGTTTTTAAAGAATGCAATGGCCTATTTAATTGCTAGTCGACTGATTCTAATTATCTTAAACGATCCTAGGTTCGTTTAGACGGGACGACAGCGGTACGACATTTCGCATAATAATATCGGAATGTCTAAAACAAACCAACGTAAATAATTTGAACAAAAAAAGTTAAAAAAAAACAGTTTGGAAAATCCAAAAGTGCAAAAATCCTATCTATTTTCAATAAGGTTCCATCTGGTGACAAAAAATTTTTAATTTAATTCATTTTTACTTATGAAGTTATGTCATCCTCTGTATTCTACCTGAAATAAAGCATTATTGCTTTGTATTGTACTTTACTGCATTTTTTTATTTATTTATTTTTTTATGTTTTAGGCCACGGGGAAGTCTCACCATATGAAACGCGACAACAATACCATCACTTGACGTGACAGCATTGCCGCCACTTCACGCCGATGTTATGTAAGAAAGAGGTACTGGTACCCGGACGCGCCGGCCCAATTTGGGTGCAGATGAAAAAGACTGCAAGCGTGTCGCTTCCTCTAAACTCTAGTTAACAAAACCTATAAAATACATCTTTTTCTGCGTATCCATATATTCAGAATGACCATCCATTCTAACTGGTTTACAAATATTCGTCTTCCTCTGTGTTTCGCAAGGAACATAAAACTGTGGGTCCCGATTAATGTCACCGAGTGATGGAAGTTTTTAGATTGTAAGATTGTAGGGGTTCCAGGTATGACGTCATACAGAAGTCCGTCATCTTAACTCCACAGCCACATCCTCTTCAATTGAAGCGAACTCTGGTATTAAACCGGGTTAACGTTAGGTACAAGGATGTTCAGAATAAATGGAAATCTGTTTAAAAAGGAAAAAATTAAAATGCTTTACAGGTAAGATGTCTATAGCAAATAACCCGATATGGCTAGAACCTGCGTCAGAGGAATACGAGGATCTAGCAGAACTTGCCAGGGAATATGGGGTAAGATACCTTTGAATCTTCAGATCTTAGGCTGAATAGTGGTCTCAGGACGACCACTATTCAGTAGTCCTTACTGGACAAATGTTACGGGAAGCTCGAGAAAGTAATGAGCGCTGATTATTATTCGAGTCGTGACTTTTTTTTACATGTCACAAGGCCAGCCTTTAATGATGAGATTCAGCCACTGGGAAGTCTCAGAAACCGAACGAACAAAAAGACTGCAAGTGTGACGCTACCTGTTACGGACAGATGATACAAGAACGGTATGGCGGCGTCTTCGATCGTGGACGCCGTCGGACGGACTGATCCTGTCCCACTCTCCCGTTTGCAAATGTTCCTAGATTATGGGATCATTTGCTGACGGGGCAGTGCGTAAAAGCAACAACAACAAAAAAGAGGTTTTTTTATTAAAAAAAAAAAACAGAAGGAAGTGAAAACAAAACATACAGCGGTGTCGATAACGACAATAGATTCGCGATTACAACGGTTTTTCTCATCTCAAAAATTTGTCCAACGCGGCTTCTTCTAATTATATAGACAGGAGTAAAGAAAAGGGATGGAGTAAAAGGATATTTTAAATTTATTGTTAATAAGTGCGAGACCAAAGCGTCTACAAGGTACAATATAATGACTTTTATACACTTCTCCTCGGAATAATCGAAACATTTCCGTTTTTTTTTGACATATATTCCTAAATATACACATTTTTCTGGTGAGAAGTATATTATCAGATGGTTACCAATTTTATTTTGAGCTTTTTATGTTAATAGTTTTAGAAAAACATGTTAGAAGATTTTGAGGAAGTTGCTTTCTGCATTACTTAGATGTTTAAGAAATTACAGACCCTATTTAAGACATTGCTTTTTTAAGATTGCGTAAATATTATGGGAATCATAGGACGTTTAAATGATCTTATGACAATTGTGCTCGGGAAAGAAGAATGTGCAATGCTTGATTGTGTATTCTCATTAGCGGTCCTACTTAAATTACGTCTTATGTTAAGAGTGGGAGTAACAACGAGCGGGGGGGGGGAATATATGACGTGTGACATGTCAAAATAAAAAATGTTAAAAAAAATTACATAGCCGTTTTCGTTTCATTTATTTAGGACGGAGGGGAAATTACAAAATCATAAAATTTGGTGGACGTGATATATGAATGACCTGTCACCACTCTAATTAAGTTTTTTTTCAAAGTTTGTATGTAGGTGTTAGTCAAGACAACCCAGCTTGGCTATATCCTAAACCTTTAAGCAGACTAACAATAAATAAAAACCGTATATATCGAAACGGATGGGTGCGTGCCTAAGGGGATAGGGAAGTTGACATAGTGACTCTTCATCCAGGTCACTAGTGGTCACCAGCCCTGTCTTGGAGGCGACAGCCGACGCATACGCAAGGTCGCCGGGTGCACCTCTATCAGCAACGGCGCCTACCAACGTACGAAGCATTTTACACCTTAACTACAAAGAAATAAGATTGAAATTTCTTTAGTGTCACAGTCTAATGTCAGTTTGAGCAATTGCAATAAATCAATGTGCCGATGCCTTGCTAAGTTACGTCCTATTTTAGATGTCTATAATAGGAACGGCCGTGCCTCAATGACGGCTGGGACCATTGCGTCAATAGACATTACCGCTACGCAAAACAATTATCTATACAAATAAACAAAATCAATGTGTCCGTTTGTGAGTTCCTAGTAAAATTATTATTAGTAAATAATATATGTATTCTATACTCCATTTTTAGGGTTCCGCAGTACTATTCCTTAACCCTTATAATTTCTCTCTGTCCCTCCGTCCGTCTGTCTGCCCGTAAGGTGGTCCCCTCCCAAGTATTTCCAAACTATTAGACGTAGAGACTTCAAATTTTTCATGCTGATAGAACATAATAAAAACTCAGGAGGAAAATTATTTTGAATGAAATCGGAGAACAACTTTTGAAGTTATTTAACAAATACGTTTATAGCGTATCAGATACGGAACCCTTCTATATAAGCCTGTATTGACATGCTGTTGGCCATTTTTCTTTTAAAAAATAAGATTTGCATTACTCTATCTATTAAGAACGACAATAACCGAGCGGGAACAAGGTTTGAACTGATTACCTTATGGAATCCAAGTCATCCTTCTACTGTTGAGGCATTAGGCATACTATCTGTGTATTTCTTCAATTGTTTTAATGAATAGTAGTTTATGTAACAACGTGGGCGAACTTAATTAGTACATGAGTGAGGGGTCTGCCTTGAAGTTAAATAATTTTAATTATTTTATTGTTTAAATTTAATTATTCGCGGGGGACTGCTGAGTTCCTGGACCTGGAACAAAAAAGATGAAGTTGTATAGACGATGTTAAAGATAAAAGAATAGTGATTATTATTATAACTATTGATAGTATAATATGATATGGAATTTTAATTTGGGTCTATATAAATTCTTTTTAAATGCTTAATTTGATTTCCGTATAAATTAGCTACCAACTAAATCGAAGATGGTTAAAACAGTGCATACACTAAGGTCGTCTTCGAGACCTTATTACTTTTCATGACTTGTGGTCTGTTTCATCACTTTATATGGAGGAACTTACTTTCATCCTAAAGAACGTAATGCTGGTGAGCAGGTCCACGGTGGACTTGAGGTCCATGAGTTTTTCTGCACTGGAAGCTGGAAAATTGTTTCGGTACATGGAGAGGTCGATGCGCAGAGAATTGTGAAGCTGATCCAGCAATTTGACGAACTTTTCTTTCTGTGAAAAATGAAAGATTTTATATTATAGCGTCCGTGGTTTATGATATATGTATTATCTACTTACCTACTACTACATATCTCTCTATTACCGGAGCCAGACATAGCTCAAAGTGTTTGTTTATTCTTATCCTTGAAGCCTACAAAGTTCTACAAAACTTTGTGAAGTTACACAAAGTCCCCAGCCACATTACATGATCACTGAAATGATCATTCAAATGAAGCTCTATGTCTGTTTATAAATACATGTATCATTCTGTTTAAAAAATCCAATTTTTGCAGTATTTATCCATATCAGCTGTTAAATGTGACATACGCGAGATACAGGAATTGTCCAAAATTTTTCGAATTAATTGTATAAATGCACAAAATTCCAAGTACATCGTAAAGGGAGTTAAAAGTTTTATAGTTATACTAGGGAATAGTACCTCGTCTAACTAAAATTTCGGTCACTATTCTAGAGGTCCGAATTACCATGAAGGGATCCATGACAATAAAAGTGAACCTTGTAATGACATTACTAGAGATTTACTACCGAGATTTACGGTTTATGTACGGCAATTTGTAAGAAACCTGTTTATAAAACAAAATTACTATAATAATATACCTACAAACTAACTAATTGAGTTTAAAGATAAATGAATTACTAAATTACTGCCTATACTTATTTATGAGTTTAAAAATGTTGAAGGCTACATCAGAATAAGTGTATTAAGAAATTAAGCGTGCTTAAAATATACCTATCTCTCTCTTTATTCATCGATATCCATGGATTAGTGAAATATTACACCTTAACTTTTTACCAATATGATAGAAAACTTTATAATTTTCACATTCATCAATAACTTTAGTTGAAGATTATTTAGTTCCTTTCACTAATATAGACATCAGTTTAAATTAAACACTTAAATGACGTTCAGTTGCTCAATACTGAAGTTCTCAATGGACAACAACGAGCTGTTATCTAACTAATGAGCGGAAGGCAAAGTTTTGATTCTCACCAAGTTTTCAAGTTTATGTTATGCAACTTGGAAAGCGCATAAATGCAAACTTTGACGTGAATTTTGGCACAATACAGACGGCCAAAGTATAATTTTTTTTACACTTTAGCAGTTTGTCAGGGGCCAAAACTTACATATACATAAATCTCAAAAAAGATATAAGCAGAAAAAATGTACATGTACACTTTGCATAATTCCACAAATACAAATTTTGTGCGTCAAGTCCTTATTTATAATGTTGAATACAGTTTCTAGCATTGTATAGAGTTTGCTAATTATAAAAAGTATAAAAGGAAAGAAAAAATTAAACATCCATACAACGTTAGCTCTAGAACCAACAGTAATTAAAAATATAGATTCTAAATTCTAATCCCAGTACAATAATTTTTCATTAAGCTGAAAGGTACATCGTTACTGCGTCGTTAATCAGAAAATCATAAAAACTTTCCATTTGCCCCAGATTTACACAATTTATTTACAATTCTTTGTAAACAGTTTTCCATAAACTGCCCAAAATAAGCACATAATGCCGTCAGCCCGGGGCGCTTCGCCCCGGTATATAACGCTGCAGCCGCTTCCTTCCATCAAATCTTCCTCCGAAGGAACAGCCGTTAACATAGAATTCAAGGTGGGGAAAAAATAATATTTTATTCATAATATATATATACATATATATTTGTTTTGTATTTAAATACATTCAAATATTTTTAAGTACCTATCTCTACCCTCAAATATTTCTAACTACCTGATTTCTGTGATTTCGCTCATGTATATATAAACTTGATTTAAAAGACCATAAAATATATAAAGGATAAATACTCATGATCTTTATATGTGGCCCTATAAACTGCTAAATTTTCAGTAAAAAGTCTATGAAAGTAGAACATTCACTTAACTGGAACTGACTCGAAGACCCAGCGCGAAACTCGCGATGGAGATGTAGTCCAAGGTTCCTACTATGTGGTAGACCCCGATGGCACCAAGCGTACTGCAGACTACACCGCTGACACACACAATGGATTCAACGCAGTTGTGCGCAAAAAGGCTCTAAGTGGGAAAGTGGTTGCTAAGGTTGTTCCAGTCGTACATACTCTTCCTGTGTCGTATGCCGCCGCGCCGGTGGTGCACTCAACTCCCATAGTGCACGCGGCGTCTGTGACGGACTCCGAACCTCTCTACCACCATAAATGCTGCCGTAATTAAAATTTATTTATTGACACGCAGTGTATTTGTGTAACTTAAAAATATATAATAAATTATTTTTAGTAAATTTAAAAATGTACTGTTGTATACCACCACAAAAATATCTAGATTCTAACAACTTTAAGATCCTGATCAAGAACTGTAAGATTAGGTATTTTCTTAATATTAAAGATTAATCGATAATCAAAAAAAAAGAAAACTTAATAATAAAATATAACAAAATGTATGCAAGTGCAAATATATGTAGGTTTGAATAAACAAAAATGTGTTGGTATAATAAAAAACCCAAGATTGATGCTAGTTTAAATAAAATAATAGAGTATTTTTATGTAATTGAGCTCGTAAACAAGTAACCAGCCTGATGATAGAATGAGAAAAAAGCTCTCCAAAGAGCTTTGGCATCATCAGTGCAGATGTCCATGGGCGTCGGTAGGCACTTCGGTGCCTGCTGCTTGCTCGTCTGCCCCCTTGTAACATAAAAAAAAAATAAAGTTTAATGGGACCCTGTTTTGATAGATAAGTTGTATATATCTGTGTCGTGGCCGTATCGTAGAATTGGCCATATCATTAAATGGTCGAAATTAATTAAATGTTTCGCTGTCCATCGGCCACATCATGATGTACCTCGTCCAGATCAATGATAAGAAATCTTTTATCTATATGTTCAACTGAAAACGCAGTTACTTCATGAAGCGATCAACATTATTTAATCATGTCGTAAAATAGTTTCATTAATTACCGTTAGAGGCGCTGGAAGCGCTTTATTTATGTGTCAAGATGGCGGCCGCTGAAAACCAAATAAAGGAGTAGGGTGACTACGCGGAGGAATTCTAAGGACTATTACTGGCTATCCAAATATGACTTCTACAGAAGTCGGTCTACGGATAGCGATTGCCTTGACCCCTCCAATTCCTCCGTGGCCCCTCGTGGTTATTTTTTTATTTAAAATAACCACGATAAAAATGATTAATCCAGATAGATTACATGTGTCGATATCTTGTACAATCCGGTCCACTTCTAAAATAAATTTACGCCTAGTTGTAGAAATACAATAAACATATTTTAGATTTATATGAAATATTTTACGGACACTCTATTTTCACGATATGGCCGAAATCGTGAATTGTTGACGATTTAATGATTTGGTCAAATCTAGTTGTCAACGTCATGAAATACGACCATTTCATGATGCGGTCAATTATACGATTAGGCCCTGATTATATATATATATATATATATATATATTTGACTGGCCCGTTGGCGCAGTGGGCAGTGACCCTGCCTTCTGCTCCGGGGTCGTGGGTATATATAGCTATACATCTAAATGTACCTTATCACAACATCCATCAAAATCGTCTATCCGATATTCATGGTTATTTAGTAGAAAATAAAAGAGTATACATAATTAATTTTCTTTATATTTCTCCAAAATAACAGTAGTATCGCAATATGAACGTACTAACTTCGAACTAAAATAGGTCTTTTCGGTGAGAATAGTGTCGTATTTCACAATACAGACTGACAGCCAGGCGCGGATCCGACCTTCAAAAAAGTGGTGTCACAGGCACTCAATTTTCGGCTGATTTGAGAGTCGGCGTATGAACTTCTTTAAGATCGATATAGCGCAACCCTACAAAGGATATATCTATAAAATATACAACTTTGATACATTGTTTTTGTAAGTAAGATATCGCATATAATATTATCAAGACATAAAACATCCTTAGCTATGTTTTGCCGAAGGAATATGTAAAACAACATCATAAGTTCTATAAAATTTTGTATAGAATTATTTTAAAAACCCTAAAATATTACACATGCCAGCTCGCGCATATAAAATCTCCTTGGTGCGTGACATACTCAATACACCGTTTAAGTGTGTCGTCACTAAACTATTTGTGTAGTGAGCATGCGCATCAGTCTACCACGGTTGAACCGTGCCTGCCGATAGCATTATCCATGCAACAAGGAACCCTAAAAAGACAACATAAATTCCGACCTTCAATGTATCCATTAACTGATATGACATACTCCTTACGTAATGTCATTTCAATACAGAAGACGTGAACTTTTAATTATACCCACAACTCGCCACCCAGTGAAGACCAGAATAATATGTGAGAGAAACACATATTCATACAAATTCAAATAGTTTATTTATTTACAAATACAAATTCAGTTTAGTTCAATATGAATTACAAACAATTATGGGAAACTCCTTGAATTTATTTATCCCTGGATATCTCACTAGGATAACCTGTGCTGAGGTATCCAGTGAAATAAAATTGTTGTATCTATTTAATAACAATACAGGAAAAAATTTTATTTAATGCATATTATAATACTAGCGGACCTTGCAGACGTTGTCCTGCCCGAACGTTGGCTTATTTTTTATATCAGTTTATAGCGCCATCTATTGGCAGTTTGAAAAATATAACATAACGCAGAATTATTTGCAACCTTCACCACGACGTATGATCTTCCATCCTAACGCGACCTTAGCTTACGTCTAGCGTCATTCCCGATATGTGGGCGAATCTTACGTCATTCTAACGTCAATATATATGCATTTCGTAAGCTAAGCGCAAAATGCAGTTTGTACTCTAAAAATATGCTTTATAATCTTCAATCTAGCGTTATCTCGGTCTAGTACTAGAATCCTTTTAAATTGGATATGGCTGGGGCGAGTTGAGATGACAGTGCCGTCTGACGTCATCCCCGGGACCCTCAAACTCGGCTAATATCACTCAGTGACATTAATCGGGATCCACTGTCTTCCGAAACGTGGAGGAGATCGGATATCTGAAAACCAGTGTTAGAATGGATCCGCGATCTATCACCCAGCCGCGGTAAGAACTGCTTAACCTAGCGATCGACTGAAATACCGGCCACTGATTAAGTAACGGCCTCCTAAAAAATTTACTATGTAATTTGTTAAGTGAATATGAATGAGGTCAAGTTGAAAATAACTGAATTCGATGCGGACAAAGTCGTGGGTAGCATTTAGTATTATACCGGAGCCAGACATAGCTCAAAGTGTTTGTACATTGTTAACCTTGAAGTCTACAAAGTTCTACAAAACTTTGTGGAGTTACACAAAGACCCCGGCCACACTACATGATCATTGAAATGATCATTCAAATGAAGCTATGCCTGGCTCCGGCTTTATACATTTGTCAATACAAAGATTACAAATAGAAGTAGTAGGTAGTTGTTTGTATGGGTGCGGTAAGGCCGTATGCTAATGTCAACTTGTCTGTCTGTGTTGAGTTTTAAACTAGGAGAACCTGCTGTAGAATAAACGTTATGAAATATTCACATCCATCGTATTATAAAACATTCACAAAAACATGGAAAACGAATTTAATTTACTTGGCCGTCAGCAAACAAAAGTATCGAGTTCTCATTACAGATGGAATAATCTGGATACAAATGATGCAGGCGAAAAGCAAAAAATATTTTGACAATTGTAATAATCCCGAATTCGTTCGCCTTCAATTAAATATTTCCTTACTTATGATTAATATTCGGAATAAAAATTAACGTATTGCATGTAGCTGTGTGCCGTTAGACTTATATCTCAAAATTCAGGGCCGGTCAATGAATCTTTATAAAAACCTTTAAAATATATTTTTATCAATTATTTAATAAACTATTAAAAACGATGATAGAAACCAGTTTGATTTTTTGCGTCTCAAAAACAAGTTAAGATATGTCATATCTTAAATAGTTATCGAGAAATATATTTTTTTTAAACTATCAAAAATTAAAAATCGCAGTAATGGATTAAAAATTATAAATACCAAACTATAAAAGTTTTTGAAACTTTTATGACGGGATATAAGAAGCACTCCAGGAAGCAAAAAAAAATAAGAAAAGTTATTTAAATGTTTCTTTATCTTCAAAGCGATGCGGATGCTGTATTAATGTGTTCGTTTAGCTTACAAAAAAAATAAAAACTTTTTGATTTTGAGATAAGAGGTGAGAGCGAGGGGTATACCAGCAAAATCCCTGTCCAACCTACTTTAATATGTTGTTTATTAGAAGTGACATCGAAAGCCGCTTTAGTAGGATCATACTTAATTCAGCTAAGCAGGGGAGGGAACACTGACAGTGAAGACAGTGAAGGTGAGTGTTTGTGGTCTCTATAAATAGTTCTCTTAAATCTATACCTGGGTCGCAAGTTCCAGACACTGATATAGTTCCGACCTCTGCAACGCGATGAACCTGGCACTCGCACGGTAGACCCGTGGAATACTACAAAATTTATCTCTCTCGGTATTCTGGAATTCATTCGTGGCATCTCTATAATGCATACTAGATAACTTTCTGGAATATAATATTAATTTATTATAACCCTATTTAAACGTTTGAGACGTCTGCTGAATTATTTAATGCTAAGCCTCTAGAATGTAGGTTAAGGCCTAAATTAGGCACCTGTAACGGCTACAGCTGCAAAGAGGATTCATTAAACTTCATTAGTGTTTCATAAGGATACCAAAAGCACAGTGGCCGAGACTATGAAGAATGCTTCGTTATCGCCCTTAAGAATATCTTACTTCTTCTTCTTCTTTCTAGCGTTATCCCGGTGTAGTACCAGGGTCCGCTTAGATTGCAGGGGCGAGTTAAGATGCTCAATTGCCATTTGACGTCATCCTTGGAACCCCCACAATCTCTACAACCTCACGACTAATATCACACAGTAACATTAATCGGGTCCCACTGTTTTGCGTGTCTTCCTAAACACGGATGGGGTCGGATATTAAATATAAACCAGCGTTGGAATGGATCACCCCTCTATCACCCGGTCGCAGCAAGAGGAACTTTATCTAACGATCGACTCAAATGCTGACCACTGATTAGGCCACGACCTCCTCGTAAGAACGCTTTACTACATTGCCAAAAAATCGTACTTACTCTAAGGCTCATACCTAACTAAGATGCCATGGCGACGACGCCGGCTACGTATACAAATAATTGATATTAAAATTTAGGAGAGGTAACTCACTTGGCGACGAATGGCGACGTCGCTAAATTATAAGCGTAGCCACGACTACTACTTGCTACTCAATTTGGCAACCACAGGTATCCATGGCATTGTAGCTGGCGACGTCGCCATGTCGTCTCGGTGAGGTAGTATTTAAAGGGTATGCAGATGTTAATACAAATAAATAGGTATTTGACTGGGCCGTTGGCGCAGTGGGCAGTGACCCTGCCTTCTGCTCCGGGGGTCGTGGGTTCGATTCCCACCTCGAGTCTGGGTAGATTACAATTAACCTTTTACTAAAAATAATTCACTACATCTACTTTTATAATTTCATTTATAAATATAACTCACACTACAAAGACCACTACCACTAGACAAATTTCTACTAGTCTAATCGCAGGAACGTCGAAGCAATTTACGTTTATAACATTAGTAAGAATGTTTGCATTGTATTTAACCTGATTAAAATAATACTTCAAGGCGATCAATTATGTAGAACATCGGCTCGTGTATATTTTATTTCTCACGCAATCTACTTATTTAGCCGACAGACTAGAATTAGACTTAGTACAGTTTCATTCACAAGGTCGTCCGATGGCGCCGTTGGCGTATCTACGGATTCTCCGTTTAGCTTTACCGTTCGTTAACTATTAAAATCTGTTTATTTTGGTATATATTGTTTGGTGCTGTATAATGAAAATACGATTTTTTAATTATCAGGCAGTCTTCCGAAATTGAATTCGTAAAAAAGAAAAACAATTGTAAGAAAATTGCTCAACAATGAATCCTTTCATTCGTTTCTTCACAAAACTTCACATGATCATAGACTCATGTTTTATCGAAACCAAAGAGCTGTACTATTTTCAAAGAGTGAAGAAATTACGCAAGTAAAACAACAGGCAATAGGTAATTGACAATAAAGCATGCATCATAGGTCTTTTACAAGCAGATGGCGTCTGAGTCATCCGCGCGTCGAATAAGACCGAGGTCTACCAGTGGACCAGACGTCCGATAGATATTAAAATGTTTCATTGAGCCACGCGGAGTAAAAACACAAGAATTATATGACACTTGGAAGGAAAGGGCATACGCATGTAAAGTCGACATTACATCTTTTCTTTCTATTATGAAAGATGAGCCAGCCTTGACAATGATAGCGGCTGATGTTGAGCGTTGATTCAGTGTATGATACGTAAAATGTACGTATTTAAAATAAAATAAAAGTGCGAGCCTTTAATCTCCATGGACGTTTCTACATTTGTAATTGAGCAAGTAAGCGACAAACATACACCGCAAAGTGAATCATTAATGCGCGAAGTGTTATGATCAACGAGGTAAATCTTGACTTAGGCTCGATATTTGGCCGGATTTATGCAAATTAGTTTTTTCTTTCTACTACGCATTAACCTCACCCCACAAAATCTTAATTACAAAAGACGTATTTTCCGTTTTGTACCAAAATAGTGCAGGAATATTGTATGAAATCCTATTCTTGCTTGTTTTTCATTAATGCACTGTTTTTATTTTTATATAAATTGAACACATAGGTTTAATGTCTACTCTTAAGTTTCATATAAAATTTATACATCGTATCAAAAAATATACTGGCTGAAAATAAGAATCGACTAAATAAAACCGACAAGGTGAAGAAAATAAACAAATGGCGCGCATTGTATACCACAAGAAAACTTTAATGCTTCATGCAGCATGAAAAGTTTAAAAAAATTAAAATAGTGATCTAGTTGCAAGAAAGGCAGATTACGCACCTTGCTGAACTGAGTAATTAATTTTGTGCATAAATAACTCACTGTGCACTTGGTGCAATAATCTACTATTTTTGCTAATCGTGAGTTTTCAAAAATAATAAAAAACAAAGTCTAATTTATGCATATTCCATTTTCCTATTTCCATTTTAGTACTAAATCACGTCTTCTGAGTTGCACGATCAAAAGACCTCAATTACTGCAAGAGTATAACTGTTTCTCGAAAGTGGTCGTAATAAATTAAATAATCGTAACAAAGTGTTACGTAAATCAACAAGTGGAATCGAAACTGAATGAAATCCCCGGAGGCGATATAATTACAATGGATACGTATTTCGCCTTTCCATTACGTTCTAGTAACTTAATTTGAATTGAAGCTGGCGTTGTTGATACCTTACTGTTAAACTTTAGAACTTTTCAAATACCTCAACGATATATGTCATACTTTTTATTGACGAATATTAAATACCTATAAGGGACTCCAAATAATTCAACTCTTTAACTTCCTTTAAAGTCCGAAATCAATGACGTTTCTTGATTTTAAGATATACGTGATCGAAGATTTCACTGCTCAGTGTGTAGAGCTGATTAGCTTCGTTTAAATTTTTGCACAAATATGAAACTTTGGTGTAAATCTTTGCATCAGTTTATATGAAGTAAGCAAGCGCCTGATGAGAAGACATGAACGATGAAATCATTATCGATATATTCCGAAACAATTTTGCCTCACCAGTATTTCCGGGATGTAAACAGAGCCCGCACGCTAGGATATGGTCCATACCCAACAATCAATTGCAACTTTACATTACAAACGGCCGGTAGGACCATAACGAAAAGGCGTACGTACGAGACTTCAGGGGCCGCATCAAATCATCAAATATTATAGGCTCTTGACTTCTCCGGTCGTGTGTTAGCGGTATCAATGATACATTGTTTCCCTGCGGCCTCGACCATATATTGTTGTCTGGCGAACGGTTGTGTTCCAGTGAAATACAAGTATAGGGACTAATGCCAGGCAGTCATGTTAAATGTCCGATCAGACAGCTGCCTCGAGGATTACGTAACAACCTAACGATAGTCATTAGCAATCAATCTCGTGAATTCCGGTGGGTGGTGGACGCCTCGTCTGCGAAATTGGCCAAATGGACCCTTGCGGTGGAATTGTGAAATCTCATGTAATCTGGTACGGGATTAGAGGCTTTATCGTGAACGATTCAGGTTCATTTTGATTTATGTTAAGGCTAAAATATATCCAGACTGTTCTTCAATTCGTGAGTGAAATGATTCACTTGGAAATATTTACTCATAATTAATAATTAAACAAACCAGAACCAACATTTTGAGTATAGCTAGTGATTTTTATTTTGGCCGAATTTAAAAATTAAGTTCCACTTGCAAAGTTACACAGTGCACAGACAAAAAGGCAATTATTAAAAGAATTTATGTCGTAGTGACCTTGAATAATTTTTAATTAGACAGCAGTGCGTGCGAGTCCAATACAATACTGCGGCTAGGCGCGTCCGTCCGACCGCAGCGAGGTTAGAGGAGACCGCGAGATAAACTTGAACACGGGGGTTTTATCGAAATTGCAAGCGATACGCTTATGGCTGCGGTCGGCGGCACGCGCTCTGAACACGTAGGGGCAATTGAAAATAGCGTGAGTTATTGCGCAAAATGCGAGGGAATTGAACCGGCACTGATGCTGCCGGCTAACAATATATCCGTCGGGAGAATATTACGCCGCCGAAGGGATATGAACATTGATGAGACTCCAAAGAGCCCGGCGACAAAGAGGTAGGAATTTATAAGGAGGTTTGTAATTCAATCCTAATAAATGCTTAACTGCGCTAGATAAGCTAAGCTAGTTCTAGTAATGTTCCCTTTAGATTCTAACCTTAACCAAAGCTATTATCGTAAACTACCACTGCAAAAGAGTACTTTAAATAATGGACACACACATGGATTTACTGAAATTGCTGACAAATATCATAGTTTGCAATAATCAACATTTTAAGAAAATCAGCATAATGTTCGCAAAGAAAAAAAAACAATAGCAGTGCCTGGGACTTGCGATCCAAGGGTAGGCTTGAGAGTACTCTTTAAGGTAAGCTCATAAAGTGCTACTTGTTTAAAAGGCTGTTGTGGTCTTCTTCATCCTAGCGTTATCCCGATCTAGTACCACCAGGGTCCGCTTAAATTGCAGAGAATATGGCTGCGGAGCAAGTTAAGATGACTGACTGCCGTCTGACGTCAGCGCCATAACCTCTACAATCTCACCACTAATACCACTCAGTGACATTAATCGGGGTACATTGTTTTACGTGCCTTCCGAAACACGTAGGTCGGATATTTGAAAAATCAAAGTTATAAGTGGTTCACAAACCTATCACCCGATCGCGGTAAGAATTGCTCAACCTAGCGATCGCCTCATATGCCGGCTACTGTTTAAGCTTAGACCTTTTCATAATTTAAAGACTGTTTAGGTATTGGTTGGGAAACATCGTAATTTTAAATACTGTGTAATATATTATGTTAATACGGAGAATCTGTTAATAGTTTCCTGCCGTTGCGAACCGTTCACCGTCGTCGGCCGATGTACTGAACCTCGTATCTTCCGGACAGCGTGTGTCCTGTCGGTTATTTACCCGCAACGTTCATTACTGCTTCCGTCGGTCACGCGTTGCGTATCGAGGTGTATGGGATATTGCAACACTAGTGCTAGCTGACGCTTTGTTGCTTTTGTCATATGCAAATAATTTACTCGTATAGCTATACTAATAATATAAATTTGAAAGTAACTGTGTTACATTTTCACGCCTTAATCGCTGACCTAATTGTGATGCATTTTACTATAGTGATAGATTGTACGCTGGGGTAGGACATAGGCTACTTCTTGTGGTAAATATTTAACTGAATCATCGCGGATGAAGTCGAGGGACGCTGTTAGTATTGTATAATCTGAAATCTAAACATCGTATTGGCTGAATCTCAACAGCTCAGCGGTAGAAGGCAAGGTTCTAATTTAGTCTTTAATTGAAGTTTGATAAAATCATCAACTCAAATAGTTACTTATAGGACACGGAAAGATTAAAAGCCTTAAGGTACGCGATTGTAAATGCCTACTCTACTATGAATTTTATACGTCCCGTGGTTTTTTACTTCAAAGATACCCAAAGGCCATCATGTAGGCTATTTTTTAAGATCAATGTGTACTTATTTTAAGTATGTCTCAGATTGACATACCCCTCGAACTAAACACTTAAACCTTGTGCTAAGAGGGTATGACGGTAGTTCAGGGGGAGGGGGGGTTTCTATGATCAAACCAATATACGGCATTCAGGCCGTCTCTGTATTTAAGCTATCGAGACTCGTACAACAGTCGAAGTCATACCAGAAGGTAACACATCAAACCTTAGGTAACATTTTAAATAGAACTACCCTCAAAAAAGAAATGTTAAGGTTGAACAAAATTTATTACATTAACGTGTCTATACATACCCCTACATAGATACACATACAATCACACATACACACACGCACACGCGCGCGCACACGCTCACACACACACATAAATTCACATACACAATGTGAATATCTTACAGAAATATTTATATATAGTATTAATATTTTTTAATTTGTTAATTTAATCATGAATTGTTAATCTTTCCTAAATTTATTACTTTTTGTCTTCGAATACATTTGGCAATATTTATGTTATACTTTGTGTAACTTGTTGTCATGTACTTATAACGATGTAGGATTATTAATAAATCAATAAACACTTCCATATTCAATATCTTAATCAATTAAATACCTTCGAGATACGATTGATTAAAATCGTAGTACATAGCACGTGTTCACGCAGGTCGTTAACATTTTAAATACATACGTACGTCGTCATAACCGCCGACCAATTATGTTGAAATCTACTTAAAACTCATTTAGACCTAATATATGAAAATCGGTCGAGTAGCAATTCGAAGGTTTTAAACCCTTTTCAGAAAAAATCGATACCGGTTGATTTCTTAATCCTTTAATTAACATTTATATGAGATTTTTTTTTTAAATTTTATGTTCATATCTTGATAGTGATTTTGTACATTACTAGCATCCAAACAAAAAACTGCAAAATTTGTTCTTTGTGCAGGACAACCTTCGAAACGACTTATTTGGTTTTAATGCAACTTTTTCAAATTGAAAGTTAAAGAAGGAGGTACGTGTTCAGATTTCAACATAAGATTGCTTTTATCATGAAATTATATCAGGAATCCGCGTGAAATTTAAATAAAAGCGTATATGTATCTGTACTGGGTTATATATCACCAATAAATGTTTCCAGGGACTTCTTTCGCATAAAAGTTCATATAAACTTGCGAGAGCGCCGTTCGTCAGAACTCCGTTTTTAACGGACGTCTACTACCTAACCTACTACTAAACTACCCCCCTGCCAAGTTTCATCTTTGTATGGCATGCGGTTTTCATTTCGTTATATGTTGACCTTTCGCTTTTACATATGCCCTAGCAGACCCGGCAGACGATGTCCTACCCGACCGTTGGGCTACTACATTCTGTTATCCTATACATATCCTACATTATCTCCCTTCCAATTTCCTTTCCAGTCCCCGTTGTCAGAAGCGCTAGGATTACATCAGAAATAATTTAAAATGGTGGTAAAGTATTCTTAAATTATCTAATTGTCCGCGCAATTTTATCATTTCATAAGATATTTATAATATATAGATATTTCGGGCAAGGAATGCATGCAAGTAGCCCAGGATGGTTATATTTTTTATTATTTTTCTCCGGTGTTAAGATTTATATTGGGTTTAATATCTTGAATATTAATACCTTATTATTATCGCTTTCATTGTACCATCTGCGACAGGCATTTCGCTGTATTTTATACTCTAAATTATTTCAAAATTCAGTTATTACGGTACCGCTGTATATTATTTGGCTCCATTAAGCTTTCGGCAAGCGGCGTGGCTTGCTTTTATGTTATTATATTCCTTTAAAAATTTTATTATTACAATTTAGTATTTGATTAAACGATCTGCTAACGGCAGGACTCGCCTTGTGTTTTGATCTCATTTATTGCAGAAAAATAATGCGATCCTGTTAATTCATTTGGAAATTTGATAGCGTCATATTATTATTTTTTTAGTTCATTAAAAAACGCGAGCTTGTGCGTGTTGAAATGTAATTTCGACAGTTTCTTTTTTTTGTAAAGAATTCTAATCCTCTTTATACGAACCTGCTTCAGAATTCTGAAGGCAATTCATAGGAATATTTAAATAGGAATTATTTATACAGATCCAGCCTTTTCTCAGGTTATGGCATGACCAATGGGAATAGGCATTCATTTATATACATACAAATTAATTTTATACCTCTAAATGGAGCAACGTTTATCCTAAGCTTTTATGCATGAAACGTCTATTCGTGCATTTATGCATAGCTCTGTTGTAAGTTTCAACATAAATAAGTATAATTTAAATAAATTAAGAAATGCAGTGTTTTCGTAATAGAAGATTATTACATTGCCATTTCTATATATTAGCTTAGCGGTTTAAATGTGGAATCTGTTGGTTGTTCTAGATTGTTCTTAATGATCTATAATATTTCTTTCTTTAATAAAACCTACTTCAAGTTGACAGAACTGGAACAAATTGAAATGGGACCATAAGGGAAGCGGCAGCTTTCAAATAAAAAAATAATCATCAAAATCGCTTCACCCATTCGAAAGTTCAACAAGCATAAAGCATAAAACAAACATAAAATTTAATTTTTGCTGGCTCCTTGGCGTAGTAGCATTGACTTTGTCTTCTGTTCCGGGGGTTGTGGGTTCGATTCCCGTATCAAGTCTGGGTGTATTATCTATTAAATTTCTACAAAAAAAAACATTTGTATATAATAGGCGTTTGTTACTTATAACACAGTCATTAAGTTGTCTACCTTAGGAGCAGACGTCCGTGTGTCATATAGTCCTTATATATTTATTACAAAAAACAGCCGAATTAAAAACTTCCTCATTTTTTGAAAGCAGTTATTTTTTAGGATTTGATACTCGGAAAAATTATAGTATAGGCCATATAAATGTTGTGAATATCAGTTACTAAACTTTACGAGTTTTTTTTTTGGTAATCAGTTCAAAGTTTTATTACGTAAACAAAGGGTAAACAAGCCAAAACATGACCTTAATATCAAACCGAACGTTTCTTCTACGAATCGATGTATGTCGGACACAAGTTTTTCTAGCGATTTTCACAAAACTGCCTCGATGTGTAAATATTTATTTCGTTTTACGTTCGGTGGCTGAACTGCCGAAATAAAATCGGCTAATTTCAGCCGTCTATATATGCGTGCACGCTGCATACATGTCGAAAGTCAGGTTTGCCGGTGACGAGCTGTCTTTTAATATAAATGTATTGTGCGTGCAGTCTAAAAATGCACGCCCCTCAGAAATCTATTATAATAACCTTAAGTGTGTTACCTGCAACGCTAACTACGCACTGTAAGGTCAACTAATCGCGATCGCTAGGTTAAGCAGTTCTTACCGCGGGCGGGTGATAGATGGGTGACCTTTCTGTCGCTGGTTTTTATATTTCCGACCCGCGTGTTTCGGAAGGCACGTAAAACATGGGGCCCTATCACTTAGTGATTTAAGTTGTGAGATTATAGACATTGGGGGGTTCCGAGGATGAAGTCAGATGGCAATCGGTCATCTTAGATCGCCCAACAGCCACATCCTCTGCAATTTAAGCGGACCCTGGTGCTAGACTGGGATAACTCTAGGTAGAAAAAATAACAAACAGCAAGACGGTCCAAAACCGCACTTCGCTACTTTTTGGGCTTTGAACATATAGGCCCTTACACCCAAAATATAGTTTTGCCATTGAAACGAAAAGAAGAAGGAAGAAGGGGCCATGTCCCAGTACCGCAGAACCCCTCAGTACCTGAGGTCAAAAAGATTTTGTAGGAGAATGTAATTTAGTAAACTACCTTAGTAAACCTTAGAGATGTTCGAAGAAATAAGATTTTTGTTGGGCAGGGAACACGGGCAGTGGAGGTGAGTATTCGTGTATACGTTAAAGATATCTCTCAAACCTACACTTGGGTTGGGTTGGGTTCCTTCCTCTGCAATACGATGGACTCGATCCTCGTACGGTCAATCCATGGAGTATTGCTAAGAAATCCGTCTCTTTTAGATTTCAACTTTAAATGTTATGTGAATTAACCAAGTTATGGAAGATGACAAACGAACTAAATCACTATTATTGAAGTACATCCGCTGATGAGCCTTCACCCATTCTAAAGTGCCTTTATATATATAAGATATAAATTATAAACTCTATCATTGACATTAAACAGGCAGTATCCTCTGCGAAGCCGGTAGGAACTGTAACTCGTGCGGGAAGGAATGTGCCTCCGCTTGTGGAACTCGCATGTTCAGGCTGTGCTGCTTCAACTACCTGAGGAGGAAGCGAGACCCTGACACTCTAAAGGTAAGGAAATTTGATGAAGAAGCTTGAAAACCTCAATTACCTTACATAAATCCGCAAATACAAGAGAAAATCAGTGCAATGCTACACCATTGACTCTGCTACCAAAGGCACAGATACGCTGTCGTGCCCAACGTCTTTTCGGTTCGAAACCGTGTGGCTAATTATTTATTATAATTTAGGGTCTGTAGCTGTAGTAAAGCATTCTCTATACAGTAATATTGTATAACATGTTGCAATTTACTCCCTAAAAAAAACAAAAGTTTGGTTTGTAGAAACTTACACCAAGGTGGACTCGCCGACAGTTGTTTTTTGGGAGGTCTATATATAGTAATCGTACGTAGAAACTTCGCTAGCGTGAGTTGGATTTTGTAGGGTACGCGATAGCATTTGTACCACGTCCGTCGACCTGTCCGTACAGCGCCATCTAGTTTGCTTCGGTGCTAGCTACAATTTTAATATTCTACGTGAGAAATTTCTACTAAGTAACTACCGACGCCCATAGACATCTGCATCACCAGAAGGCTCGATACCTTGCCGGCCTTTATAGAGGAGGAGTTTAGGTCATCGGAAATTCTTATAAACCAAACAAAACGAGACAACAATACCATTCCTTGATGTAACAGCATTGGCGCCACTTCATGTCGATCTTATGTGAGAAACTTGTACTGACTGGTACCCAGAGGCACCAACACAATTTGGCTGCAGACCAAAAGAACTGCAAGCGTGGCGTTACCTCTAATTATACATTTATATCTGACAAATCTAATTTTCAAAGATATATGAGAATTATTATAATAAATAATAAATTTTGTAAATTTATTTATTTTTCTTCGTGTTATCTTATGTTTATTAATTGCAGTTGTCGGCTCCACATCTGCACGACAAAGAGGCTGCGACACTCAGGGTACTGGGTTCAGTCTTCGAAAATCCTGACTTTTGGGCAATTGCCAACGAAGATAAATCTAGTATGCTAGACGATTTGGTCGAAAATCACTTGCAAGAGTTAGATGCCTGAATAGTATCAGAGACAACCGTGACATTTTGTTTCTACTGGATACAATAAAAAAATTAATTATAATTTGTATAGTTTCATGCATTTAGTAATATAAAATATGTTATACATATAGAATCTGATTTAGTAGTCATTACAATCTATTTTTTAAAATATTGTTGTTTTCAAAGAAAGACAGGAACATATTCGTTGAAAGGCTGAAGTACATTGTCGGCTACTGGCTATAACTTCAATTATATCATGTTTATATCATGTCAATAAATATTATATACTGTAACTAATTATAGACTTTTATTTGATGCGGCTGTTACCTATAACACAGGCATTAAGTTGTCTACCTTAGGAACAGACGTCCGTGTGTCATATAGTCCTGCATAAATTTATTATATTTATTTATACCACAACCAATTTCTCGACAAAAACCACTAAAGACGGCTAACAAAATCGCATAATAATAAATATTTGCAATTACAATCTACTTATACTTTAATATAAGTAGTTGAAGATTTTGTTTGCTTAGACGCGCTTATCTCAGGAACTACGGATCCGTTTGAAGAATTTTTAGTGCAAGATAGTCAATTAATCGAGGAAGCTATATATCATCACGCTAAAAACGAATCTAATCGAGAATAATTACAAATGACCAGAAATAAAAACCTCTTAGAATGAATTGAAAAAAAAATATCTTAAATTCCTCTAGTCGAAAATTGAACCGGAGGCCTCGAACTACAAAAGTAGAGAGAGGAAATATGTTAAGCATTTCACACATATATTTTAAAATTGAAGTCATTTATAAACCAATAAACATTTTTTTTCTCAATTCCTTTTACCAGCATATGTACTTCTTTCCCCTCCAACTAAAGGTATTATTTAGGTCAGTGCAATAAAGTTTTTATTTTCTAATTCTCCATGATATGTAGGCAAATAATTCCGGAGCCCGATAAAACATTTCTGCTATTCATACAAAATATTACCGAGAGAGAAATCGTACGCGCTGATTTTCACAAATGCGATTGCTCACGTAACTTTATATTCGGTGAACTCAATTGCATCGGAGATCAATATTCATTGCATCGTTTGGTACACTGATGCGATACCGCCAGTGTTGATTTATTGCTCTTTGTGGGTATAATGAATATTAACGTAATATCCTACATCAAAATCTGATATAACTCTATCAGTTCTGGTTCATTTTTAACACCTACTGTGTGTTGAAGTCGAGGCCAAGTTCAAAAATAACAAAAACAATTGTTTTACACATATGATAACAGAAAATACCGTTACTTAAACAATAACATACACGGAATGTATAGGGCACCTATTTGGCACAGACTTTAACACATTAGTAGGTGTCAAGCACATCGTAAGTGCCAATTATGTTTTGTTTTTAATTCCTTAAGGTATTATTATAAAAATAACCTCTTATTGTTCTTATCTTTGTAAGTATTCCGAGGAATTGTTGTACTTTTACTAGCAGCTAAATTTTGTCATCGGAAATCGCAATAGAATTTGAAATTTCAACTGCAATTTGTAATAATGTGTTAAATAGGCGGCGTGCGATGGTAGTATTTATAAGTAAGTAGAGGGTGGATCTTCCTTTTTATCAGTCTGATGACTGGTTAGATCCAATACTGGTATGTGACCCCGGTCTACTCTAGCTTCTATCATCACTTCCCCTATATCATCCGTGACAGTAGGTTCCACATCCCTTTTCTCCTTTCCATCCTTTATATTCATTTGCTCCATCCCTTCCTTTACTCCTACCTATATATTTAATTGGAGGTAGCACCACGCTTGCAGTCCTTTTGGACTGCAGCCGGATTAGTCCAGCGCGTCCCGGTACCAGTACCTCTTTCTCTCATATATATGATCGGTGTGAAGTGGCGGCAATGCTTTCACATCAAGTGACGGTACTGTTCTCGCGTTTCGTTCGGTTTATGAAAGTTCCCGGTGGCCTAAACTCCTTTTCAAAGTTCGGCAACGTATTTGCGATGCTTCCGGATGGCGCTGATGTCCATGAGCGATGAACGCACTTACTCGTTTGCCCCATGTAAAGTATATGCTGTAAAGCTTGCTGTATTGATGAGGCCGTGGCCTAATCAGTGGTCAGCATTTGAGTCAATCGCTAGGTTAAGTTGCTCTTGCTGCGACCGGGTGATATTTGAATGAATGAATGAATGAAAAACATTTATTCTCTGCAGATATCACAGACAGCCACTTAAAACTAAAACAAAATATAAGGTTTAACATTAATAGTATCTTCCAACTTGAGCTGTCTGTAATGATGAGAATCTTACTAATTCATACATATCGCTTGAACATAGAAACTTGGAAGGCATTGGCATAAAAATAGGGTGGCAAAGGGAGAAACTTGGAAGACCGTAGCATAACAATATGATGCCAAAGGTAGAAACTTGGAAGGCAGTGGCAGAACAATAGGGTAGCAAAGAGAAAGTTGGAAGGCAGTGACATAATAAAGGGTAGGCAAAGGGAGTATCTTGGAAGGCAGTGGCATAACAAAATGGTGGTAAAGGGAGAAACTAGGAAGGCAGTGACAGAGACATAACAATAAGGTGGCAAAGGAGCCCCAGCCGATAAGGGCCCCTCTGGTCAGAAGAACCACGAGCACAGGAGGTTCATAACATTTATTATTAGTTGCAAAAACTATTTTAAACATCCGATAAATTTAATTACCTTTACATTGTATAAAACAAAGTCACTTCCCGTTCTTGCACGCGTAGATCTTTAAGACTACGCGCGACGGATTTTAATGCGGATTTCATCAATAAACAAACTGATTCAAAGAGAAGGATTATATATATAAATTATTATACATGCATAAGTATTTTTAGAGCCTCAATAGCTCAACGATATAAGGTATGGTCTGAAATCGCAAGGTACCCGGTTCAAGCCCCACCGCCGTTGGGGTATTGTCGCACCCACTCTTAAATTTTTTTTAAGCTTAGTAGGAGGGGAAAAAAGGAATATTAGACATACCTAAAAAGTATTCCTCATATTCTTTTTAAACAAACAACAAGTAAACACTGCACTTGTACGACGACAGGGCGGATTGCTAATTTATATATAAAGTAAAATTAATCAAATACAGTACAAGTTTTTCTTCGAGAGTTAAAAATGAAAAGCTTTGCAATATTTTTCGTACCTACCGTAAGCAAAGATTTATTGACTATAGACTATATTGAGTGGCCTCGAGCGAAAATCTAATCAAATTTGTAAGCATAGTATTACAAAATATTTTTACAAAAACAAGGATAGTGTAACTTCACGCCGAGCTAAACGAGACAGTAGATCATACTCAATATCATCTCGGTCTAACACAGTGAGGCGTAAATAACTCGATTGAACCGTGGAAGGCGCAAAAACATCCCGCGGAGAAATTTCCTCATAGCGTTTTTGTCGAATGCAAATTGGTTATAACGGAGTTTTATCGCTCGTTCAATAGCTCAATAGATTCGGAACGATTCGTATTATGTATCGGATAATTAATTTTTTATTCTGGAAAGTGTTAAATTGTAGAGTTTGGACAATGGCTCATTCTAGATCGGAAAATAAAAGAAGCACCAGGGATATTGTCTCTACGATTTAAAGAAAGGTATAGTAATTGTTATCTATATATTTTTTTACGGTAAATTATAATAAATATTTATAATAAACACACAAAGCACAAAAAGCTTTTGCGGTTTTTCCTTTTCGTATACCAGCTGATTAGTGTATTGATATGTATAGTTTGTGGGAGTAAAATTTATATCAAAAATATTGCTTTTTATTGTTTGTTGAAGAATACTGACAAGAAAAAAGAAAATAACTTGGAGAACGTAAAAATTTCTCACGGAGAAATTATCTCATAAAGTTTTTTTAATGCAAATTAGTTATAACGGAATTCTAGCGCTAGTTCAATAGCTCAATTCGTACATTCAGAGTTCTACAAATATATTTTATTCGCTTATGCTTTTGATATAAGTACTTATATTATATTTATTTGAAAAGGGAAATGAATTATGTAAATTTTGTGAAAGTATTTGAAGCATAGCGCAATATTTCGTATATTACCTCGCGTTCTAGCAAGCAACAGTTTTTTGATGACAATATAAAAACGTAATGGCACATATTTAATTAGAGGTAGTGCCACGCTTGTAGCCAGCCGAATTGGGCCGCCACGTCCGGGTACCAGTACCTCTTTCTCACATTGGATCGGCGTGAAGAGGCGGCAATGCTGTCACGTCAAGTGATGGGAGTGTGCATATTCTAGTTGTATAATATCCGAATAAAAATGTTAACAGTGATTGATTCTCTTTATAAAAATTATCATTTTCCTACATAACTTTTCTACTACCTTTTTTCCCCATAACATGGACGGCAAATTTAATAAATAAACTTTTTAAGCCCAAATTTCCCAACTACTCTCGAAATGTCGGTCGCTGAGTTCATAACTGATTTACATTTAAGCCTCTCGGAATACTAGATCAAAGACATCAGTGAATATTCATCGAGTTTGGAATGCAGGCGATATTTAAATAATCTACAAGCCTGTCATACCTTTATAGTTTAGGGAATTTATTTAATCCTTCATTGTTAAAAGGTATCTCATAATAGAAGTAGTTTAAACTGTAATATACACGGTTAGGTGTTCAGTTCAAAGGATGATCCCGCTGCCCCTACATTTAAAAACCTTTAATTAGAAGGATAGCAAATATTACGTTTTTTAGGTATAAAAAACGTAAAGTTTTCATAGGTAAAGTAGTGTCGATGTAGAGAAGGGTATTTGTTCATAACAGTATAAATACAATGATATGCAGTTAGATGTGGTCAGTCGTCTTGCAACTGTGGACTGGGTAACAACTATCTAAGCACAGTGTGTCTAGTATTAATATGAAATGTTCATAATTATAATACATATCACTTACTATATATTTGTGAATATCACAGGTACCTCTTTAGATAAGTAGGATTACAAAGATATTTATTATAATTCGCTGCTCAACTAGGAATGTACCTCCCCCAAATAAAAACCACAGATAAGAAACACCATTCGCGTAGTGTTTCTTTTGTGTATGCTCTTGATGGTGAATAAGATTGTCACTGCTCTATAAGGAGGACTGCATGATGGTACAAGTTTATGATTTCAAGTGAGTCTTCCGAAGACCATTTGGATAGATTATCGATGAGGTAAAATGGAAAATCAGTGCAATGATTGCGTTAAGGCACAATAGGAAATCATTGCAACAGTGATGTGCTTAGGTGACAAGTGTTATTGGTGACAGGTTTGAACAGATTTTCCCGTTTATTCATTAATTCATTCATAGTGATTTAATTTCTCCCGCCTCAATGTTATTTAACAATTAGCATTAAAGCCGCCCCTTCAAACAGTAGGTTATATTCATCAATATTCATTAGGTGTTTCTTTGAAACGCAGGAAATATTGAATAATTTGTAAAAGCAAGATTCAATTAGCGATGACGCGGAGTAAAATAAAGCTGTGTTCGTTGAAGCGTTCCGTTTTACGAAACGAATTTATACTCTTTTAGTATAAACGATATTACAAATTTAAGACACTATACAATTCTATAATAACATAGTCGTACTGTAGGTTCTATAACACTATCCTCCAGCCAGAGCAGTTTTGTAATACACTTTACTGAAAAATAGTATCACGCTTATAGATTTGTGCTTTAACAAAATAATATAAACTACATATCGAGATGTGTTATTTGTCAAAAAAATAATATATGAAAAACTACGCGAGCTCTCACAGAGCTCAGCTCTTTGCTAGTCGATATGTTTAATGAATATACCAAATTTTTATACATCTGTTTAAAAGTAACGGTACGTAAAATGAATTGATAAAAATGTATGATGCAACGAAACCACCATTTGTTGATGGTGGTTCCATAACAACAATTATTGAACTGCAAAATTGTTTAATTTTCAAAATAGATGGATGAATGGAAGGCTGCATCACTGGAATTATGTAAAGTAATTTGGCTTTTGCCTAAACCAATAAGGATCTCAGATCAAAATTATTAATTAATATTCATGAGAAGTTTTGTTGAAAAGCAGACGATATTGAATAATTCGTAGAACCAATATTCAATTAGCAATACGAACGATGCACTAGCAAATTATAGCAGCACTCAGTGAAGCGGTCCTTTATATTTCATTCGTTTTCATTAAATCTTCATGAAGGTATATATTAAATATTCTTATAATGTACAGTTTGATGACAAAAGTGTTAATTATCGCCCTAAATTTCCTTTCACAAATTAGTTTTATGCATATAAATAAAATTAGAGCGTCTGGTTTCAACAACAGTGTAAAATTTATAAATGAACTTCCATATTTATGTACTTTACTGGCTTTTGTCTGCGGTTTTGCTTATTTTATATCCCTCGCGAAAAGTATATTTTTCAGAATACCAGGAACTCCAAGGATTTTCAAAACTAACGTGAATGGTAACGATAATATATCTCAAACATATCTCAAATTGTTTCTACTATAACTCGGATCTTTAATTGTTTAACCGGACTACAACTTAATATAATCCTTAATTACATAAAATTAATAGCCCAATATATATATGCAGTTGTAAATAACATTAATTTATCGATATCGATATTAGCACAACACTTGTGCCATATGGCGTATCCCACGTTCGCAGTAATTGGCCAGTTGTTTGTTTGGGTTCAAAAATCGAAATTACGCTGATCGCTGTACCGAAACTATGGACAGTTCGATTTTTATTATTAGATAAGAATATTTTTAACCGTTTGGTACGTATTTTGAAGTTGTAAAGTAACAATATTTTTCTGTATGTAAGCAAATGCTCATGAAGAACCATTTTTACTAAAAGATAACTTTAATAATATTAATTAAATAAAATAACACTGAGTAAATAAAATGGAGGCACTTTTTATAATATAAAGTACATTAAAATAAACGTTATTAGTATCCAAGCAAATCCTTCAATCTTTGCTGTATATAGATAAAAAATTTGCTGTATATAGATATAAAAATGAAGCGCAAAATGTTTTGGTAAGCGCATAACATAACAACGCCTGGACCAATTTAACTAATTCTTTTTTTTAAATGATCGTTGAAGTCCAAGGATGGTTTTTACGGCGAAAAAAATCGAATAATTACCGTAAAAAAACTCTAAAAACAGCCCTTTTCTTTTTCCCATACAAACATTTTATGTCTAAAATGTAGAGTCAATTTGAACTTACGGGGATGGGAACGGGGACGGGAACGGGAACGGGAACGGGAACGGGATAGGGAACGGGAACGGGAACGGGAACAAGAACGGGAATGATATAGGATAATAGAATACTTAGTAGCCCACCGTTCGGGCAGATCATCGTCTGCCGGGTCCGCTAGTATGACACATAAAAATTTCTGTAATACAATAAAAAGTCTTATTGGCATTAAAACATTATTGAATGATCGATGTAGTTATAGATTGCTTCCCTAATTTTGAATATCATCCCGTAAAGTAATACCTAGTACAAACACTGTAATAAGAAATTAGTATGTATATTAGATGGTAATTTGGAAGAAGTGTGAATAGGTTCCTTCTAGACTCGCACGCTACATCACAGACTGCTTGTTTTCTTCCTTTAAATAAGTTTGTAGTCAATGCTGGTATATTATCATTAAAATATGTACTAGCGGACCCGGCAGACATTGTCTTGCCCGGCTTACGGTTAGACGAAATGTCTAATACTAATATAACGCCCTAGCACGAACATTCGAATTCGAAGATTCTGTTGTATTTAGTATGAAAATGTTCGTGCTGGGCCTATAGTCAAGTCAGTCTTTGTCGTGTCACGCTTTTAATCAATGTTGGTGCAACCACGTTGACACTAAGAAGGGTCCGATGTGAGCCCAGTACGAATATTTTCAGAGTCGAATATTCGACTCCAACGGTTCGAAATGTTCGTGCTAGGCCCTGGCATCTATTGGAAATATGCAGCAGATAAGATCAACTCTACGTATTATTAAAATATTATTGAGAGCTTTTCTTTCTGTTGTTTTCTTTTAAACTATCCCACAAATAATGTGTATAAAACAAAAACAGAAGGT
This sequence comes from Charaxes varanes, assembly GCA_024363005.1. Lineage (NCBI taxonomy): Eukaryota > Metazoa > Arthropoda > Insecta > Lepidoptera > Nymphalidae > Charaxes > Charaxes varanes. Next base: position 1,170,486 of record JANCMC010044246.1, on the reverse strand, counting down.
AGTCAAATAGGTCAGTTTTTGAGTTATAGCGAAACACGTAACCAATCGTAAAGGTACACACTGATAGCAGCGACACCTACCGGGACCAATTTCTCTGCAAACCTTCTACTAACCCCTTGAAATAGGTGCGTCAAGTTCCATTGAACTGTGCTCTTCTCTCTGTGAGATTTGAAGAGTTGGAGTCTTGTCTGTGGCTGGTGCCACACGACGACGACATCACAGTACGACACCCACCCAGTCGCATTTTGCCAGTTGAACGCAGTGAACGTGTTTTTATAAGCTTCACGACACCAAATTATATAGGTAAGTAATTCTGTAATATTCACATAGGTATAACGGTTGTTTAAACGTAAACCAAATCGATTAAAGATTTATTTAGTATAAATTTCAAATACTAGCTAATCGTTTCGATACCGGTCAACGTGTAAATAAAGAATAGGTAAATTGTTATTGAATTTATTTGAATAAATCACTGATAAAATGCAAAAAATATAATATTAGGCCTAAGTATTGCGTTAAGTTACATAGAAATCTTTTTGAATTGATTGCTTTTCAACGTAACGGCACTTTGCCGGGTGGGAGCGGTTGCATGACTTCATCTACGTGTACGACTTTGTAACATCTGCCGCATTCGCGAATTCTTTTCGTCCGTTTCGTCTTCGTATGCACTTAGCGTTTATCGATAATATGGTATCAATGCATTCTTCACCGTATGAGTAACTCTCGGCCATGGCTCCATTATTTGAGGTAAACTCGTTTTAAACATAAGATCTCGTATACTACCCACAGGTTTTTAAACATTTAGAGTATTTACTTTTATAGCTTTCGTTGACAAGATAAATAATGGTTGTAGCGGGCGAGATATTTTAGGGTTGCGACTAGAAGGGAAGTTTTTGGCTGTCTAAAAATATTACTCCCCGTTTCGGTCTCGGAATAATGAATTCAGTTTCAGGCTTTACCTGCGTGCGACGGAAGAATAAAAAATATAACCGTATCTTCATGGCTCGTTTCACTTCGAGCCAATTTATGCTAATAAATACAATTACTGGGAGATGCTAACGGAGTTATTCAAGTTAAAATCTCTGATTTAATAGTTGGCAACGAAAAATATATTTTCTCGACATAATCAATGTTCGTATACAAGGGCCCTTCTCGAATAAGGATATGTTTAATGTTAAGTTCACAAAGCTATAAATAGATTGCTGACAAACATTGAGAACATGTTGACACATCGCAGCCCCTCTGTCCAATAACAATTACTGATTATTTAAACTACAACTTAGAACACTGATTGACTCAGCAGACATAATTACGTAGAACGGTAGTTTTTTGCCTAAATAATTGAAAAAAAAAAAGTATTAATTCAACATGGCATGACGCAACACTTATTGACGCAAATATATCTCCAACAATGGATGAACAAGTACAAAAGAGTTGGATGAAACCCGTTGGAAGGCATGTTAACTTTCGCCACTTTCACGCGTCATAGCGCTCAAAACCAATCGTTCACAAGATCTAATAATCGGTAATTGCAACAATTACCTTCTAAATTTGTAAAAAGTATTGCGCGTGTAAATTCAGTAGCGAGGCAACCAAAATCCGGTCGTTTTTTTTACTTTAGAACGCTTTTAATACGATATTTATTTTTATATTGTCTGTAAGAAGATTAATAAATTATTTTCGTTGACTATTAAAAAAAAACATAGTGATGTTTTTATAAAGTCTAGTAATAATCCTAGGTTAAAGACAGTTCTAGATATGTTACGAAGTAATTTTTTTTTTATATTCTAAATTAAAGCGTTTTAAACACAACTCTTAGTTCTTTATGCGGGAACCAGACATAGCTCAAAGTGTTTGTACGTTTTTGTCCTGGAAGACTATAAAGTTCTACAAAACTTTAAGCAGCTATACAAAGTTCCAGACCACACTTCTGATCATTGAAATGATCATTAAAATGAAGCTATTATATTTTTAGGCTCCGGTATTATAAAAAATGGTAAATTATATTCTTTACCACATCTAAGACTTTAACCGTGAAGGAATCGTGAAGACCCCATCCAAATCGGATAAGATTATGACAATCTCTCAAGATAAACAAAGATATTATTCCTTACTCTTTTTGATTTTTACCAAATCGTGATAGCCAGGAAAGGCTTGTAACTTCACATTTTCACGGTGACTAAAACCTGATAATATTATATCCCACAAATTATTTAAAAAAACATTGCAACAAAATCATATATTTTATAGATATATCATATCTTGAATGGCCCGTTGGCGCAGTTGGCAGTGACCGTGCCTTCCACTCCCGAAAGTCGTGGTTTCGATTCCCGCCTGGGTGTATTTTTTACATGTATTTATATATTTCTACAAAACAAAATATTGTGTATAATAGGCGTCTGTTACCTATAATCAAGATGTCTTCTGTAGGAATAGACGTCCATGTATCATATAGTTCAGTATAAAATTATTATTATTTATATTTATTATATCTCTTTTAGCGTAATGAAATTTTAGCGTAATGATAAATAATCTGTACCCTTCCTCGATAAATAGGCTATCTATATTTTTTTAATTTAATTTTATTTAACATTTAGGAATTTTTCAAATCGGATCAGTAGTTCACGAGATTAACGCGTTCAAGGATATAAAAAAAACAAGAGAACTTTACAGCTTTATATATTAGTATAGATAATCAAGTTCAAACGTCGATTCGCATTTGCCCAAAAATTAAGTGTCTGTGCCCACCACCTTTTTTGAAGGCTAAATCCGCACCTGCACCGACGGAATATCGACTTTTTATTCACAGCATGTAATCAGAGCACTGAGAATTGCTTTTTAAAAACTTATAACCCACGAATTAAACGGCCATAAACATAGTGCGCGCGGTGCGATGTAATGTATCGTAATCGGAACTTCATCGATACATTTAAATCGATTTTCGCACGAAACTCGCTATTAACCTTAATGAGTCTTGATGACCGTCCTAAAGTGTTGGGCACTTTGCTATTTTCCTCATACGCCTTATGGATTTGCACTGCAGAATTATTAGAACCATTTAATTTACATTGTACGTATAAGGAGGTCGTAGCATTATCAGTGGCGGACATAGGAGTCGATCGCTAGGTTAAGTAGCTCTTACCGGGGCCGAGTGATACATGGGTGACCAACTCTAACGGTGGTTTTCAAATACCCGACCTCCTTCGTGTTTCGGAAGGGACGTAAACTGTGGGTCCTAATCAATGACACTATCGAATCCTCGACGTTATGGCCATGTAAGTAGTATAAAATGGAAGCACAAACCTTCATTTGACGTTTCGTTTCGAATGTAAAAGTAAGTAAAATTATCGAGAATTTTCGTGCTAGGCAGGAGGTCGGATATCAAATATAAACCAGTGCTAGAATGGGTCACCCATCTATCACCCGGTCGCAGCAAGAGATTCAAATGCCGACCACTGATTAGGCCACGACCTCCTCTTTATATAAATAGAATCTTACATGGAAATTAAATAGACTAACAGACGGTACGTTAATATATAATATTATATATTAATAAATATAATATATTTGTGCTGTAAGTAGAAAAAACCTTTCACCTTCTCTCTGAGAGTACCGACATTTGCGAGCAGGAATCTGTATCGATCTTATAATTCGTAAAATTATGACGCGTTTATAAAAGGCCCAGCGATTTCACAATGCTTATTACTGTACCGAGCGCTCTTTAATTTCAATTAGGTTTTCTGTATACAGTTTGGTTAAAAAAACGTATTTTTTCATAAGATTTTTTTTATTAGCCTTCTTGATCCACCATCCTCTTTCCTAGGCCAATCTCAACCATAACTTTCCCGCAAAGGTATCCAAATCGTCGCGCCACCTCTTCCTCGGCTTGTCACGTCGTTGGCGGCCATTGGTGGGCATCCAGGATAACAACAAGATTTAGTATATAATTTCTATCGTTTATTCAATATACTTATTCTTAATACATTTTTAAATATTAATATAAAAATAAAAATATATAAAAAATAGATGTCCACCGGCAGCGGAGCAAGACCTCAAGCCACCGGTGGTCAGGGGTCCAGAGAGCGTTAATAAACTTTTTAAAAAACAAGATGATTTTTATTTTATTTTTAATCTTGATCAGGATTTTAAGATACAGTTACCTCGTATATGTATATACCTTACATATAGAGTTAGATACCTTACTTATTTCATAACGTTGTGTCAAGTTATATAATAATACTTTGCGAAATTCCAATTATACATAAGTTACTGTTTATGTTAATACTAGAATTCGCCAGCTAGCCGAAATTCGGCCAGAAATCTTTAGACTTGCGTACCCTATACTTATTTAAAGTTATGAAAAAAAAATATTATTCTTAGTACAACGACATTTGACAATTTAACCACATTAAATGTAATAATTAACAAAATACATTGTTATTTTGTTATGGTTGTCATGACTACGATTTGACACCATCTTATAGTAAAATGTGTACATGTGTGCGTAAATCGTTTGGCATTGGTGTGCGTGAAGTTATACTTCGACGATTTAATATATTAATATTGCACTTTTATAAAAATATTAGCATTCGCACACCCTCCTCTATATAGTATAGTTAATACTTGTGCCACATTTAATACTCCTCCGTCCGCGCAATTCTTGTAAAATGGTACCAAAAGTTTTTGCTTTATCTATTAATATTATATAGATTCATTAATGACAAAAGAATATAAAAATAGTAATAACGAAGTAAGACATTACCAGTACAATTCTATACAAGTACGCTACATCTATGTCTACATCGAAACTTTTCATTAAACTGACCGACAAGTGCTGGCCTTTAAAAAAAAAAGTTAAACAATCCAAATAATTTTGAAGGTTTAACGACGTTCTTTCTTTCAGATATGTATCAATTTATAGAAACTAGAAATGCATCTTTGCTCATGTTAAATGGATACACTTACGCGAAGCATTCTAAAAGTCAGAACTATTATTGCTCGAAGAAGAATCAGGGTTGTAAGGCGAGACTGAAATTGGACGAACACGGATACATAGTTGATAGCAAAAAGTTTTTATACCATTACCATCCTCCGCCAAAATACGTACGCTCCTCAACGGGATTATATTTAAAAATATCATCGTGATATAATGTTTTCGTTGTTTTTTAAATTAATTGTCAATTTGTTAATAGTTTTTTTTTTAAATTCTAAATTAAGCTTATGATAGACCAATCTATTAGCACCCATAAGGAATAAATTCTGCTCATTGAGATAATAATCGATAACTTGTTGTTTCACCATTATAAAAATCGATAAACAAACAAATGCTTTATTAAATTACATTCCATTAATTATTACATTGGGTGCGTTATGGCTGTGACACTACTGTCACTTAATCAAAATCGAGTGATGGAATAGTCCTGTGGTATGGTAGTTATTTATTTATAAATTTAAATACACACAGATTAAGATAAAGTCGTGTTTTAAAAGTATTTCCTTAGATGTCCGGATGTCCGTGTGTGTGGATTTGGCACGATCACGTTCGAAACAGTTAATTAATCATGTTGTTTATTTTATTAACTTCAGAATTAAGGCGCGCTGTTTTCTATTGAAAATGGTTGTATAATTCGGTATCGTTTATTTATCCTTAACGAAAAACTAAATTTCAGCTTGACATGCCACGAAGCGGAGTATTACCGTACTATTAAGTATTGAGCTTGCTCTAAGCAATGGCGGCCTGCAAGGCATGGGATTTTTCAAACTAATTAATATTTTCAAAGTTACACTGATTCGAATGTTGGCAGATGACAACAAATATATTTTAATGTATTTCTTTAATTGCAGCAGTGGACTATAACTTTATAACCACAGGAAAAGGCACTTTGTTGATGGTCAACGAATATACTTATGCGAAGGACAATAAGTCCCATAACTACTATTGTTCAAAGAGGACCAAGGGTTGTAAGGCGCGGGTGAAGCTGGACACCCATTAGGCTCTCAGTGTGTGGTTGAGTTTGAGTTTACAATAAAAACGCTGCACACACACAAACAAGCGTTGCAATTGACCCTAACACGGCTTTACAGACAAGCCAATTTTAAAGGAATAGGGAATTTGTTTCCATTTCCCCTTTTTTTTTAATTTGTTTAGACAAATATTTTGGATGAATAAAAGTGTCTTGTGTCAATTCTCTAGACACTTTAGAATAATTACGTCGGAATAAAGTCTTAGACATCTAATTAAACTTAATTAAAACTTCGTCATGAGACAATGACACGAATATCCATTTAAATAATCCTTAAGGCGAATTAAGTAAAATACGTTTTTCTTGTCGAAGTAATGACACCTTAAAGGCATGCGCCATACGGTCGTATAGAACGTTAAGCAACTATTTAAAATTAGACTCCACTTGCCCACAGCTGGGAAAAAATCAAGGGGGGCGATCAAATTTTGAACTTACAAGTCTTTTATCTACCTCTAATTAGAAAGACACGAGTAAGGGAAATGGATGGAGTAAAAGGATATAAAGGTAGATGGGGAGGAGAGAAAGGCGGCAGATTCTACTGTCACGGACGGTATAGGGGGAGTGACAATAGCAGCTAGGGTGCCCCGGGGTCGCTTACCCGTAGTGGATCTGTCCAGTCATCGGACAGATAAGGAAGATTCACCCCCTGGAAGAAGGTTTTCTTGATAGAGCTTATTCATTGTGTGTCTGTAAGGATTCTTTAGCATCGTTTAAACCACAGACCTTTGGGAGGATGTCATCCAACTTTTAAAAGCCGTCCATCTGTATGTTATTGTCAAATCTATTACGTACCCACATTCAGGTCAACCTTGAATAAATTGACAGGCAAAAAAGTAAAAATAGTACTACTAATGTACAGCAAATAGACAGCCCTAACTGCATCGAGCTGTTTTGCATTTCGATCGATTTGTAATCTAAAAGTGCAAGGTTACTAATTGGAATTCAAAGCTCTCTAGCGCTCGACATTAAAAGTTTTAAAGCAATTTTGCCTGTCAACGCAAATCTTAAATGAATGTTTGAGAATAATTGTAGCTAAAAATTCCTCGAATGAAACTACATTAGAAAGGGCACTTAGTTGCGGTGATGTTAAGTTTTAACCTTAATGTGATGGCAATTACGCGGAAGCAAACGGTCTAACCTCAAAATCGAAACTTCTTTATTCAAATAGACTTTACAAGCACTTGTGAACGTCATATATATGCATAGTTGTGCCCGCGAAGGGTAAAATTAGGTAAAAAAATAGATTCAATTTTAGCGTGATGCTATATAGCCTATAGCCTGCCTCGTTAAACGGGCTATCTATCTCTAAAAAAATTTTTTCAAATCAGACCAGTAGTTCCTGAGATTAGCGATCAAGTAAACAAAATAACAAAATCGTCAGGTTTATATTTTAGTATAGATTTTTTTTATATATAATATTTTGTTGATAAAGGGATAACATTAGATCCTTGAGAGGGATACTATGGATTGCTTTAGTTCAGAATATCAGTGACAGGAATAGCTTAAAAGACAAAAAATCCATAAACAGTATTAGGTCGATATAGGTTGAAGATGATGACATATTAGAAAAATGTGTAAACACAAACTTAGAACAGGATTCGAACCTGCAACACTGTAGTAGAAGACGGGATCTCTGCTAACCGAGACAAGTCGTTTGGATTCAAGGCCTATACATTATTTAATAGCGCTGATGTTAAAGAAACAGAAAAAAATGGTGGTATATATTTACTTTAAGGAGGTCGTACTCTAATAAGTGACCAGTATTTGATAAGATCGCTAGGTTAAGTTCCTCTGATCGCAGCCGGGTGATGGATGGGTGGCTCATTCTAATACTGGTTTTCCAATATCCGATTTCCTCCGTATTTCAGAAGATACATAAAACAGTGGGTCCCGATGAATGTCACTGAGTGATATTTGTCGTGAGATTGTAGAGATTTTGGGGCCACGAGTGTGATGTTGGTGCACGAGCTAACGCGAGGGCATTAAATTAACGAGAATGCATTAATTACTCACTGCAACAAAAATAAATTTTGCAAAGCTAGATAAAAAATAATTGCCAACACGTAAAGTATGTATCAATTTACTGTCATAATAATTAATACAAAATTCACATTAAATAAACTTTGGTTTTACACTTTGATTTTTGTAGACATAGGTACTAATACATATTTTATACAAAAATTTGAAACTCAATTATCAGAACTTATATACACAGAACCAGATCTATTATTGATTATATTAAATAATAAATTAATTATACGTTAACGTAAAATTCTCTCTAAGTGATAGGTGGCAGTAATATAATGCTCTCGTTACATTTATACTGTGGTAAATACATCGTCTGAGAGGCGTCCATTAATTATCTTTATTATTTTGTAAAATGGGGAAGGGGGTGAGGCAATATTTTTCAAAATAAAATTACAAAAATCTCCTCGCATAATTAATGGACATCTCCTAGCAATAAAGATAAAACACCTATGTAGATACATTTTGTGACGTCGTTCGTTTAAAAACATCAACAGTACAGCAAAGTAACACATCTTACATTAATTTTAAAATTATAAGATCGATAAGTGTTAATTTTAAAACACGGAACTTTAAAGATTTCACATCAACCTGTAGAAACAATTATTTATTATATTATGACTTTAGAGTCAGGCATTTTAATATTTTCAATATACACACTCATATATTTATACATAAATAAATCAAGTTGATTGATTGATTAATTTGGAAAGTGTTATCGCAAGGGAATAATTTAATTTTTTATTGATTTTGGGGCTTATCAATGTTATGCTCTACGACAAGTCTATAACATATATTTTTTTTTAATGTCAGGCATGCGGTCGACTGCAATCACACTTGCCATTACAGGTTGATGCAGTCTAGAATGTGACACGCTTACCTAAGATGCATCTATTCCTTCTAGCCTTAAAGAGTTAAGGACAAACTGAAATAAGATCTAAAAATGTTTTACTGTTCATATAAATATACAAGTACAGATACGATCAAATTCTTTTACAGGGCGGAAATCTCAAAAGTGCTCAAATTCATCCGTTACCCAATCCAAATAAGACTAGGAATTCTATTTAATTCTGTTACAAAAATTACCATTTATGGAAACGGGCTTAGTGTAGTGACTCGTCTCGTATTCGTCCCCGGCTACATTCAATGATCAATTAAGTGTTCAAGTATGTGAAGCTATAGCGGGGCCCCGGCTGAGGGAGACAAGTCTCTTGCAATATTTTCAAGTGCTGTACGTAATGCATTAGTTCCTCTCAATCAAAGTTATGTACTTGTACCAATTGCTACAAAGACCACGTATCATAACGCTTACAAAAAAAAAATGCTACGTTGTATAAGTGTATAATTCTCCTCGTAACTTGAACTTCACAAGTTGATAGACAAAAAGTCGTTACCGTTCCTAGTATTGTTTGGATCACAAAATACTACATTTTTAAACAGAGCATGCCTTTTTTAAAAGTCGTAAAACTGAAATTGTATAATATTTTCCTATTCACAATTTGACTAATTCAATTTTAACTAACAACAAATTTACATCAGAGACATTGTATGTTTTTGATGAATAAGATAGACGTCGTACTCGTGCCTTATGTTTATTATCAATGTAAATTGCTTTCCATTTAGCTTTTCAACTTTGGAAAGTCACATTTGGATATAAAAATTTGTCATAATAGTCTATTCGCTGACTAATATCGCTAACATTAAGGTATCAACGAATGAACACTACTTACTTGAGCGCTACGGTTAACGTGAACATATAAGACCTTCACGATTACTATTCTAACCAAGTGAGAAGATATTTTGTCCGTGCAATAATTGTTCTTATAATCATAATTCATATACAAGAGTATTCCTTTAAATTTCTAACGTTTAACTCAATTGTACCGTACACGTAAAATTTCAGTGCGAGTATGTAAATACATACATAGATAAATTTATAGACAGAGGTAACGGAAAGGAAAAAATAACTGACCACAAACTTCCTATACATATAAGACGCATGCATTCACTCAATACATTCAAAATTTTCTTAGCAAAACATCTAACCTCAAAGCTATGAATGTATTGGGTGAATTATGAACGAACGAGATGAAATAATTGTATATTAACCATATTCTTAAGTATGTGACTGTATTGTCTTATTAAGAAGAAATATCTTTAAACCTAATTAGAACGTTACTTATCTTATTTCTTTAGCACGAGTTGTTTGTAGGAAACCTAATAAGTTAAGTACTATAAAAATAAAAGTTTTTTTTATGTTACAAGGCTTAAACGATCAGGCAGCAGGCATCTAAGTGATTACTGACGCCCATGGACATCTGCACGACCAGGAGGTAAGCAGATGCGTTACCACTTCCCGAAGTCTTACCAACCGAACGAAACGCGACAACAATACCATCACTTGACGTGACAGCATTGCCGCCACTTCACGTCGATCTTATGTGAGAAAGAGGTACTGGTACCCGGACACGCCGGCCCAATTCGGCGTAAAGCGTGGCGCTACCTCTAATTAGAAAGACACGAGTAAGGGAAAGGGATGGAGTAAAAGGATATAAAGGTAGATGGGGTAGGGAGAAAGGTTGCGGATACTTCTGTCTTCTGACAGATACACTATTATCTGACTGGCCCGTTGGCGCAGTTGGCAGACTTCCAGCCTTCCGCTCCGTGGGTTGTGGGTTCGACGCCCGCCTCGAGTCTGGGTTTATATGTATTTATGTATGTATATATTTATTAAAAAAATATATTGGTGTATAAGAGGCGGCCGTTACATGTCTTAAGTACAGACGTCTATGTCTCACATAGTCCTAATTATTTAGCTAAAAAGATAGTAGCCTATGTTATTCGATGAAAAATCAGCTCTATATGAGTGAAAGGCACATTCAAAACAACTCAGCCACTTGGCAAATTACCCGGAACAGACAGACAGACAAAAATGCTTTAACTTTCGTTATAGGTAACCGATTTTCATGATTTGGTTGACCAAATAAGAAAAGAATCATCAAAATCGGTTCATAAATAGTGCAGTAATCGCATAACATACATACATAAAAACATACACTCGACTTCAGAAACTCCTCCTTTTTTGAAGTCGGTTAAAACAACAGTGCCCATTTTATCTTCTAATTGTTCATGTAATGTTTGTAATAGCTATGCAAATTTACACCGTATTTGCAGTAATTTATCAATGTCACGCTCCACTCCGTTCTTCAAACCTCATTCAATTTACATAACGCCAGCTTGTATTTTGTCCGTAACACCTCTCTGACGTATTAAAAGCCAGTTTCGAATCTCTACTGGGTTATCAGCAGACCGGATACTGAAGAGTAGCAGGGATTCAAACCCGACCTCGAGGGCTATTGTGTCTCTACTGGGTTATAAGCACACCGGATACTGAAGACCAGAAGGGAGTCAAACCTCATGGACTACTGTGTCTCTTACTGGGTTATAAGCAGACCGGATACCGAAGGCCAGAAGAGAGTCAAACCCGATCTCGTGGGCTATTGTGATGACGACACTTAACACAATCTTTTAAAATACCATAACTAGAATGGCGTTACCAGGACATTCAGTCTTAGTGGATATGTATATAACGGCAAAATCTACATATATAAAAATCTATCGTTGTTCGTTAATCTCGCTTAAACAGAGATATGTTCAAGCCATTTAATATTCTCTTTCTTTTGTTGTAAAAGAAAAAAAGAAGGTTTAGAAGAAAAGAAAAGTGAAAAGATTATTTAAAAATATAAAAAAATTAGTCGCTACTTCGAAATAATTCAAATAGATGACGTTCCTACTAGATCTTTTGACTGACGAGCGTTCTAAAAATATTATTTGGTAATACAATCGGCCAATATCACGTTTTATGGATAAAATATTAAGGAGATTGATTAATTAACTAATTGCTGACACTCGTCTGCTATTAGGACAATTGTCAACAAAACGATTCGGGCAAGACGGCCGTGAATGGGGATGTGTACCCGTGAATTACACGCGAAAGAGGCGCGACCCTTTGTCGCGGTTCAAAATACCGACTCTCATCGGGGAACGGGAGTGAACGCGCATGAACCCCGCGAAAACCGTCCCCATATTGTTCACGCCTGTATACGAAGCTCCACAGCACTAATGTAGAGCCGCCATCAAAATTAATGTAATAAACAATTTAACTAAATCAGACTTCAAATTATTACCGCTAAGTAATATTAAACCTTATTAAGATTTACCGCTTTCTTGGAAAGTAACTTCAAGGAGGTGTTAATTAAATCAGTTTGCAGCATTTAAGTCTATCGCTCGATTAAGCGATTCTTACCGTGGCGGGGTGTGGGATGGGTGACCCATTCTGTCACTGCTATTCAAATATCCGTCCTGCTCCGTGTTTCGGAAGGCAAAACAGTGGATCCCGATAAATCTCATTGAGTGATATTAAATGTGAGATTTTGAGGATTCCGGGGATAACGCCAGACGGCAGTCGGTCATCTTAACTTGCCCCACAGCAACTTCTTCTGCAATCTAAGCGCACCCTGGTACTAGATTACGAAAACTTCGCCGTAAAGGCAATTTTCCAATGCTCTTAATCCAAATCGCTCGTTCATCAAAGACGCTCTTATTCATAAGACGATAATGACATTTTCTCAAATTACTTCGCGAAGCTAATCAATTCAGATCTCGGGTTTGATAGCGTCATTCGACCAGTTTAAAGAGCTGTCCGTTAACGCTTAATGCCTTTGCAAGTTGGTGCTACGTTCTCCAAGGATAGGGATCTTGGGCTGTGGTTGTAAATAACTAATTTACATAACATGATTGCTTATCCCCAGATTTTATTTATGGCTTAGGGAAAGACTGTCTACAACGTTGTCCATGTTAACATGATTAAAACGCCCTTAGGGCTGCGGCGATAACATCTGGTGATTGCGTCAGGGATTCGGCGTCATATTTCTTATTGCGTAAAAAATATTTAAGCTAACTCGCTTAATTTAAATTCTTATTCACGTAATTTATAATAAATATATAAGACTATATGACATACGAACGTCTGTTCCTAAGTTACGCAATGAAATGCTTGTGTTGTAGGAAACAGCCTCGTTTTATAGACTTTTTTTTAAAATATATACATAAGACCGTTCATGGCTCAGGAGCTCTTCCAGTGCGGTGTGAAAGTTTCGCTTCTTGTGTCGTCTCAAAAGAGACTAATTCGCCCAAATAGATATATTCAAGTTCTACACCCCCAACATAAGACCTTGTGTCTTATTGCCTTTGCAATAAGACACAAGATTTATGATATGTAGGTATTCTGGGTGTAAAGGTGTCTGATAGAAAAAAGAACACAACACTACGATTCTAAACACAAATCGCCGATGTGGCCCAAACAACGGTCAAGCTAAAGTACAATTGGGCTGGACATGTCTGCCGCACGTCGGATGAACTTTAGACCAAATTCTCTACTCTATGGATTCCAGATCGGAAACGACATCGCAGCAGACCAAGAATGAGATGGAGGAGTGACTTGGACCTTAGACAGAACCTTATGGAAAAAGTGGGCTCTAAATAATAATAATAATATAAGTACATACAAATAGATAATAATAAATTCAGACTCGAGGTGGGAAAGGGAATGGGAACCCACGATCCCGGAATGGAAGGAAGGATCCCTGCCAACTGCGCCATGGTACTAGTCCATATATAAAACTTAATTTTGTAAAACAGTTGTATGGATTTTGATAGCGATCGGATTGACTAGTTTTTTATTCGCATTATATTTTTCTTAAAAGTTAATATAAAATGTGCTTTCGAATTTTCGTAAATTTTCAGTCATGTCTTCCTTGCTTAGAAATTAGTCCCATTATCTTATGCTGGAGCCAGATATAGCTTAATTTGAATGATCATTTCAATGATCATGTAATGTGGCCGGGGACTTTGTGAAACTGTACAAAGTTTTGTACGTCAAGTGATGGTATTGTTGTCGCGTTTCGTTCGGTTTGTGAGACTTTCCGGTGGCCTAAACTCGTCATTAAAGGCTAGCAACGCATCTGCTTGCCTCCTGGTCGTGCAGATATTCATGGGCGTCAGTAGAAACTTAGCTGCCTGCTGTCTGCTCCTTTGTAACATAAAAAAAATATACATATCAATGCTTATAAAAGGCTCACTGGGAAGTCTCACCAATTATCGAGTAACGGACCTTGAGTAAACAATTTACAAGAAATCAATGTGCAAAAAACAAACCCTTTGTCCCTTCCACAACATAGTTCATAGGGCACGTTTTTCTATCTGTTTACTTAACATTTTATTAGGTTTTTGTTCGTGTTGTTTTTTTTTATATGGCAAGAAGGAAACGGATATCTGTTCAACTAATTATTGTTGAAAGGCATTTGACGGCCTTTGTAAAGCGAGTGTGTTATCTTCTTAAAGACCGCACTGTTTAGGAAGAGTGGCAGTTATCTCTACAAAGATATTTTTCTGGGCAGAAAGTTACAAAATCTATTTTCTCATACATTGGTTGTCGTATTGGAAATATTAAAATGTCAAAGTTTTCAGCTCATTTTAGAGCTGTCTCAATGTGCAACGCAAAATTATTGATGTCACTTCATAGATAGAAGTTTTGTTAGCATGCAGTGAAAGTTAACGAGAACCTAATTTTAAAATTTAGCACCTAAAAAATGGCCAAAAGCGTGTCAAGACACGCTTATATAGAAGGGTTTCGTATATAATACGCTATAAACGTATTTGTTAAGTAACTTTAACAGTTATTGTCCGATTTCGTTCCGAATAATTTTCCTAATGAGTTTTTAGTATATTGTATGAACATGAAAAATTTCAAGTCTCTACTTCTAATAGTTTGGAAACGCTTGGACGGACGGACAGAGCGAAATTATAAGGGTTCCTTGTAGTCCACGGAACCCTAAAAAGCCCATAATTTTAGCATTTTCTAAATGCAAATTCCTGATTGCGAGACAGAGTCTAGACTTCGATGCTTAGATGCTTTGCGCAGCCATGAGTGATTGCTACTACGAAATAATAATGAAGCAATGGCTTGTTACATGACTCCTTCTGAAGCACTTTTGAAAATCATTGCAAAACTATCCTTTGGTTTTTTCTGTTCCTAAGTTAATTAACTCAATACCTGTGTTATAGGTAACAGCCGGCTGATACACAAAAATATATTTATTTTATGTATATAAATGCATACTTATATACATTATATATAACGACTCGAGGCGGGAATCGAACTCACAACCCCTGAAGCGGAAGGCAGGTTCACTGCCAACAAGCAAATCTGGTCAGTCAAACAACTATAGGTCATTCGGTTTACATCATGGCACTCTACCATTCCCTTAATTCTATTCGCGGATAATTTCAAAGTAATTTGTTTTTTCTTCTTCAAAGAATAATAGCTGCAATCATGAGTATACGGATTAAGATCAGTTTTATCTTATTATATTTGCTGAAAAAACAAAATCTAAATATTGCTAGGACGTAATATCTTTTATTCGAGCAATTCGTTATCTTGTTGAGATAACATTATAATCTCTAGGCAGGCTCAATATTTTATGATTCGTCAATTAAAGTCGCATGTAAACGTGGATTCAGATGTCACAAAACAAATTAGGCATTAAACAAGCCGTTAACGTGTACTTATTTCTTACATTTTGTTGTTTTGTTTCTTTGTAATCTCTTTATCCGTTATTTGTGGTAGAAGTGAGACGAATTTCTTAGCATTCCATGGATTCAAGGGCGGGTGCCGGGTCCATCACGTTGCAGAGGAAGGAAGCATAGCAGTGCCCGGTACTTAAAGCACGGTTCTAAGAGCACGCTCTTTATAGTGATTACTAACACTCACCTTGCCAGAATGGCAGGAGGGGCTACCTATACAAGGTGGCAGAAACCTGATATGGTACACGGATGGCTCAAAAATGCGGTCTGGGATCTACGACAAGCAAATTAGGATTTCTTTTCAGTTCACCTTTTGTGTAATAAATACAGATGGCGTTATAAGTTGCAAAGAACCGACAGATGCTAACCTTATACGTGGCGGTACTGTCAACTGTTCATAGATCCACCCCCACCACCTTAGCGCTACGTTCAAAGGCTTAAAGCTAAAACGTATTTATTACAGGTAGCGTCACGCTCTTAGCCTAATTTGGCTGGTGCGTCCGGGTACCAGTACCTCTTTCTCACACGAGATCGGCGTGAAGTGACGCGGATGCTGTCACGTCAAGTATTGTATTGTTGTCGCGTTTTGTTCGGTTTGTGAGACTTTCCGGTGACCTATAATCGTCATTAAAGGACGGCAACTCATCTGCTAGGCACTTAGCTGCCTGCTGCCTGCTCGTTTGTCCCTTGTAACATAAAAAAAATCTTTTATTATTAGTTCAAGTCATCAGACAAACGAAAAATCTTGCTTAGCCATTACCTCTTTCCGTTAAAGATCTACTCAGTGAGTTGAATAATTTGAACAGCTCATTAGTGCGAGCGAAAACATCTGTACTAATCAATCAAAAAGCTCTTTACAGAAACCGGTTAACAAAGCGACTAATCGGTTCACGCGTCGTGAAATTACGTGAATGCCGTTATTCTTACGCAAATTAATCCAAAAATTTCCATTAGAATAACGAAAAATTAATCCTATTAATAGGAGGATAAGGTACAAAATTGCATAGCGCGAAAACTCGTCTGTTTGTACACTAAAAACTGGATCATTTCCTCCTGACAATCAGTTGTTGAAGAGAGTCATCTGTCTTTGTCAAGGCGTTTCATGGAAGTACACGTCAGATGCAAACGATAAAAAGAAATTGGTATCATTCAGGAGAATATTAAATTAAAATATTCTTAGAATAACCGGTAGGGATGCTCTGTGAATAAATTACGGTAAACTGAGTTTATGAGATCGATTTTTGATACTATCGAAACACAGTGTTTCATTTTTCAAGTTAGCAACATTAACTACTTAAGAAGATATAATTCGTCGCCTATACAATAGAAATAGGTTAAAAATACTGCGCGAGTTATTATTGCAATTAAAAAACTCATATATTTCTTATGAAATATCTCAAAATAAGTAATAATATGAAGGGTATTCGCTTTATTTACTGTGCAAAAGTGAAAAGTTAAAGTAAACCCTTAGGTTAATTACTTAGGGGTTTACAAAATAGTTTATGACCAATTGTCAACCTACTAAATATGCACAAACAGTTTCGTTAAGAATCGGTAAAGCCGTTTCACAGGTTTTGGCCACGAATACAGCAACACGTGAATTTTATTAAGTTTATATTGAGGAAGGTGTGTGAATGCTAATATTTTTTATCATATGTAACATCAAAATGTTAAATTTTCCAAATAAAACCAAACGCACACCACTGCCAAGCGATTTACACACACATCTATATCTTTTACAATAACATTGTGTGAAAGCGTAGAAATGAAGACGGTAAAAATATTAATAGTCAAATATTCGTTCGTCCGTAAAACGGTACACAAAGAAATTCTGTACATAGCTTTAAATATAGTACGCAAATCTAAAGATTTATTCCCGAATTTGGAACACCAGGCAATATCTAGTATAAATTAAATTTGAATTGTCTGTTTATTTACAAAAACAATATTTTGACTTTGGAATTTCTATATAGGCAATTAATAAATACTTTAACTTAAGTATCAGCACTAACAACAAAATGATACTTTTGCCGTAAGTCGCAAAACAAGACATTATATCATTAAGGAGGAGACCAGCCGACCGTAAAATGATGTGTTCCTCAAAACAAATTACGAGCATCGAACAGCTATGATGGATTATACGCATTATGCTTCTGTGATGCGCGAACAAGGGTTCCGGCGTAGTAGCTACGTGCGGCGTAATCGCCGGCGTGGACGTCTGTGAAACACGGAAAACCGTTCAGACTTCCACAGAGGCTCCAAACCTCCTTTAAAGTACAAAATAAAATAAATTTGAAGTATAGTTAAGTAATATGAAACATACCTACATATACAATTTCATAGATGTGTCTCAATGAATTTTACGTGGTATATAAAGTGCCAAATTCCTATGTATAAAAATTTCTTTCATCAACTCTTATTATAATAAGGGTTGATTTTGTTTAGTGTTAGGTTTGTAATTAAAAAGAAAACAACTGGATATTAAAAATCAGTCCTTGCCAATTACTTTTTAAAGGCTTTTTTTTTAATTGCGTAGAAGATATTTGTCTGATATCTTCGACTAATTGAGCTGAAAATTTGCACAAATATATGTATATCGGATGGCAATGCAGTATTATTATGATTTGATGATGGAAAATGGCGGTAGTAACTTCGTTATAAAACGACATGACCGCTTCTAATTTGAGTTTGGATACCCAGGGTCTGATGATGGAGCTGAAAGGTGGCCATAGAAACTCCGTAATAAAACGACACAATCTCATCAAGTTTGGGCTCGTTTGATTCCAAACGAGCCTAAATGGTAACCAGAGTTTGATGATGAAGCTGGATGCTGGCCGTAGGATCTCCGTAATAAAATGTCGCAATTACATTTTGCTTGGGCTCATTTGATTAGTCATGACGATTTTTTTAGTCTTAAATGGTAAAGCAGGGCTTGATGATGAAGCGAGAAGGTAGCTTTTTTATAAAGGTTTTTACTTAAAACTTATTAACTTTTATTTGACGTTAATATTGGCTGTGACTACATTTTATGTAGAACGCATACCGAAAAATCCCGAAAAAAAAGAAGTCCGGATCCGCTGGTCAGAGCAAAGAGTCAAAAGCCAATTCACTGGTTCAAAACGAGAGATGGATTAGTTGTCCAAAATGTCTATCGTTCCAGGAAACACTTATAAATCACCGGTAAAATAGGCAATTAATAGATTTTAGGTAAATCCATAGATTAGTTTTACTACATTTTTAAAGCTTTTTCAGCTTCGTTTTGATTATCCAATCGGACTGCATAATTTTTGATTCAAAATGTTCAAAGCAAAAATCCAATTCTGATCACAAAAAATGATTTAATAGACTCCCAAAATTGTTTTTTCTGGGAGATAAAGAAGAAAGTTCTCTTGTGTTGGAAAATCCGATGAAGTTATAGCTGGTAGAGAGTCCGAGGATAAAACATATTACAAAATGTTCATCCATAAAAATATTAGGAACTTCATGATAGTATTTAATATAACGTATCTACGATTTAATTAAAAAAATAAATTATTCAATAAAAACGTCTAGGTTTTTGTAAGGACGATCTCTAAACGTTATCTGTCTTGTCTGGTAGTATTTCGATCTAAAGTTGGCGCGAAAACAATTCTCTGAAGAGGAATGAATGTAACACATTAAATACATAGACATAATCAAACGCTTTAACTCGCAGGGATTGTACGCTAATATCATTCTTAAGTTGTTCGGGGCAAGTTTTATAGCTCTATGAAAGGAACAAGTGCTTTGGATTCGTAATTCAAAGAGCAGTTGCTTAGTTCCGTCGATTTCCACCGCTACCAGTGGCAGCACTGATCTTTGAATTAAAACAAATTTCAAATAAAGTACTAATGTAAATTATTTTAAGATTTTGTGCAACGAATGGATAAAAAAATATACATTTAACATTTATGTAAAGAATAAAAAACCATTCTTAAACAGTCAACTGTTTTATTAAGGTATAAACAAACATTTGTCACTTATTATAAATTAATACAATGCAATAGTTTTACTTTAAAATTACTACTTTAGATACGGTATATTAAAGATGATGCTGTTAAATAATATACAAGCAGCGCCATCTAGTAACGAATAGCAGAAGCTAAGAGCTCTACACACACTAACGCTTCTCCCCCCTCAATACGTTACATTACCCATACACAAATAAGACAACTACATTAAAAATGAAGCGATCGAAAGTAGATGAAATTAAAATTTATCACATTTTAAATATTAATCTGCGGGCTGTACTTACGATAATATTAAAGAAAATGGTGCAAATTTGATTGCCCGGAGCGAAGAGAAGGTTTTGAGTGTTTGTAAGTCTCTGAAGTTAGAAGGCTTCTGAATGCATCGGTACGCTGACTTGACAACTCTCTATCAAAGGCAACCACAGAGCGGTAGTGCGTAGGGACGTGGAAGTAGTAAGTGAAGGAGACCATCGACAAGCGCGTAGAGATTAAAAAATCTAATTTGACACCCAACAATTTATAATACTCGAGTGTGAACACAGCCTATAGCATTGCGTGTGTTCTTAAAGATGATAAGGGAGACAGTAAGTTCAGATAAGATTTCTGTGCAGCGAACGAGACACTGATTAAACTTTTATATACAGCCATTAGTTTGCCTTATTATATGATGATATATAGGTGAACACTTCTCAAGTATTCAATTATGGACGAGTCCATTCAATGGGGAATGTTTTTGGAAGATACTTTTCGAGTAAGCTAGATCTTATATGATGATATGTAGGCGTAATAGTTTTCTCAAAGATTCAATTATAGAAAAATGCATTCCATGGGGAATGTTTCTAGTAGGTTATCTCCATCTGATCTGATGAATCTATCCCTTAATGCTAGGGCACTATGTCATCCCTGTTTTACAGATCTTTTGTGTTAATAATAAAAAGAGTTATAGGGAGCCAACATTAAGAGATAGACATATGCTGTTGCAGATTTTTATTTAGAACTTTTAAAGGGAAATAACTCCGTCATACATGATTTTTGCGAAACTATAACCGTTTACGCAGCGCACGCAGCGGAATCTCTCAAAAGGGGGAAAAACCGCCGATTTTGAAACATTCTTCAACGGTGCTCCGCTCCTATCAGTCTTAGCGTGATGGTATATAGCCTACAGCCTTCCTCGATAAATGGGCTATCTATTGCTGGAAGAATTTTTCAAATTGGACCAGTAGTTTCGGAGATTAGTGCGTTCAAACAAACAAACTCTTCAGCTTTATGTATTAAGTATAGATGTATAGCTGAAAGAATTTTTCAAATCGGACCAGTAGTTCCGGAGACTAGCGCGTTCAAAAAAACAAATAGACAAACAAACAAACTCTTCAGCTTTTTATATTAGTATAGATATAGATAATAAAAGCGAAAGGTCAGTTAGCACGAAATTTCGAAAACCGCGGGACGTACAAAGATGAAATTTGACAAGGGGTTACTTTATAGTAAGAAGATATACCCTAAGAAAGGATTATTCGGTAGGGCCATATTAAGGAGGTCAAAGTTCACGCGGACGAAGCAGCAGGAATAAGCTCGTTATTAATACTTGTGTTTGATTAGACAAAGGGCATTCCGTTCACACAGCAACTAAATACCCTTCGAATTTCTCACGAATACAAATCAGATAGCTAAATATTTGTTCGTATAACACAACACCCACATCTCCGCAACAGAAATGAACCCATAGACCTTTGAAATGCACGCGACGATTCTAATGAGAGTTTGATTATAGAAACGCTAACGAGACGAACAATACACAATTATGGGCGACGGTGAGCAATTAACATGACCATTGCCAGAATCAATGATTAACATAATGAAGTAATCCTAAATTTCAATGAATTTATAACGACTAAATTGTATATATATGTAAAAACGAAAGGTCACCTCATAGGAAATCTCAAAACCCGCGGGACGTACAATGAAGTGATTTGGTATGAAGGTAATTAGTACAAATCCGCTGAGAAATAGTTTTACTATAGGGCCAGACTAAGAAAATCTAAGAGCCTTCGCAATTATACACAGACGGAATCGCGGGTAAAAGCTAGTACAGATATACCGCCAAGAACTTCCTCTTCCTAGCGTTATCCCGGTCTAGTACCAGAGTCCGCTTAGATTGTAGAGGATGTGGCTGTGGGGCGAGTTGAGATGACCGATTGCCATCTGACGTCATCCTCGGAACCAAACAAATAAAACAACGTGTAATATATTGCCATATAATATAAAAAGAACACAGTACCGTCGGAATATGATAGGTATCACTTAATATTATGTTTCAAAGCTGTCCTATAAACCATAATATACAACATACAAAAAACAACTCTAATTATAATATCATAAGAGTTACATAATTCACAATGAATAATCTACTTCAAAATGGCGGAATACATTGACTTCGATCAATAATAACATATAGCGAATAACATATTCAAGCATTAAAAAACTATACGGGGAATGAATCAGTTGATATATTTATTACTTTGCAAGTGCATGAACTTTTTTTATTAATTCAATATTATCTCAAGCTCTAACTCAATTTACGACATCAATTTTCATGTAGACTGCTCGACTAGTCATGTAAATTACTTTGCAAAGATCCGCCATTACCAAGCATCAATTTGATTTTGCAAAAGTAACACTAAAAACAACCATATTCATTATGTTACAGCATTTTTTCAATTTATTATCGATCTTAAAACACGTTTTCCCATGAAACAGGAACGTCATCATATCGCACGCTTAATCAAAAACTGAACGACTACATTTTAGGTCAAAAGTGAGTTAATAATACAGGCAGCTTCGTTTGAACGTCCTCTATTAGCCAATCAAAGAATTATTTCACTATATCCATCGCATACTGAGATACAGTTATTCTTTTTTTTAACAAAAAAAAATATATATTTTAGTTAAAAAGACAAATAAATAATAAAATATCATTAAAATAACATTTCAATATGATTAATCACTTCATAAAATATTATTAAAACATGTAATTACTTACTATAACGCCGTTTTTATCCAATTACATGGGGAAAAGTCATAAATGACAAAACTATTTTTGCGATTTCCCAATAATCAGCTTTTTTGAGTTAGGTCACTTCATGATTCAGAATGCGAACATGATATAATGAATGTCTGTAACCGATTTCAAGGAGTGACTTGATTTAAGTTCACAATAAATCATACCTACTTTAGTAATGGTGGAAAAAAGCAAAATAATATAAGTCGTCGCATATCTCAAAGCAACACCGTTATCAACTCCGCCATGTTACTCGTTGAAGAACACCTCTACATTTAAATAAATAATGTCCATAATAAGTAATGTGATTTAGTAATATATTATCTCTCATACTTTCAGTATAGAATAAAATATTATAAAACCAGAGCATGGATCTGGTATGGACATGGACACATAAAATAATTTTTAATTATAATTTAATCGCGCGTAATAATTTTTTGAAAAAAAAAAACGACCTCAAAATATTAGGGCACTAGGCATGAACGAATTCTTTAATACAGACCAGATATCGAGTGTTAGAATTAAAATTTGTATGGTGAACTTAGATACATAGTTACAACATACAAAATTATGGTTTTAGTGTGGAAAAACAATTTTTAGGAAGGTCCTTGGCATAATAACAATGTCCATACGTGGCATTTGCATTATGCGAGCGAATCCGCCAGCAATATATAACAACCTTCTTACAATAGAATAACATGTGTATGTGCACGAATATCCCACTAGATGCAATTGTTGGTCGAAGTATATTAATAGTGTAAAATTGATTATTTATCAAACTCTATCTAAAGCATAATATTTGGATAAAGTTTATTAACTATCTATTACCTAAGTTTGTAGTTAAACTCTGACTGAGATTTTTAAAATGACTTGTTTATTATAGTCTAGTCAGCAAGTGTCCTTTGGTTGCAAACGTTTTCGCCTTGTCTAAAAATATGGTTGAGGTGTTATTCGATTCGAGATAGTTTTTGATAAAATTGAAATGTGCTAGAAAAAATTACAAAAGTTATAAATAATTAACTGAAACAAAAAAAAAATATGCTTATATTTCAAAAACTGTGATGTTTCCAATAATCTGAAAAAATTGGAAAAGAGCAGGAAATTTCCTAAAAGTTTTTTAAAATAATCCAAATTTCTAAAGGCCCTTGAACAACCATTTATTGATAAAAAAAATTAAAATGTATTGTGTTTAAAACACAACAATAAAGGGAAGCAACTTTGTTCCAAACTTTGTAAACAGAAAGACTGAATGAAAAGACATTTTTAAATTACTATATGCTTATTCTCAGATTCTAGATTCCTAAGCATGTGATATATATAATAGAAAATATTGAAAAATTAACTTTGATATGTAAATTTTTGACTGGCCAGTTGGTACGGTTGGCAGTGACCCTGCCTATTGCTTTGGGGCTTGTGGGTTCAATTCCTACCTTCTGTGTATATTATGTATGTTATGTGTACCAGTCTGAGTGTATTATGTATATGTATTTGTATATCTATACAAAAAATATTTGTGTATTACAAGCATCTGTTACATACTAAGCTGTCAACCTAAAGAATGGATTTCTGTATGGCAAATAGTCCTATCATTTATTTTTATATATAAATAGAATATTCTTGTAATATTTATAAATAAAAATAATTGATTTTTTTAAGAGTCTGAAAAATATTGCATTGTGTATGAATTTTTATACTATCAATTTGATACTGACATTCTTAAAGTAGCAAGATAAATGAACTATTGTCAGTAATATTTAAATAAAACTTCTTTAACAAATAAATAAAATATCCTTGTTGCAGGTTTAACCCGGCATTTAATATTGCCACCATAAAGCAAGTGGTAAATGAGGCCATAGAGAGAGGTGAGTAGAGTCATTGATAACTTAGTTACTAATCGTCCAGGTAAACAACACCTTTGAAAAATATCTTGATTTGCTTTATTGGTTTTTAGGGTTAGACAGTATTGGCTTGAGATAATAACATTTCTTATGCTATGTTCTTTTTAAATAACATTCTTGAGCTTTAGGGTGAAATTACTTTATGTAAATATGTATTCTTATAAATCTACATTGTTACCATAACATCATTTTATAAACAATTTGAGTCAATTAATAAAGTATTAATAGAAAATACACTTCAATTTGCATTGTACCACTAGCCTATTGTTATATTGGTAACCCTTTATGATTATCCATTGTAGTATAAATTTACAGTGCAAAACATACTTTATAATGTCATTATAAATTTTACAAATGTTATATGTAAGGTGAATAAACCTAAAAAAAACTTCATTGCAATTTGAGTAAAAATGTCATGAATATTGAACTTTTACACTGCATTTTCAAACGTTTGACATCATATTCTCTGTAAAATAAATGTTTTTAAAAGTATTGTCTGTAAAAATATTAATAACCCTCATATTGCGATTAAAATGGTTACATACATAAAAATAAAGTGGTGATTTGTAGCATATGAGAATACATATGTATGTAAATATGCTATTTCAATGACCAAATGCAATAAAATGCCTTCTATTTATTTAATTTATGGCGAAACAGCTATTCTATACATATACAACTATATCACTTATTATATTTTTTACTTTATTTTTTTCTTTTCGGTTTACAATAATCTATAGCCATAGCTTTATTATATAATTTAAAAAGCCGAATATTTAAACGTAATTTACTATTGATTGCTTCATTTTCAGTACTTATTTCTAAAATTTTTCTATCTTCTGGTATTGCCCATGGGTTCTGTTTAAATATTTGGCCGCTGAGTTGTTTTGTCGAAATAAAGAAATGTAATTAAAAACAAATTTTTATTGTTTTCTTATGTGATAATATTTTTTTCTACTTATTTGATATATCCAATTGTTATTTTGCACAAATTGCCGCACACCAGCAGCACCGTTTTAAGCACTTTCAGCTTATGTTCAGTTTCGGTCTCGAAAGGTGACTTAAACTTATCTAACTTCGAGAAGTTTCTAATTTCGACAAGATACCTATGCTTGTAAATAAGTTTAACCAAACAAATGCACTGATCAACGCTTTTTTGTGTATGTGCCGTCCGTAACAGTCGCGCCGGTTTCAGTACGGATGCAGACACCGACTCGGCTACGAGAGATAAGGCTACATTTAATCATTCATCTCGGGAATGAGAGGTTGCAGATATTGCTATCTTCACCTCTTTCTTGATCGCGCAATGTATGGTGAACATTGGGACGCAATCGTCAACAAAATATTGAAGCGCAAATCAAGTCACACGCCACCACCCCTATTACGTATTTTTAAGATTTATTTACATTGCAGTTTGATGTAAAAATATTGAAGAATTTTGTTTCTGATTTAAAATCGCACTGGGATATATAATCGTAATGATATTATATGGTATTCAGTTTAAAAAAATTCACCACTGGGGAGTCTAGAATCATGTACTGAACAAATTGGATGCGTACATACGTGCGGTACGATGTCTTTAACAACCTGTATACGCCTGTATAAGTATACTCTTGACTGGGAGTGTGGAACTCACCGGCCAGAATACCCACTAAAACTAGCTTCGAGTCTATAAAAAACTTCAACAAAATATCCTAAAATGACAACAGATCCACCAACTTTTATTTTATAACTTTTATGAAATAGATATATCTTACAAATACTTTATCTTAAATAACTTATAGTATATTAGCGAACCCGGCAGACGCTGTCCTTCCGGAACGTTGGGTTACTTACTATTTACGCTTTCTATTATCCCATAATATTGTCCCCGTTCCATAAAGGTTTACTATATAGGTATTAATGACTTAATGGAAGATTGATATAAGCTGTCGCGGGCTTTTTTGTAGAACTATTTAAGATAAACATTTTCTTTATACACTATGTACGTGTAACTCTAACGGTTTTTGAAGCGCACGCTAGAATATATTATATTTTGGACAATTCACACAATATCGTTATAATTTACAACCTATGTGTAATTCTGATGTATAAACCATATTATTGTAAAGTTTTATTCAAATTCAGTTCCTATTCCATTCAATAGTTTTTCCGTGAAAATGTTTCAAACATACATCCATTTATAATATTAGTTTATAATATTAGTAGAAGTAAGATAATGGCACTTGGATAGAAATGCGAACTAAAAAGTTAAAAAAAATAGGTGCTTTTTACTATAAACACTCCTCTATTTTAGCCTGCTGTGGCAAAGGATTTTCGGACACCGCTTTTTATATAAAATAAGGGGGCAAACGAGCAGAAGGTCCACCTGATTTTATATAGTCATCGCATGTGTCTTAGTGGTCATCTCACTAGTAAGTTAAAAGCTATTATGTACATACATTTGTATGATTTTCTATTTGAGTCAACAAAACACGTCTACAATTTGAATCTAAATCTCATTTCTTGGGACTTGTATTGCAGCGCGTTTGAAGAATATTGGATATTAAAATGGAATATATTCGAAAATTCACTTTACTTGAACATTTCTAGCTGGAATATTGCAAACATGACTGATTGTCCATTTTAAAGGAAAACGTTTTACATACTTACTACATCTATTTTAAACCAGATGTCACTATATGAAATTCCGCGCTTCATATGTTGAAAATTACAATCATACTGTATTCCATAAATTGTGAAATTTCCAAAAATAATTCCATAATGAACATTTATAATATATGAGCTTTATTCCAGCTTTATATCACAAACGACGAACGTTTATTAAAAATACTTTCAATTCCCTTGCTTTAACGTTTTTATTTAGGTACTTAGCTCTCCTAAATACTTGTCCTTTCTTAATAAGGGTATTAAGAAGCATCATGAAAAACATCAAATTACCAGAAAAACGAAAAATAATAGTTCAAGAGATGATAACCTTATTATATTAGTACATAATACATAATAAAACACCTTTATTAGTATTTAGTTAGTTTTGGGTATATCTAGTGTCGTAGTGTCATTTAGCAATGTTGTTTCCATCGACGTTTCTCTGACAACGGAGCCAGACATAGCTCAAAGTCTGTGTTCATTTTTGATCTGGAAGTCCACAAAGTACTTTGTACAGTTACACAAAATCCCGCCACACTACAGGATCATTCAAATGAAGCTATATCTGGCTCCGGCATGAGAATACCGCCCATAGCATCATAGGACTCTTGCGCCTCGAGCCCTTTCCATACCAAGTGGGTTATGACTGGCCAACATGGCTGGCTCTTTGCATATTTACTCAATTCACTTAGTCTTAATACATTAATTCATAACCTTACAATATATTAAAAATACCCTAACAACGTGGACAAAAATGAAGTTATGTTCGATTGAGTAATTAAAGAGTGAAAGCGCAGCACAGAAATTCACACTGATATTTACATCATTTATTTAATATTTATTACTGCCTTCTCTCAGACTATAACCAAAGTGACAAGAAACTCGCTTAATTTGTGCTTAATAAGTGTCGAGACGGTCCCTTGTCAGGCGCTTCATAATCATAATTACAAAGAATGGAGAGGGATTTATCCTTTTTCCCTCATTTTCCGCAATACAATTTTCTCCTTCGTTACCACGTTATGTTAGAGCTATGACGCACTTGGATATAAGGAAAATTGGTACTTGGAAGAGCATCCTTGCCTTTTCAACTTCTGAAAAGGCAGGAATGCTTTACAAATTGACGGATGTAGCAATAAGGAAACATTAATTGTCAAAGTCATAGTTTTCTGGAATAATGAGGGTGACATGTTCGTGATATAAAAATTTAAAAAAAACAAAAGAAGTACCTCAGTATACAGAAAACCAACACACACACGAGTACAGAAAGGCGTCGTTTCATCACCGCCCTTCACATCTGTTTTCCTTACCTCGGGCGTTGATGAATAGAGCTCTGGCCTTGTGCGACCTGCCGCATATTGAAGAGTAATTAAGTTACATTACAAAGGTTTTGGAAGGCAACGAGTACACTTGGAGGCAATGTTTTCGTCAGGTACAAAGAAAATCGAGTCAGAGTATGGTGAGCGCAGAAAGATCACCTGTCCGCATGTATCCGTAGATTCACAGACAACATCGGTTATTTGCTACATAAATATAACATTCAGACGGTTGTCCGTCCTCCTGGAAAGATACGTAACATCCTGCGCTAACCAAAAGACAGTGATCCACTAGGCGCACCAGGATTATTATATTCCGACCTTGGATAGGTCACATCAAAGAGATTTATTCTCATTTTGGCTAGCCTATCACATTTACACAACAAATGTCCCACATGGTCTCCGCCTCTTTACGAAGAGGGCCTTACTTGTAGGACGAGCTACGGTAGAACCTACAAGTTGCAATTTCACTTAATGCCGAGACGATCTCGATCCGTAGTGACTAATAAAAACTGCCGCAATGTATGTTAACTGTTTTCTACTCAAGCCTAAAAGGCTCTTGCAGAAACTTGCCCTTAAATTGCCGCCGCAATAGCACATGCGGCTACCGGCACGCCTAGCTAGAGCGCGATCATACCTAGCTCAGAGCTTTTCCTAGCAAGCTCTTCCGCCTGCTCATTGCTATGCTTACCTGATTAGAAAAATTATATAATAAGTATTGAATTTAAACCTCCTTTCTAATCAGACATCTTTTAGAAAGGATTTCTAATGTTCATAATGTTTGAATAAAAGTTGTTTCTTTCTTTCTAAGGCCGCACTTATCCTTTTCTTTCGTTTTATATATTTAATAGTTGTACCCCGCGACATCGTCCGCGTGGGCCACCCTTATCACATAGGAGTATAAAAAATAGATAGTAGCCGATTCTCAGACCTACTGAATATGCATATAAAATCTCATCAAAATCGGTCAAGCCGTTTCTGAGGAGTATGGTAATTAACATTGTGACACGAAAATTTTATGTATAAGATTTACCGATATGTGTTGCTATAAGTTTCTCTTATATCCTTAAATTATTTATTGGAGATCTTCCCGTCGATTCATGTGCCAATTGCTATCTTCATAGATATAACAAAGTCTTAGATATGGACGGTAACATTTGTAAAATTCCTTAAAACAATAGGGCCTTTAAAACGACAAAACTACTAACTGAGTCTAAGAAACTAACTTAAGTTTATTGAAATGTTTTCAACTTGTAACAAATAGTCTTTTTACAAACAACATTATGCAGATTATACACTTATTTCGGCAACTTAACCAATAGAAATGTCCGCTGCTTTAAGTCACGAGCCAAGGCTGCATAAACGGAACTTTGCACGGACGGACATTTGTGCCGCTTGAAATTTACTGAAATCCTTTGAGAAACAACTACGAAAACGCGAAAAAGCTACCTTTTGTGCATACAAAACAATGAAATTATAATCTCATTGTAATAAATATTTTACAAAATTTAGTCGAATTCAATCCTACTAAGACACAAGTTTGCGCTTTCACCGCTAAATAATCCCCCTTTGTCCTGTCTCTTCGATTCCGGAACACTTCCCAAGTCGCCTCTGCGATCTTTGGGATGCTGGGAGTCGACATATTGAGTGACGTTCAGTTGCGGAACTGAACGTCCCTCAATATGTCGGTCACTTGGAAAAGAAGGCTTAATTAGCCTCTAAGAAGCTTGGTGACCTCAACAGAGCGAAGCAGGACTTCACGCTGGCCCATCGCTTACAAAGCGCAAGTTTGGCCTCACATGGAGTACTGCTGTCACCTTTGAACGGGGGCCCCTCAATATCAGCTGCTTCTATTTGACCGCATTCAACGTAGACCGGTTCAAATCGTTGGCGATCCAGCTTTTTCTGTTCGGCTCGATCCTTTGGCTAAGCTGAGAGATGTGGCATCACTCTACATCTTTTACCGCATGTATCACGGGAAATTCCGAGGAATTGTTCCGACTATTACCGCCAGCTGTATTCAACCACAGATCATCTCACCAGAACTTGAGATTTCACCATCACTACCTTGATGTCCTGAAATCCACAACCGTGCGATTCTCAAAAAACTTTTTGTGAACTGTGAACTCTTCCGAACCGATACGACTTACATAGGTACCTTTAAGAAAAGAGCATACGCATTCCTCAAAGGTCGGCAACGCATCTGTGAGCCTTCTGGTGTTGCAGTTGTCCATGGGCGTCGGTAGTCCCTCGATTGAACCGCCTGCTCGTTTGCCCTTTATTATATATTAAAAAAAATATATATTTAAATCAGCCCATAATAAAACAGTTGCTTTTTGCGATATGCTAGTCATGAATTCGTCTATCAATAAAGCGACGACGCTACTTTCTTAGTTGTCTGGAGGTCATTTCGAAGTGTCGCCGAAACACTAAGCAAGTCTATGTCTCGACATCGGCTGACCCCGGATTGTTTATTATCACATTTGGAGACAGTAAGTGGCGCTACGATAAATTTTTAAGATATTTTTCAGTTTTTATCAACATTGGGACACCGGTAATGAGGTCCCCTAGTAATTAAATAAAGATTTACTTCTCTTTTATGTTGTAAGCGTTAGCTGATAAGCCCCAATAAAACGACTCTTGTTATTTTAAGGATTTCATTTGAATTTGGGAAAGAAAAACACTTTTCACAAACGAAACAATAATTGGGTAAAAAATCTATAATTGTGGAGATATATAGTGTAAGCGTGTACGTAAACAGACAATCGTAACAATACGAAACGTCAGTTTGTTTGCTGATAACCGAAACAAGTTACTAAATACTGAAACATGGATGTATCAAACAGTTATGCTCTAAACAAACTAGTTGACACACACCCAAAGTTACAATGTAGAGCTGAGCCTTTAGTGCAATAGTGTTATATTGCAATTTGTAAATAGCCACAAAAGCTTAAAGGTAAAATGGGCAAACGGTTTCGGCAGAATACCTAGTTCAATTCTCGACCTCGCTGGATTAATGTTAACGAAGAACAGGAAAATGTAAAAATAAATAGGAAATATCACTTTCTTCACATCGGTAAGAACTTAAATCTTATCTTATCAAAGTAAAGAAGAATAAAGTACGAAAAATGTTAATAAAACCGTTGCGACGACTTATACCAGAATCGCTGGACTGTAATTGGTAAAAGTTCACAAAAATTTACATATCTTAAAATTTCAGCCGTGTAACTTTTCAAATACTTTCTTAAAGAATTTTAAATTTTCCACCAAACTTAATAAACTCTCGGGTGGCGTCTAGTGTTCTTTAAAATTAAAAAAAGTTTTAAGGTGAACTATTTTCGTTAAGTAAAAAAGTAACATATAATAATAAGGAATTTTTTGAGATGTACCTCATATTTTCCTTACAATCCCAGTTAAGATTGGTTGAAAAGCTTGTGTTACAATTACTGGCCACGAGCTAACCAAGTAACTTACGGATTTAAATACAGCCTTCTACCGTCGAGGTATAGAGTTTTCTAAACATGTTAGCTTTATTAGAGGTAGCGCCATGCTTGTAGCCGAATTGGGCCGGCGCGTCCGGGTATCAGTACCTCTTTCTCACATGAGATCTTTGACGGTTGGCAGCGAATTGAAAACCAATCTTAAACACACACAATAGAGTTAAATTTGATTTAAACATCGTTCCCATGGGAATATAAACCAGTTTTAGAATGGCTCACCTATCTATCACCCGGTCGCAGCAGGAGCAACTTAACCTAGTGATTGACTCAACTGCCGACGTCACACTGATTACGCCACGACCTCCTAATTTATAACAACAGTATTATAATCTAACACAAGTATTATAATTTATTACGTTCCTTGGGAAGGGACGACCGCGTTTTTATAGTCCTATGTATTTATATATGTTTTCGTTGCCCTTTGTAATATAAAAAAGTGCAACACACTGCGCTCTTTTACAAGGCAATTTAACAGATAAGTGAACAATTGTATATTGAAGTGACATTTGAGTTTTTGCCGCCACGTTTCGGTCTCATTTGGCCCATTATGGAGGGTTGATGTTAGGAGAGTTAACTCTACACATTAATAAAAGTGACTAAAAGCGAGTCAAGACACGCTTAGATAGGGGTTCCGTATTTCAAAAGTTTAATAACTTAACTAGTTGTCCGATATCGTTGAAAATAATTTTCCTAGTAAGTTTTTGCATGTTCTGTTTACATGGAAAATTGGAAATCACTACATCTATGGTTTGAAGATCCTTGGAGGGGGCGGGGGAGTGCACCTGGTGGGGTGGACGGACAGAGCGTAACCTTAAGGGTTCTTTGCAGGGACACTACGGATACCTATGGAATCCTAAAAGTATCCGTCGTAAGGTAGGTCGTGTGTTTCGAAGCTCCTTAGATTCTTAAGGTTCTTGGAGTCGAGCGAGGTGATAATAAAATATGCTTTCTTTCTTATGCGACTTTATATTTCAATAATTTCTTAAAAGTGACTTAACAATCAAATTTCCTTGGTTACAACATAATTCAAAAAACATTCTATTTTAAGAGACACGAAAGAGGTTAATTACGCCTAAACATTCTGTTATGGAGAGTTAAGCAGTTATTAGTCAGTTAACTGACAAAATTAGTGACATAAAAGTTAAAAACAATAACTAAATATTTAAATAACACAAAGCGTTTTAGTCAAAGTTGACGAAATTTAATAACTCACCACCTTTTTCGCCGAACATTTTTACATCTAAATATATCCTATATTTACATAATTATTTTTAACTTTGTCTATAACCGCTACTTTTATATCATATCTGTGTATATGTGCCACTGAGCAATTCAGGGTGGTGTTTAAACATTACATATTTCGTCAATTTTTAAAAATTTCTCCCATATTAGATGGTTCTCCTAACATCCACACTCCATGGCCCCAATTATCGAATACCTGACATTTGGCCCGTTGGGGCTCCGCTAAATACCATAATGCCAACTATTGTGCACAATTGTACCCATATTTGTTAACAATACCCCGCTTGTATTGACATCTGGTGTATTCAAGAGCATCCAATCCACCAGTACTCTACTTGAGCTTGGCCATAGCAAAATAGCACATACCATTCTAATTTTAAGGTCGAATTTTATAAAATATTTTACATTTCTTATATAACAGAGTGACAGGAACAAGGATGTGTGTGGCGCGCCTTAGAAGAGTGTATCCATATGTATAATATTAGGTGAAGCAAAAACTTTTGGTACCATTTTACGAAAATTGCGCGAACGGAGGAGTATGAGATTTGGCACAATTATAGTTTAGATAAAAGATGATGTGCGTATGCTAATGTTTTTATAAAATATACATTATAAGTATATTAAAATGTTAAAATAAAACCTCATGCAGACCAAAGCTAAGCGACTTACATACACGTGCATAAATGTTATTATTAGATTCTGTCAAAGTGTAGTCATGAAGATCATAGGTATATTAATTGTCATACAAATAATTAAAATGTTAATATATTATTCCTCTGTGGAATCAATTACCAGCGTCTGTATTTCCGAACGGATACGACTTAGGGACCTTCAAGAAAAGAGCATATATTTATTATTTAATATTTTGATACTTTTAACTTATATTTAGTACTACATGGTGGCCATGTTTCGCTTACGTCATAGAAATAACTATAATATGCAGGATATATTATATCATTTTATCAGAACAATGAAATGTGTATGACCCTTAAAGGAACGTGAAATGCTTTGCGACATTTTTATTAATTGTATATGTCTAGGTAGTAATTTATATTTAATTTTTATTTTCTTCTGTCCGTTTCTTTTACCAGAAAGTATTGCCGAAACGTATAGAAAAATAATGAGCGGCATCCAATTTTGATACACGATGGACTTTCATCGTGCCGCGCATCGCATTAAAGAGCCTCCTGCTAATATCCGGAAAATATAGTACAAATTGTGACTCTATTGCCTTCATAATAAGAGCAAATTGAAATAGCAGAAATAGAGCGGAATAGAGCTATTTCAAATCTGGTATGGTACCTACATTCATTAGTATTGAATTGGTTCACAGTGAATGGAACAAAATTGAAGGTCTCTGCTTCGAGTGAACGTGAAACTAAAATAGGTAGAGGAGTTGCAGACTTTACTGGGCTTCAATATATTAGTAATGAAAATTGTATGAGTTATGTTAAGCCATTATTGTCAACTTTTAAAACAACTCCACGTGGTATACTTTATCCAGTTATTTAAAACCTCATAGCTCTTGTCACAAACAAATGGCTTGAAATATGTTCTTGTTTTCTATTTTTTAAAATGCGAACAAAGCTAACATAAAAGTTAGTTGAATAGTATTTTAAAAACATATATATCAACTTATTTCCACGGACTGAAACATTTGAACACAAAGAGAAAAGTGATACTTTTAAAGTGTTTCAGTAAAAGTCGTTTGGAATTATTTTCTTTTACAAAGAAAACGTTTCAATGTGTATTTCTTCAAACGAACTCATTTTCCGAACCCTAGGTTGAACAACATGTATTGTGGGCTTGGTTTTATTTACAAAATTCGTTTTGTGAAACATGCTATACCCACGGACACGATGGATAAATTATTTTCGAAGAAATTTTGACAATGAAGAGCGACGTTCTGATACATCTTCTTTTATTTTTTTATGCTAACAGTTTCTAGCTTGACTACGAACAGAGCCAGCCCGAGGAAATCTTTTGGATGGAGCGAGATCCAATTCCCCCCCCCCTTTATTTGCCCTTTTTTTTGAATTTTTTTATATGAAATATGTTTAAAATAATCGTATATAAGAACCATCCCTAGCTCAGGCGCCTCCTGGGCTTCCGCCCTTGGAGCGGCTACTCCGTTCGCCCTATGATAGGGCCAGAGTACGAATACACCTGATTTTAAGTAATTATATGCACTAATAAGTTTACACAACAGTTTGAAAGTGCCGAATCCATTACCAAATATTCATTCGTTCTCAAATTAACATCCATATGGAATTGTATAGAAAAACTACGCAACACGACTTCGCTAGTAATAATATCCTTGCATGTCTAATGGTGACTAGCAATATCTACAGAGTTCTACCTTTTTATTCTTCTTCTACGTAATAGAGATAGAAATTCTTACGAAATACCACTCTGCAACTATTACAACAAGATCTATCTTGGCTGTATACAATGTCTATGCTGCAGGATTTTATTTACAACCAAAAATGTACTGACAAATGTTCTACCGTCTGGAATATCTCTCGCAATTCGCTGTCGGTCTTATTCGTTCGCTTAATAAACATATTATCAAGCTGGCTAAGCGATCACCCACTTGGAAGGACTTTGACACCAAGTACCCAGTCACTTTACTTACTCGTTTATCAATATATAGCCTTTAAATTAACTTAATAGGAGGTCGTGGCCTAATCAGTGGTCGGCATTTGAGTTCATCGCTAGGATGAGTTGCTCTTGCGATCGGGTGTTTGATGGGTGACCCATTCTAGCACTGGTTTATATTTGATATCAGACCTCCGTGTTTCGGAAGGCACGTAAAACAGTGGGACCTCTTGTAAGCTGTACAATATATATAAGTTCACAAAGAAAATCTACAACAATAACGGTCTTATCTTCGCACAACGAAACTTTGTACTCGAAGCATGAGTTGTCGATGCTCGTAACCTCATTCAAAACAACTGAAATACTGGCAAACTTACAATATCCATTCAAAGAGTCAACGGAACTCTAGATAGACTGCAGAACAAGTCAAGACCTGCTTCACGGTAGTTGCAACTTTGTAAAGTTCTTACAAAAATGCTCGCCCGTAGTTTAGTCATAAATAAAGAGATTCGTGTGTTGCGAAAGAGATATAAGGCCCTACGACAAAGTTTTGTTAGTCGTGAGTTAAGACGTCGAAATAAATTGTGTGATTAAAAATTTTTATACCGGTAACATTGAAGTGGCTGAGTGTACTTATGATAAAAAAATATTTAGAACATCTGTGTCTGTCTGACTGTCTGTAATATCTTATGTCCCAAACATCAAGACCGATATAACAACAATCGAGCCTCAAAAGCTCAACGGTATAAGGTATGGACTGAAATCCGCAAGATACACGGTTCAAACCGCCGTTGGGGTATTTTTGCACCCACTCCTAATACACGCTTTTAAGTTAAGCTTAGTAGGAGGGGAAAAGGGAATATTAGATATACCTAAAAAGTATTTCTAATATTTAAAGTATTTTCTTTAAAAAAAATAGAATAATAAATAATCTTATTTCCACTCATTGGATCTCATGTCTTACTAATTACAAGAAACTTAAGCTATTGTTAGTGACAGCAAGATAAATAAATATTAACACATAAAACATACAATTTGACATTCATTTTGTATTATCAGTAAGTGAACCGTAAAACAGTGGTTCAAGTACTGACAAATGAACTTATCGACAAACGCTCTCAGGATCCTGCAAGAACTGATATGATGTGACCTCATTGGTTGGATTACTTTGACGTCAGGTTTTAAAAGAAATAACATAAGCTATTTTATTAAAAAAAAATGAGTAGACATGAAGTCGGCGCGAGTAATAACCACGTTAAAGTAATTAAATTAAAAATAATGTCCATGTAAACTTAATTTAAAGATAAAAAAAAACGTTCAAAACCTACAATGCTTATTGTTTCAGGTGCGTAATAAATAATAATTTGTAACTTTAACAAAATGAAACATTTTATTGTAGTTTAATACAACAAAGAAACTGAATAAATATTTTTTAAGTGTTTGGCATTGTTAAAACCAAACTATACGCATTTACGCGCGCGCTATGTATGTTGTGATTACTCATACCTTTTATTTTTTATGTGTACACGTTATTTTTCATACAAAAGACAAAAACGTTACGTAATGAAAAAAACTATTAAAATACGAGAAAACATATAAAAGCGGTGTTAGATATAAGGACCGATTGCTTCCATACAACGTTAGAGGAAAGGAATTAAGCAAGTTATTTGAATACCAAGAGAGTAAAATATTCTTACTTAGTGTTAAATATCTGTTAGTGTATTCATGTTTAACACACGCACACTTACAAAAGTAACATTATATCTACTTTTTAACACATATTAATTAGTCTAGGATCAGCTATTAAGTAAAAGGTAAAAATTAGTTGCAACTTTCAGTGACTTAGTAACTAAAATATTTAGAGATTTCGTTAAAAAAATTGAAGATAATATTGTCAAAATTTGAATTTAGTAAAAGATACAGTACGAAATATCGTAATAGTGTTCGCATCGTAAGAAGAAAACAGCACTCGAGAGCATTTAAAGCGCGATGCATTACGACCAACTGCACTGAAATTTCTTTAAGTAACATTTATTTTCAGTTACGCTCCGTAACGTTGTTTCAGGCGTTGCGCGATGCAGCACTTTATCTAGATGTACTTTCTGATTCAGGTGTATTTCACAAGAAGGATTTTAAAGTTCTAAAAAAATATCAGTACTGTATCTTTACTTGCATATTATTTGTTTCGAATTTTACAAACCAGATTAAGTTCTATCCACATGGAAAATTTTAAGTCTCTACGTCTAATAGTTTGGAAATGCTGGGGGGGGGGACCACCTTACAGGCAGACAGACGGACGGACGGGCGGACGGACAGAGCGAAATTATAAGGGTTCCTTGTAGTATTACAGAACCCTAAAAAGATTTTATAACGTTCCGAAAAAGTGACAGAAGCTGCGGGCAACAGTTATATCTACAAAAAGATATTCTCAGTTGTCGTTAATTGGAAATTAAATTAATTAACCAAATTCTCAGCTCAAATCGTATTCTTTTCAGTTATTTTGCGAGACATGAAAAGTGATTCTTGTATGATAGCTGAAAAGGCAATTTCTCAGAAATCCCTTTGAGTGGTTCTATCGGATATACAAAACTTTTAGATAAGGGCAGGAAATGGTTGGAAAAGGGTATTTCAATGGAACAAGATTTATTGGAAACTTAAGTCAATTTTATTAGGTTTATCCGTAAGCTGGGTCTCACATTGGGTCAGTGTCCGTATTCTTATGACCAACCGAAACTTGGCGTTACAATATACAGATACCAGACGCTGTGTATAGTCAATTGGCCCTAGAAGAATATACTTTACGAATAACCTTTGAAGAGTTTATGTCCTGGTGATGCTTTGTTGTCGAAGCGAAACGTGCGTTGACGCACATCGGAAAGTCAGTGTAGTGCTGTGCTTTGGTGGCGGATTCGGTGGTGTAGCTTTCGGGTTGCAGCATTGCACCGATTTTCCCTCGTATTCATTCGTGGATTTAAGCAAAGTAGTTTAGTATTACATGCACACCTAAAAGGTTATATTTAATTAATCTTCTCAGGGTATGGCACTAGTAAGATACTTTCATTCTTTAAGTTTCACATCTCTATAGAATATGGTTTTTTAATAAATCGATAACAAACTAAAAATCGATAGATTTTTTTTCCTTAAAACCGTATTTTCTTCAATTATTTCGCAAAACATTAAAAGTGATTGTCTTACAATAGCTGCAAAGGCAATTTCTTAGAAATCCCTTTGAATCTTTCTATCAGATATACAAAATCGATTGATTTGAGTTTCGCATATGCTTTAAGAAGTAAAAGTAAGCTTTTAGGAAAAATATTAAGAGCTAAGAGAATAGAAATAAGAAAAAATAATTTTAAGGTACAATTTAGCCACAATTTTGGGAATCTTTTTTCGATTTTTATTTATTTTTTTATAACATCATGTATAGAGATCTGAAGCTGACAGATGCGAAGTATCTTACAAGTACCAACATACCGTTAAAAGAAAATTTAAATATCTTTCTAGAACCAATTCACTATGCTTATTGTCCTATGACCGCGTTAACTGTTCCTAAGGGATAAATCAGATAAGGTACCTAGCGTTTAGAAGCATTTCGTTTTCTCTTTGTGTAACTCTCTGGGGTTTCCTGGACGCACATGTTTTATCATAAAAAGTATCAGGGGAAGCCGAGAGACGCTTACAGTATCTATTTTTATGCCCAAAGAACTCTGAAATCCTACTCACAAGCACGAGTACCATTCTACGCGAATCATATTGCTTAACATGGATTTTGAGTATGTTAGACAAACTTACCAAATTGGGCAACTCTACATTAATTTTGGTTCTATCTCTACCCTAACTCTCTAATATTCAAATGAATTAATAGCCGCTTACAGTCAGTATAAACCCATGCCCTTTTATCATATAAAAAGTGAAAAATATGGCACGTTTTTTCACCATCAACTTGAAAAAAAATCACCTCCACTTTTTCAAACTTAATAAAAGAACGTGTTTTCTATTACATCACAACACATACAATATAACGCTTATCTGCGGAACGCGAAATTATATCCTTATATCACTGTGCTGGCAATCAGATCAGCCCTCACAATGGGGGCTTAACCTAAGAATTAGGCCGTATTGGTTGGAGTGCGTGCCCTTCACTTTATCTACGGGATAAACGTTTATTTAACGTAATAGGTATTTACTATTCGTGGGTTTAATATAGACTAGTGTCAGAATGGGTCACCCATCTATCACCCGGTCGCAGCAAGAGCTATTTAACCTAGGGATCGACTCAAGTGCCGAACACCGATTAGGCCAAGACCTCTTCAAAAGTATCTTTCAACTATTATTAGTTTATAACCCGATCAAATTAAATATAATAATAAATATAAATATATAAAAGACTATATGACACACGGACGTCTGTTCCTAAGGTAGAAAACTTAATGCCTGTGTTGTAGGCAACAGACGCCTGTTATACAGAAATATATTGTTTTGTAGAAATATATAAATACATACATATATACAATACACCCACACTCGAGGCGGGAATCGAACCCATGACCCCCGGAGCGGAATACAGAGTCACTACCCACTGCGCCAACGGACCAGTAAATGATTTAATACATATAAGTAGTTGAGAAGCTATGAGGGAACAAATGAAAATACATACATAGCCTGTCAAAATCATAACCCTCCATTGGCTTTGCCGTAGTCGGATAAAATCACCTAAAGGTAAGCCAGTTTTTTATTCTATTTATTGGGAACTGTGTTGTATATGACGCTCAAAGGTAGTTTCTTTCTTAGTAACTAACCTGCCGATTCCAAGATTTGCTATCTAGGAAACCGGGTCGTAGGGCCTTAAGCTAAACGCCCCAGCTTTTTACTGCAGCACTGTGGAAAATGTGAGGCACCTTTAAGTAGTCGCGTCACGGGTCGCGTCACACCTTGCGGCTACTCCGAGTCGGTAGGAGCCCTTATGCTTTCATGTTTTCAAGGAAACCTCGCTAATTCCCGACACTAATGCGCCTCTTGTGGCCCCTGTGTTGTGTTGAAATGTGAGTTTTTAAAAATGTCTGTGAGAATGCAATCAGAATACTTTTTTTAAGGGAGTAAACGGTATAGTTCACTGTATATATTGATGCGATAACCTCTTATAAGTTGATGAACGCCTGTGGCGCGCACGAAAGTGCCTGACTCATTGTCACGTTCCGCCTTAGTCGAGCGTGCAGGTAGAACGCGGAACAAGCGATAGAGAGGCACGATCAGCCCAAGCCTTAGGAGTTATCACGCAAAGTTGTCGTCCATATACCGACTTTACAGAAAGCTAATTTTTTTTAGGAATGTTTTCAGTGTATAAAATCGTGAAGCTTCTAAAAGCACAAATGGAATGGTAATGAAGCTGAAGCTTTTAGTAGCTGCATTCAATTTTTAATATGTAAAATTTATTTTTATTCTCATACCAATTTTGTTCTTAAATTCAATTAACCGACAGTGAATTCCACACTGTTTTGATGCTGTTGTGTTTTGTAATAAATTTACGAAAATATATGCCATATTTTCGTAAAATATTTTTCATATATATGTATTTTTATTTAAGTACTTCTGTTGGAGGTCCCCATAAATAAAATAAAATGTAATCGAATTCAAATTTTTTTTTTTTTTTTTAACACAAATTTAAAATACAAATTCAGTTTAGTTCAATACGAACTTCAAACAATTATGGAAAACACTTTGAATATACGTATCCCCGGATATCTCACTAGGATAACCTGTGCTGAGATATTCAGTGGCACCCGCAACTTTGTACAATTCGTTTAATTTAGTTTTAAATTTTGAAAAAAAAAAGAAGAATCTAGTAATCTTCTAGTAATCATTAGACATACCTCAAATGATTACTAGAAGAGCCTGGTATATAGCTAATTGGGAATTTTAAGGCAGTTTGTAATCGATCCTGGGACTATCTGAAAACGATATGGACTTTCACACAATTACGCCGAGGATGTTATCAAAATATATCACGAGCCCGGTGTCACCGTTTTCGAAACACGATAGCTACGTGACAGCTTTACGTAGCTCGGATGCAGATTGGATCTCTAATCGTTATCTCTCAAAGCTGTAGGGTTGCTACGTATATCAGCTATTCCTAATTTTAATGTTTTTCTTCATAATGAAAAGATCTTCAATATGCCTGGATGCCTGGATGACGAGGCAACAACATCCTCTGGGATTTTGTAATATACCAGTCCTCGTAGTCACCCGTAAATTACGTGACACGTTAAAGAAGGGGGGCGTGTTCCCTTCTCCCAAAATGTCATATTGTGTGATAACGGGTGGACTCTAACGCTTTGTATTTTATTAACATACTACATAACTTAATTAACAGAAACTGCTGTTTTCTTGATTAAATGATGTCACCAAGGGGGAGGTTTCCGAAAATGTGACAACCTGTGACAAAAATGGAGAGAGGAGTGAAAAAATCGTGTATCTTTATTTGTGGATAATTCCTTACTTGGACTTTATAGAAAACGTGTGAGTACATATTTCTTCACATTTTTTACTGTATGTTCTTGAAAGAACGAAACAGTTCAGTGCTCTTGAAAATTAAATATAATAAAACACATAAATCATTATTTAAGGTATGTCTATTACTCCGATACTCTTTTGTCAAATCAATTCCTAAAAATCCTTCCTAAATAAACCTAAAGCATTTGTTAAGAGTAGGTGTGATAATAGTGGAGCAAAGCCGAAGACCAAACAAAAGATTTTAATTTACTGTTTCTACTGCAAAGCTATGGAGGCTCTACAAACATCCAAAAATCAACACTAGAAACTACGATCACTCTAAAAATGTCCAAAATTCCGCACTAGAAGCTACAATCACTCTAAAAACATGTAAGAATCGATACTAGAATCTACAGAGGCCCTAAAAACATTCATGAATCGACACTAGAAGCTACAGAGTCTCTAGAAATATCCAAGAATTGACACTAAAAGCTACGAAGGCTCTACAAATATCTAAAAATCTACACCAGAAGATACTAAGGCTCTAAAAACATTCAAGAATCGACACCAGAAGCTACGGAGGCTCTAAAAACATCCAAGAATCGACACTTGAATACTTTACCCCAAATTAATTTAGAGACATATATAAAGTTTGATATCACATAGAGATTCCAGGATACGAA
The DNA here is from genome assembly GCA_024363005.1 of Charaxes varanes. Lineage (NCBI taxonomy): Eukaryota > Metazoa > Arthropoda > Insecta > Lepidoptera > Nymphalidae > Charaxes > Charaxes varanes. The sequence continues at coordinate 1,127,375 of JANCMC010044246.1, read as the reverse complement.
GCGTGTTCTCTACATAATGCGTAGAGTTACTGAGGTTACGTGTCCCAAGTATGGCACTACATTTCACTGCCATAGTCCACGTATTTGTATAGATACAAGGTACGCAATCAGAATCTGAACTATCAGAAGGATACGTTACGAGGAATCGTACCTGCGCATATCAAGTGAGCGGAATGTATCAAACACCAATACGATCCGACATTCGTGACGCGTTTACACTATCTCGACCCGATCTACAGAACTATTTTAACTAGCTTATTCCTGAATATGGATCCATTTTCTCACTACTCGTATATGGTTTCAGTCTTTAGACTGATTGTATTTGAGCTTCAAGAAGGCGAGTTCAAGTATGGCGGACAACCCTTTAAATAAAAGATTCGAGACATGAAAGACGACGTAATACCAGCTCAGTGGAAAACAAGCTGACAAACGTCCGTAATGGAGGACTCTACTGCAAACTAAAGTCAATGATTTTGCAATTAAACGTCGCGCCGAACTCGACGCTAAACGCGACTAATTAAAAGCCCAAATACCTCAATGGCAATCAATTACACATATACTAATGGTGTACTTACTACATGTTTAACGTCTAAAATACCTCGGAAAAGAAAATATACTTACCATCACTTCAAGGAACTTAAAGTGGTCGCCATGGCTGAAATCGTTTGAGAAAAACACACAATAGATTTCTATATATAGTACTGTTTATAATATAAGTGGAATTTTACAACGGAGTTTTAAAAATTGGGCCTAGGATAAGGACGTAGGCTACTTTTTAGCGTGAAAATGGAATTAAAAAAGGCTGAAAAATATATATAATAAGGATGAAAGTATGATTGGAAGAAAACAATGTGGAACGAAGCCATTATATACCAGTTGAAAGACGTATTGAAAAATGGGAAATAAAAATTCTTGGTTCAAGTCCTAACCTTGCTTTTTGTCGCGTCTACTTAAAGAGAAAACTTAGTTGCAAGAAAATTTATTCCCCCTTGTAACATAAAAAAAAAAAAAATCACGCTAAATTGGAATCTGTTTTTTTTTACATAATTTTATGCCTTCCACTAAAGTAAATTCTAATATTTTTTTGTACTGGGTACTTATTAAGTTATAAATATTACATAAATCAAGTGGAATTGATAAATTATATGTAGGTATGTCAGATTATTAATTTGAAAATATAAATAAAGACATAAATCAAGTGACACCGAACAGTAATCAGAGCACATGACGTCACATCTTGCCAAACATATTTTTGTTGTTAAAGTATACTCCAATCACGCTCAAGTAAAGCTGCTTGTTTGGCAAGACGTTATGTGTAATAGACGCCATAGTATATTTTGGCACTAAAATTTAAGTAAACACGCAAAGTTAACCAAGTAAAAGTCTGTATTTCGCTGAAGAAATTATATTTAAGCTTTAGTTGACTGCAAAGTACTGATAAACTAGTTTCTGAAAAATAGTCAACCAGCCTAACTAGAACTTAATTAATTAAACAAATTAAACCACTTAACTAGAACTAAATTAATCGGGATCAGGGATCGAAGGCGGTATCAGAGTCCTGTAAAATGTCGTCATCCTGAAATCTTTTAGAGAAACTCGCGTCGCGGAATCCTAGAAATTGTATGTGGGGGTATAAAGAAACAGCCAGAGAGCGATCTATCTATGCCTTCACCAAGTCATCAATAACAGATCGGCGGGACGGCGATGATGTACATTAAATTCAAATTCCTCTGGAAAAAATCCGATAAATAGACGCTTGCTGGTTATAAACGTTTGCCTCACAGTCGGTTTCTATAAAATATCTGCAGATTTTGGTATGGAACGTATTAGATCTTTTAGGATGTTAGTTTCATTTTGGACATAAGCGTATTAGACTAGCCTCAATAGCTCAACGGTGACAAAGGCGGACTGAACTCCAAAAGAACCCGGTTCAAACCCCACTTAGGTATTTTCAAAAATCATCGAAAACCGCGGGACGTACAAAGGTGGATTTTAGCAGCGACGTAGTTAACAGTTAGTATACACCCGCTAAGAACCTATATTTCAATATTAAATTCAAATTCCTCTCGTACAAATCTAATTTACAGGCAACGGTGGCGCGTAGTTTATCCGCGGTTTCTATAATATACCTACAGTTATCGGTTGAAATAATATCAGGAAAATAAAAAGGCGTCAAGTAGAATGAATCAGCTCTCAATCGGCAGGCAAATATTTAATTAAGAAAAGAAACGCAAAACGATTTCGAGATGAAAAGTAATATTTTTTGCGTTATTTCGCTTTGATCTTATTTACATAGAAAAAGTAAGCGTCCTTGGACACATAATAGAAACAATTTTCTTATGTAAACCGTAGTTCTTTTCCATCACAATTTTGAGACAGACAATTTTGAGAGAATATACAAAGGACTACATGATACAGAGGTCTGTTCCTATGGCAGACAAGTTAATACCTGTGTCGTGTAACAGACGCCTGTTATACACAAGTATATATATTTTTTGTAGAAATATATAAACACATACACTTAGATATTACACCGAGACTTGAGCCGGGAATCGAACCCACGACCCCCCGGAGCGGAAGGCACGGTGACTGCCCACTGCGCCAACGGGCCAGTCAGATTAATACCTACTTACGAAATTCAATCACACAGAGGGTGTAATTTAAACGTAGCGAGAGTAATATTTACAGGTTGCTTAATATCTCGATCAACAAAAGCGCTATATCAAAGCGAAGACTTAGAAAATCTTGAAATATTTTCTAAAGCAACGAAGCCAAAGTTCTTGAACTCTGAACTTACTTATGAACAGAACTCCGCGAAACCTTTTAACCTATACAAAAGGTATGCAAATAGAAACGGCACGAGTCAGACTCGCACTTGCCCGGTTTTTACATATATTGACGATCAAAAAATGTGTTTACTCCATTTCCACATTTATTTTTACTTCCAATGCAATAAGCGTATTTCGTTCGCGCCTCACCAGCGACCTTTCACCACTTATACAGTCCACTAAAACAACTAAATTTCCCCTACAGTCAAATTGGTATGGTATAGTTTCTAATAAATAAGTTATAATTATTATTAGAAAGACCAATTACAGTACAAAAGTCGATATACTGACTTATAACCAGTTATATATTATAGGTAATATATAATATTATAGGTTGTCTATCAGTAGTGCTACTGTGGACAGGCACACCAAGGTGGAAGGATGTTCGGCGAGGAATGTGGTTAGCAGAATAGTTGGTCGATATACTCAACCGCCACTAAGGAAGATATTCAGTCCGGACGAGCAGGCCTAACCCACAGTTGCTTGTCGGGAGCGTCTATATATAGTGATGGTATGAAGAAACTTCGCTAGCATGAGTTATATTTTGTATGGGACCCGACAACTCTTGTACCGTGTCCGTACAGTGCCATCTAGTAAAGTATTTGTGTAACCTTTCGATATCATCGCCTTCTCGTTAACGGTGCCTGATACTCATGAACAATGATAATCATGAAGTAAAACGAATGTTATTGGCGTGTGGGGCGAGTTAAGATCACCGATTACCATCTGACGTCATCCTCGGAACCCCCACGCTCTCTACAACCTTACGACTAATATCTCAAAGTGACATTAATCGGGTCCCACTGGTTTACGTGCCTTCCGAAACAGGGAGGAGGTCGGATAACAAATATATACCAGTGCTAGAATCACACATCTGTCACCCGGTCACAGCAAGTGGTATTTAACTTAGAGATCGACTGAAATGCCAACCACTGATTACGCCACGACCTTCTCCCCCCCTCCCCCCGACCCACATCATCCTCAAACTAAGATGATCACAAAAAAATGAATGGTAGGTCCTTTTAGTTCGTTATGTGATTTGGCCATTACCATCAAGCCGCGGGGCACGTCACTGCAATTTGTTCCAATATCAAAGTTTAAGCAAACTTTGTTAGAAGTTGGCATGTTTCCTGTGATTTAATCGGTTTCGGATTGCCGGTAAACGGATTTCGATTTTGCCAAAACTGCCGACTCGTCGTTAGAAGTAAGCGGCATTGAAAAGTTTGAGTGCCAACCCAAAATTTGAATTCTCATTTCCCAACATGACGAGCGAAGACGAACTTTAACAGTGGTTCAGGTTTTCCTATTAAAATGAAAAAAGTGCCATTGACTTCAAATTTCAACTTCTGTATGCTGTTTCTAGTTTAGACTTCTCTATGTACTTTATAACTTGCCAGTCGCAATTCAGTTTTATTTCAATAAGTTTTTAAACGAATTTAAGAATGTGTTTTTACGTACATAGAGATAAGATTAGATAGATAGATATTAGTGTTAGTTACGTTGAGGTTTACAGTTGAAGACGCTGAGGAAACCAGCAGATGTATGCTCAAGCATTGCAAAGGAGGACATCAAACCCAGGCTGAAAAATGCGATTGCCTAGAGCCGGTCCTAACTTATAGATATTCATTATAAATAATCCCAGGTCTTCAACGTCGGGCAAGGGAGGCGCGAAACGCAGGATATGTGATAGTAAAAATTTTCACCGATGAGGTGATCGTGGCGAAACACTAAAGGTTACGCCCGAAAATTAGCGTTGCAGTGCTCAATAGAATGCTGCATACAAGCTGAGGCGTAGTCCTTTCTTGCCAAACGACCCTATCTCATTACGTATTTCTTTTTATTTTTAAGTAGTTTTAGAATTAGGGTCTGTTTCTTGTTCTGTTTAACTTTTGTTTTTTTTCTTTTGCCAAATAAATTATTTTCGATTTTGAAATAAGAATATCCCATATGGGCTAGGACATTTCTAAGACAGCCCCAATATAATAAATCCCTTGTGACCGCGTAAATCTTGACAGTAGCTACAAAAAAATGCCGAAGAACTTGAAAAGCCTAAAAATGTTCAGAAATTGTACCTAAGAACCATGTTAATCTCGTTAGTTTTTAAATAAAATCCTTCGCTCCCACCTTTCATTCCTCGCCGAAACTTACCACTTTTCCCTTGGTGTGCCTTTCCACAGGGCTATAAAATAAGTACGCAAGTTAAGTAAGCAAACAACTAACCTGTACTGTTGATCCAAATGCGCTTTTTCAATTCTTTTATCCTTAGCTCTTCTATTCTGGAACCATATTTTGACTTGAGTTTCGCTTAGTGACAATGCGGCCGCAAGTTCACATCTGCGAAGATATTTTATTTGATATGAATCCATTCTTTAGGGAAATTTTACATTTTTCTTTTAAAACCCTGTCTTGAGTCCAAATTATATAAATAAATATACAAATATACAGGACTATAATATGACATACGGACGTCTGTTTCTAAGGTAGACAACTTAATGCCTGTGTTATAGGTAACGGCCACCTGTTATACACAATTTTTTTTTTAGAAATATATAATTACATATGGATAATACACCCAGACTCGAGGTGGGAATCGAACCCAAGACCCCGGGAGCAGAAGGCAGGGTCACTGCCCACTACGCCGACGGGCCAGCCGGGAAGGGAAAAGTAAATATCTCAATGATTTACCTTTCCCTAGACGTTAAAATAAAAATACAAACAAGATCAAAGCGCGTCCCACATAGAGCTAAATTGATGATAAATGCAATGACTATCCATGCCAATATATAACAGCACTAACCAGAGAGAATAGCACGAATATTCTCGATAGTTTTACTTACTTTTACATTCGAAACCGAACGTCAAATGACACATTAATGCTACCGTTTTACACATCTCAGTCCTCATTCGCAGGAGTTAAAAAATCGTGGCATTAAAACTAGGCTCTGGCGTTTTTCAGCGTCGTCAATACGAAAATATGTCGTATATGTATATTTATAACGTTGAAAATAGAACATTGCTCGATAAAAAACCGTCGCGTTACAAAAGCGCTGCCCTGTCAACATAAACTTGAAAATTCATATGATCTATTTGAACGTTTTTTTATCACATTTTAAAATAAGTAATTATAATAACAACAGCAGTTTCATTTTTTTTTCTATTTTTGGATTTGATATTTAGAGCCCCTATTGCTCAAGGGTAGCAGGGATGGACTGAAATCCGTAAGGTACACGAATCGAACCCTGACGCCGCTGACATATTATCGCACTCACTCCTAACAAAAGCTTTTCATCTAAGCTTACTAGGAGGGGAAAAAGAAAATATAGAAATATTGCTAATATTCTTTATAAAAAAAAACATGACGTGACAAAGTTTTTGTGTCCCCTGTCCTTTGTCACATATTGATGCCCTTCCCCCTTTAACGTGTGACGTCATTTATGTATGACCCCTTGGTAGGGTTACGAATTTAGTAAGCGCCTTACCTTCTTGCGCGAGCCACATATTCTCCCCGAGCATATTCAAGCTCGAGCCGTAAGGTTTGGTGAGCGGAAAAGGTTGTACGCTGGCGCCTGGGTCGGCTTTCTTTACGTCTTCTGCGGGCCACTGTAATAAATAAATAAATAATGTAGAATGTGTAGTCAGATAGAAAATTATCCATGGGGTAGATCTTCCTCTTTACCTGCCCGATAAATGGTTAGATACGCTAGGGGTACAGAACCCAGGACTACCTTAACTGCCATTAACAGTCCTCCTATATTGTCCGTGACAGAAATTGATACCTCCCACGTAAGTTGTTGTAGCCCCACATTCCTAGATTTGGAGTAGGGCGTTACAAACAACCAAATTGTCATATAACTCACTCTCACTCACTTTGTAATGTACTATTTTATACAATAATGTAATCGTCATAATTGAGTATATAATTGTATACACAAATGTGTCATATAATGACAATTTTATTTCAATTTACATGTTTGTAACGCTGTACTGCGAAGTTGGGAAATTGAGGTTACAACAATTTAATAAATAAATAAATAAATATATAGGACTATATGACACACGGACGTCTGTTCCTAAGGTAGACAACTTAATGCCTTCCAAAGACTAGAAAGGATCAGCACAAAGGAAGAATTAGAAAACACAATAAACGAATATGATGCAATTATGACCGAAAGCGGAGCCGTCTAGCGACCGGCGACCGGAGACGCGAGGGCGCACTCACAGACGTTCCGGTAGTCGGTGTAGACGAGGCGCGCGAAGCCGCGGTGCGCGTCCCACGGCGCGCGCCGCTCCAGGCGGGCGTCGTGGCAGCCGACGCGCACGCGCGCGCGGCACTCGGCCACCGTCTGCCCCTCCCAGCGCACCGAGCAGTTAATGGCCGCGTCCTGCAAGGGGTCAACGTCGCCGACGCACGACGAAGTGGACGTGTCGACGTCAGTGATATTTTGGAAATAGATACTTCGCTCGCGGACGAGAAAAAGACTTTCTACTGCTTCCGAGAAGACGAAGGGGCGCTCCCGGAACCGCGTTTTATAGCGGAGGAGTGAAGGGCGTTCCGAAACTTTAATAAGAGACGTTTATTCCGTTAACGAATGAATAAGAGCGACGTCGCGTAGGTGCATTGATGTTTTCCGATAGATACATTCGATACATCGATAAAAATAATTAATTAATTTAAAAACAAATGTAAAGTCTGATAACTCCATATATGAATCAAAAATGCAGTCAGAAAAATATGTCTCAAACTACAGGTGTGAGGTATCCATTTCGACACACGAGGTCACCAAATTAATCGAGTGCGCGTTGGCGACAAGTAGGGGACAGTCGAGTTTTATACAGCAGGGGGAGAAAAGACGCATTTGTTCGTACGCGGTCCAAGGTATTAGGAGCGTTCGCCTCCAACACCACATTTCAAATACTATCTCTACTGTTCGAACTATCCGCGTCTCTACGCCGTACCAAAAGATGAGAAATAATAAAGGTCTTACTAATTGAGGTATAGTATTAAAGCCTATTTCGCGATTTTTCTAAATATTTTAGGAACGTATCGTGGCTCTTTACCCATTGGGACATGACGTTTAATTTTCGAATGGAGCTTATAAAGAACGATGAAAGTCATTGAAAGTTGATAACATCCGCATACTTTCTCTCCCCCCCACCCCCCCCTTATACCTTTATATCCTTCTATTCCATCTCTTTCCTTTACTCCTGTCTACCCAATCAGAGGCAGGACTATGCTTGCCGTCCTTTTGGCCTGCAGCCAAAGTATACCACTTTCTCACATAACATCATCGTAAAGTGACGGCAACGCTGTCACGTCCAGTGATAGTACTACCTAAACTCGTCATTAAGGGTCGGCAGCGCATATGCTGGCCTCTGTTCGTGCAGATATCCATGGGCGCCTGTAGGCATTTCGATGTGAAAAAAATAGTATTCTTGTCGCGTTTCGTTTGGTTTCTGAGACTTCCCGGTGGCCTAAATTCGCCATTAAAGGCCGACAACACATCTGCTTGCCTCTTGGTCGTGCAGATGTCTACGAGTGTCAATAGCCACTTAACTGCCTGCTACCAGCTCGTTTGCCCCTTGTAACATAAAAAATAACAGTCGAAAAAATTGTTAAATGTTGGTAGAAGTCGGTAAGTCAGCGCACCAAATTAGTCAACAACCGTAGAAAATCTTAATGCCACAGACAAAAGTTACATATTCTTGTCGTGTGTAACGAATGTATGAATAAATTGTAAAAACAGTTATTAGTATTTGTGTGCGATTAATATATGATAAGCGATGACTCGAGGAGCAGCCGTATTTTTCCGCCTCCCAAAAATTTACACTTAACAAATTCGTGTGGGTCAACGGGTAAGTCACAATGACACACAATGCAAGTTATCTGTCAGTCTGAAATTTTTATCTATTTTATTGTTACTATTCGTGGATATATATCCAAAATATTTCTCTATTCCGCACGCTAGCGGCCGATACTACGAATTAGTTAAGAGAACATGTACACGTACCCCTATGGTCACCCTGTGGCTGGTTGCGCTGATGTTGCTCAAATACCACGTGATCACCACATCCTCACTGAAATAACATGTTAGACATTTTTTCAAAATACTTTCCTTCACAAGCTTTTGAAATAAAATGTAAAGACGAGAGAAGGCTAGATAGTGGTAGACGAGCTGAATAAACAATAATTTCATATTTATATTGAGGTTGTGTAATGTGCGATGCTTGCCCATAAATGAGTAATGAAATCACTTTAATGGTTGACTTTTTTAATGTGCCCCATGGTAAACACGTAAAACCGTAGCCAACACAATAAATTTCCGGTTTATGTCAGTACTGTCCTTCTGAGGAAGTAATGTCACTCAAGAGCAAACAGCATCCAAGCAATGTCACTCGCTTCGTGCTGTTCCTCCGGGTGAGTTGGTTGCTAGACGCGGGCGCGGTAGTAAGTAGCGCAGTACTGGTGGTACTGGTACTACTATTGGTATTGATGGTAATGGTAGTATCACCAGTCAGTATAAACCCCACCAAGGTTCAGGTTGGCCATCCTGCTAACACAACAGACAGACAGCCGCGCGACACGCGTTAAACCAATCACTTTTAAAAAGTGTAAGGGATCTTTGTTGTTATTGACTCGCAGAGTGCAGAAATTAACTCACCCGTCAATTTGATGAATCGCACGTGCGTTGGTTCTACTAAAGTCTTCTTCCGTATAATTATTTGATATGTAGATCGCTTCGTTTGTAGTGCTAACGGCACGAGTACCGGAATTGATGAAAAAATAACACGCTCCGTATATCAAGTCTAGCGATGTGTTGAAGCATACCTGAAATTAGGAAATATTTTTTTTATATTCCTTCATAGAGTTTTCAAACATAATATTCTTAACTTAATGAGCTTTCCTTTATCTTTAATAATCGGAAATAACGTTATTTACACTTTAAGTTATGGCCTTCCACAAAATGAACAACTTCAAAACTGAGCCTAACTAAGAACAACTTGCTTTACTAGCCACAGAAGTTATACCCATCTAGCCATGTATGACCGATTTATATTACAAATGTAATTATTCTACTCGAAATAAAAAATAAGCACTACATGAGCTCTTGTAACAGTTAAAAATTACTTTGTGAACCTATTAGACTTGAGATGAGTAAAGCTTTGATTGCCACCATCATACATTTCTGCCGTCACACAACCGGGATGCGTTACCTTCGGTCACGTTCTGTGAAGGCGACATTATTTTCGTGTTCAATTTATTTTAATCATGGTAGTATTCTTAAAATACTAATATTTTTGTTTAATTTTAGTTAACTGACTTCAAAAAAGTAGTTGTTTCTCAATTCAAATGATGAATTTATTGACGTAATAAAGTCTTATAAATCAATGAACACCGGCTGCACGCACGAAAAAGCATGACTTGTTGTCACATACCGCCTGAGCCGAGCGTGCAAGCGAAAGTGCGAAACAAGCGATAAAGTGGCACGATCGGCTTAAGCGTTCAGCGTTAGCACTTAAAACTATCGTACGTAAATTGACTTTACAGAGAACCAATTTTTTGGGTGGATTTTATGTAATTACTGTCAATTATAAATCAATTTTGTTGATTCTTTTTTGTTTAGTAGAAATGCTCTGAAGTATGCCTCACAGGTGGTCCTATATAAATCTTATCAAAATCGGTCTACTCATAGGCATGCCTGTTGCGGTAGTAGGTGCCCAAAAATTTAGTAACTAATTTATTTTAATAACTATAATCTACCTATTAATATTGCTAAGCTGTATGATCTTTATTATTATGTTGCTACCTACTTATGCCAATTATAAATGAAAACTTATTACAATATCTGTCATAAAAGGTTTATTTCGTCTGCTAGAACACTGAAAGGTCATTATATGGTTATGCCAAGGGATTCAGGCCAGACTATAATAGAGTAATGAGAAGAAAGAGACAGATTTCTTATAATTTTTTCTTTTGTGTTACTGTATCTATTATCTATCTGAGATCAGTTGCCACTTAAAGCAGGTATGTTGAAGGATAGTTTAATATGTTGAGTGTGTCTTCCATTAAAGACATCTCCTCATAATTTAGTATTACCATAGTTTATATAAACATAGCTTTCCTTTTTAGTTTTCTGGTGTAGCTCGGGGTTTTTAATTTTAGTATTAATGGGTTTTGATGCTTACTAAGTGTAAAGGAGTCTCAGAAGTGGATATTTATATAATAAAACTTTTATACGACAGTATAAGTTTATTGTGTAGCAGGGTTTCCCCGTACAATTGATTTACAGAATGCGCCGACAGTCTTTTATACAATTATCTCCCGCCTAACCAAGTGTCAACAATCAGTGTAACAATTTTTATATTTGTGTCCGGTACATTTTATTAAACTTAATAAAATAACTGATTATTAATAAAATCATTAAATATTAAGACAAAAATTATACAAATTATTTAAATGATAAACATCTAGGATAATTAGTTTTATAACAGAAATTGGAAGAGACATCATGATCTTGATGCAAAATGAAATTATATAAATTAAACGTTGCCATATTAAATAAATGTTATAATCGTTTAAATAAACAAATTTAGTTATTTAAAATACTGCTCTTTATCATTATCAATAATTCAAGGTATCATAATAATGTATGTGCAATCACTACATATTTATTGGTGACATATTGATTTGTAACATTAGTCTGTTATGGTATTTTATTGTGTTAGTGCAAATTTCTTCCTTTACAGTTCATATTTTTAGTTGCTCATGAATTTCGTTGTTTGTTATGAACCAAGAAACAGGTATGCCGTACATCCAAATCGGTTCGAGCATCGCTTTATAAATGAGAAGTTTATTGTCATTAGATAATTTGCTATTGCAGCCCATTATCCAATGCTGGTTCTTATAACATATGCTGATCTCTTCTCTTTTTGCTTTGATGTGTCCATTCCATGTAAGTCTACAAGCAAGGTGTCATCCTAGATATTTAACATTATCTTTGTAAGGAAGCCTTGAACCCCCTCTTTTGGGAGGGTACCATAACAATTGTATAACACTTGTACAATTACACTATAGGGTACATAATGTTGAAATTTTCCATATTCATAGGAAATCCTAAAACCTCATCACGAAAATTATACTCAATGAAATGGGACAACAACTTTTCAAGTTATTTTACAAATACCTTTATCACATACCAGACTTTTGAAATCAAGGTAATTGTAAGGAAATGTATCTTGTTGGCCTGGTTAAAATAAAAAAGATGTGATAGAAATAAGTATATGAAAAAATACAAAGCAAAAAAAGTTATAACACAGAGATTTGAACCTGTGCCTGAAAGTAGTGATCCCATTGCTATTGTAAATGTGTTATGGTAATTTTAAGAATGGTGACATATATGATTAGGATTCAGGCCCATTGGACATGGAAAGTTAGCCAGAAGGTCTATTTTCAATTCAAATTTTACAAGCTTTATTTCATACGATAGATCTTATTCTGTTTCTGTAATAAGTTTATTGTCTACAATTAAAGTTTTTTAACCAATACCTGTATAGTGTATCAGATACGGAACCCTTCCATATAAGTGTATCTTGACACGTTCTTGCCCATTTTTATTTAAAATATATAATAGCAGTATAATTATTGTAACTTACATGAGTGCAATTAACTGAGTCTAATGGTAATGTCTCTTCAAATACAGAATGAATATTAAACTCATCTGAAAAGCCTGTACATTGATCAGGTGGGATATTTGCGCTCTTCAAGTGAATTGTCCATCCAATGCTATCCTCATCCTCCTCGTTTGTAATATCGGTGCACCACAGGACTCTGTACCGTCCTGGAACGCCATCGTTCAAAGGCACAAATTCAAAAATGTCTTTTGAGTTATTATTACATTGCACCGCACTATTTACTAAAACCGCTTTATATAATATTGACAATAAAAACACTTTACATATCATTGTATAAACAACATTGAGAAATAACAACTACTGTATCGCCTATCAACGAAAAAAATAACTACAGACTACAGTGCCTTAACCCTAGCTGTCTAAATCGTTGGCATACGTAGAATAATAGAGTTAGGGATGGTCAACTCGAGTTGCGCTTAAATCGAGTTAATCAAAGTTAAATTCTCCCTAACTCGAGTTGAATAACTGCAAATGAAGTGCGAATACTCGATTGACGCACTCAGTTTGTTCTATTCTTAAGTGCTCGCAGCGATTATTTTGTGTGTAATAGATGCATTAGACTACAGACATTATTAGTTATTACTACTGTCCACTGTCATTCAAAGTTATGCAGGCGCCAGACATAGCTTCATTTGAATTATCAATTCAATAATCATGTAGTGTGGCCGGGAACTTTGTGTAGCTGCGCAAAGTTTTATAGAACTTTGTAGTCTTCAAGGACAAAAATGTACAAACACTTTGAGCTATGCTTCATACTTGTCTCGAAGGTAGTCTCCTAAGGACAAGATGTCATAGACATCAAAACGTGGCGGGAAATATAAAAAACTCTGTGTTTCCGGTTGTAGTTTGTCAACCAGAAAAGCAAAGAGAAACATTGGTACCGAATTTAGAGACATTTAGAATTTCAAGAATGAAATTCTTGCGTTTTTAGGGTTCCGTTATATTACAAGGAACTCAGTTTCCCTCAGTCTGTCCGTCCGTCCATCCGTCTGCCGAAAGTAACTTTTCGATTATGAACATAAGTGCACGAAATTTGGCACAGTCATGTGTTGTGTATAGATTTTATTTTTGGCATCTTAAAGTAATAATAATTTTATATTTTAAGAATGGCTCCCTTACATGTGAAGTGGAGCTAACTTTTTTTTTTAATTCAATCCCATCATGTTACGCATCATTAGTTACATTTTTAAAATAAAGGTGAGGTCACTTAGCTTTTTTGTTATCGGTACTTTTTTCGAGTAATTGGCAAGTCATCAGTGTTTTACAACGTGCCCCCCCCCCATTTCCAGACTATCAGATGTACTTGAAATTTCCATGTTGATAGGATATGCTAAAAACTCAGTAGCAAAATTATTTTTAGTGAAATAGGACAACGGAAACTATCTGATACGGAACCTTTCTATTTACACGCTCTTTGCCATTTAATTTTTTTAGTCATGATTCTCTTAAACCTTAAATGTATAAGCATTAATCGTTGTTAGACCCTCTTGACGTAAGTAAGAGATACGTTGTTACAATATTATACTGATTCATAGATAACATCTGCACCATAGACAGTTTAATCTGTTTATAATTTACATAAAAATTACTTTTCCACGGTCGCTTAATTAATTATTGTTGTTATGTTTAAGTATCTATTCTACGAAACACGATAAAGACATATAATATTAATAAATTACATTTAATTACAGCTCTGGGACACCATGGGGCAATATTAATTCGTAAACTGACCCGTTGATGGTTATTTTATTGCTTGAATTTTGTTATTCCATAGGAGGCGGAGAGTAATTAATAATTTACTAATTTTTACGACCACCCACACTTGACTAGGAGAAAGTTTAAGTTTCTATAATGCCGGAGCCAGACATAACTTCATTTGAATGATCATGTACTGTGGCCGGGGACTTTGTTTAAGTTTACAAAGGTTTGTAGAACTTTGTAGACTTCAAGGATAAAACTGTACAAGCACTTTGAGCTGTGCCTGGTCTCGGCATAGTACAAACAAATAGATTGTTTCGTGGCTGAAATGTAAGCTTATTAATTGTAACAAACTACCAAATGACAATTGTGGTTGTTGTCCAAGGGCTGGATCTTCCTTTTTATTTGTCAGGTAACTGGTCATATTCACCATGGGTACGCCAACCCGGACTACCCTACCTGCTATTGTCACTCCTATATCGTCCGCGACAGTAGTATCTGCATCCTTTCTCGCCTTTCCATCTACCTTTATATTATTTAACTCCAGGCTTTTCCTTTATTCCTATTCATATATATAATTAGAGGTAGCACGACGCTTGCAGAGACTTTGGTCTGCGTCCGATTTGGACCGGCACGTCCTGGTACCAGTACCCCTTTCTCACATAATTCTCTAATAAATGCTGTCACGGCAAGTGTTGGTATTGTCGTTGCGTTTCGTTAAGTTTGTGAAAGTTCCCGGTGGCCTAAACCCCTCTTTAAAGAACGGCAACGCATCTGTGCGTCTTTTGTTGGTGACAACAAAAGGCTCGCACAGACCCAGATGCTCATTTGCGACGGTAGTTAATTACCACCTGTTCGTGTGCCCTTTGTAATATAAAAAAAATTACAGTAATGCCCCCGATAACAAGGCAGTGTTATTTCGCGTTATAGGAAAACTCGTTGTAAGATTATTCTCGTACAACATACTTATACGACCACGAATCCGCAGAATATAATGCGTTTTATTCTGTAATATATTAAAGCGTTATAAAGATGAGGATGGCAATATCTGTAAACTCTTATTTCTGAGATGAATGATTTTTGTGATTTTATTTAGGACATTAAATGTTGTAATCTATACTAATACTCGTATATAAAGCTGAAGAGTTTGTTTGCTTGAACGTGCTAATCTCAGGTACTGCTGGTCTGATTGAAACATTCTTTCAGTGTTAGATAGCTCATTTGTTGAGGAAGGCCATAGGTAGTAGCCTATAGGTTATTCTTAACCACGCTAAAATTATTCCCTTCATTTCACGCGGACATAGTGGCGGGTAACAACTACTAATAAATCTGAATAAACTGAGATTGTAACGTAAACAGTGGCCGGCATTTTAGTGGATCGCTAGGTTCAGCAGTTCTTAAAGCGACCGTGTGATAGATGGGTAGCAATACTACCAAGAATACCAGGGTTTGCTTAGATTGCAGAGGATGTAGCTATGAGGCAAGTTAAGAAGATCGACTGCCGTCTGACGTCATCCCCGGAACTCCCACAATCTCACAACTCAATTTCATTAATTCAGACTCACTGTTTTACATCCCTTCTGAGACAACGGATATACGAAAACCAGTGTTGGAATGGGTCAACCATCCATCACCCGGCCGCGGTAATAACGACTTAACCTAGCGATCGACTCAAATGCCGGCCACTGAATGAGGTACGACCTTCTCGTTGTTGAATTTAGTATACGCCTTCCAAATTAATAAATAATTGGATTGTATTACCGCTAAGCCATTCAAATCTCGATACACGGTGCAGAACTATAAAGTGACTGCCATTTATTTGATGCAATCATCGTGAGTCATAGCAGCCGTTCAATTGACGTCTACGAGCTTGGTACTGATTAAACGCATCAGCTCTATTGCACTATTTATTCTTTCAACCATAACAGCTCAACGGCGGTAAAGTCAGGCGCGGCTCTAGAGTGGTGGGCACTGTAGGCTTGCCCACACTAATATACTTATGACGTCACACGTTTATATTGTTCTGGAGGAGGTCGGGACCTAATCAGTGGTCGGCATTTGAGTCGATCGCATGGTTAAGTTGCGCTTGCTGCGACCGGGTGATAGATTGGTGACCCATTCTAGCACTGAAATCAAAGTTGAAGTATATTTTTTGACGTGATAACGTCTGACAAATGGATGAATCCACAAAAAATTGTCACGTTCCGCCTAAGCCGAGGGTGCAACCTAAAGCCGGAAACAAGCGATAAACAGGCGCGATCGGAAGCGTTCGGCTTTATCACTTAAAACTATCGTCCGTATACCGACTTTACAGACGACTAATTTTTGTTCGATGTAGTCTTTTATTTTATTTCGTAGAATTTTTTTGACAGATAGCTGGTGAACTCTGCTTATTTCAGTTCTTTTGTATTATCATTGACTCTGTGATCGATTACCATCAGATAAGATCTTATCCAAGAGCCCTGCTTAGGTTTAAACGACTGGATGTGATCGCCAAATAACTTTTCACACGTGACTCACTCCATCTTGCCAATAAGGCACATTCCTCGTGTTGAGAGTCTGGTTTCATAACACCTGCAGGCTATATGTATTGAACATCCATCTTATAATTAAGTACAACTGGCTGCTTCTCGCGACTTTGACCGCGTAGAATTCTACTTGCGAGAGACTTTTAGTCCTCTTTGAACTGATCCTATTGAAAAATCCGTTCCTAGCGGATGCCTACTAACTATGATGCCAAATCTTTGCCAAATTTCACCTTTGTATGTCCCGTGGTTTTCGAAATTTCGAGATAACATGATATTTGACCTTTTTACTTTTCATATTTATAAATGTATATCTAATATCAAAAATAAAGTAGCGTGTATTTTTATATGATAATGGGCAGGTGGGCAAGCTGTTCAACTTATTCTAATGCCGGAGCGAGACAAAGCTCCATTTGAATGATCATTTCAATGATCATGTAGTGCGGCCGGGGATTTTGTGTAACTTCACAAAGTTACGTAGAACTTTTTTGACTGCGACAAATAACTCCTGACCTCTGTTATCATCTGAGATTATTCTATTTCTTCTTTTCACTATCACGAACATGTACTTTCCTTCAATTACACCTAAGATTACTTCATTTTAATTAAATAAGAACGCTTATGACAGCCACTAAACTTCTTACTCATCGATATATAAGGTTCCCAATTTATTATTTATTTTATCTTGTTTGATATTTATTTTTAAGAATATAAGGCCATTGGCCTTAAAAACTTATTACAGTTAAGCCTTGTGCGAGTTGAGTTATTAATTTGTATCCAAAATTCATGTGTTTATTATGTAATTACACGACAAGACTGCAGTGCGACTGTATTGCTACAATATTGTCGCCATGTTTAGCAGTGTGAAAACTTTTTAATATAAAAAAGGGCAAATGAGCAGGTGGTTCATCGGATTGACTACTGACGCCAAAGTACAACAGCAACACCAGAAAGCTCGGAGTATGCTCTTTTCAAGCCGTGTCGGTTCGGAAACACGAAAGCCAGTAACTGCTTCCACAGATAAATTGTACTTTGTGTGAAGTTGTGGACTTTAGGACATCTGAGGTTATGAGGGTGAAATTTGCAGTTCTGACGAGATGTTCTGTGTTGGAATTCGGCTGCTGGCATAAGTTTGAACTATTTCTTAGAACACCCCTCACGATATATGGGGGTAATAGCTGCAAAACTCGAATAACATGTATTTTTATGAAAAATATTGATAAATGCCTATACCAGTCGCAATGTATTGTGTGGTAATTCCAGATGTATCCCGCTTTATGTCTGGAACTGTCTCGAGACGTTTCAATATTTTTGAGGTCCCATTCTTGTTGTCTAACTCCGAGTGAGATGCACCTGCTTCCGGATCAACGGGCGTCGTCTCGTCCACTGAAACAAAAATATATTATAAAAATATGAGTCTCTAAGTATATGGATCGAGACCAAGACACGTTTCAGCAGACATGCACATTTGTTTAAAATTAATATTCATATAAATAAAAACGTGTCGACACTGATGTTTTTTTGTCATCTCTTTTTTTCTCTCTCTCTCTCTCTCCTCTTATAACTGATACTATATAGTCGTTAGAGATATTCTCTTTATTACGAGTAAGTATCTCATATTATATTGATCATCAACGCATTCGGATACTTCTCTTATCACCAATTTATATATATTTTTATTTGTTCCTAACGGTTCAACCATAAAAAATTCGTGTGTTAAATTTATAGATGACCCTTAAGCACAATTGCGTGAAGGTTCGTTATCCCATTTCATCGGGGAAAATGAGAAGTGAAGTGTTACTGGAAGCGGGACACAGCAAATTCAAGCGAAAAAATCATAATTCATTTAATGATAACCTATAGTTTATAAATATCTGGAAAGTTTATTCAATTATTTGCAAGGAGATAGAGTAATAAACGAGGTTAGAGGTCTCTCATATCTAACCTTGAACGTGAAAATATATGTGCCTTGAAGATACCCAATTTTATGTTATTGTTTAAAAAATGGGCTCATGTTTATCTGGTGTCAAATTGACGTCAATGTAATAAACGATCAGATCTGTTAATACGAGTATAATAAGTGAAGATAAAATTTCGGTAACATACAACGAAAACTGCGCGGGCTGAGTACGAAATGGCGACGTTGCCGGCTACGTATCCAAAAAATTCATATTAAAATGAAGTGTAACTCACTTAGCGACGGTTTAACGACGTCGCAAAATTAGAAGCGTAGCCACGACTACTACTGGCTACTCCATTGACAACCCCATGTATCCATGGCTAGGCAAACGGCGACGTCGCCATGGCTTCTCGGTGAGGTAGGGCATTTATGGTTTATAAAGAGGATGATGTGTGAATGCTTATCACTTTAGAAAATAAGCACTATTAATACAATAAATTATTAAATTAGATTAATAAGAGCCTCAATCGCTCAACGGTATAAGGTGTACACTGAAATCCGCAAGGTTGGGTGACCCTTTCTCACATTAGTTTTAAAATATACGACCTACTTAGTGTTTCGGAGGGTAAGTAACATGGTGAGTCGCGATGGTGATGAGTTGTGAGATCGTGGATTTTCAGGGTAAGACTGCAAACGGCAGTCGCCCATCTTAACTCGCCTCACCGCCACATCCTCTGCAGTTTAAGCGGGCTCTGGTCCTAGACCAAGATGGCGCTAGGTAGAAAGTGATACAAATAATAAATAAATATATACAGGACTATGTAACACACGAACGCCTGTTGCCAAGGAAGACAACTTAATGCCTGTGTTATAGGTAACAGACGCCTGTTATACACAAATATTTTTTTTGTAGAAATATAAATACATATAGATAATACAGCCAGACTCGAGGCCGGTATCGAACCCACGACCCCCGGAACAGAAGGGTCACTGCCCACTGCGCCAACGGGCCAGTCAAATCTTGATAAGAAGTTAATAAGGACAGAAACGTGGACATTTTTAATTAATGTTTCTCGAATCAAGAATAAACTGTTAATCTTAGACCTTAAGGATGATACCCAAAATTTAAAAAACCGCCCGAACTATATACGACAATAATACTACTTAACTTAAAGTACATAAGGTTCAAAATATAAACCTCTTAAAATTTGCTTTAAGGAAATGAACGTCTGTGTTCAGTCAATTTATCAGATAAAATACCCAAAGGATGCCTCATTTTACGTTTAAAGTATAACTAATTAGAGGAGTTGAGAATCGATTATAATTTTGCAAACTTCAAAGGGTTTTGTATTTAACTTTGCCCTTACAAATTTTGCTCTAAATATTGAGTAGCCCGGTTTGATAATGGATCATTCAATTTGGAAAGTTTCAAGGTCAAAAATCAGATCAGAGAATACGCGTATTCTTTTTAGGCTGAACTTATCAGGGGGTTTCTGACATTCTCAAATACCGGCAACGAAACTGCAACCCTTTGGGAGTTATGTTGTTCATTCACCAAACATTTAATACATTAATCATTTGTTTATTATACACCGGTGGTCTAATCTCGTCATTAAAGGCAGGCACCGCATCTGCTAGCCTTCTGGTAGTGTATATGTCCACGGGCGTTGGTAGTCACTTATGAGAACCTCTTCGTTTTTTTTATGTTACAAGGGACAAACGAGCAAACCGTTCGTCACCTAAGTGACTATACGACACCTATGGACATCTGCATGATCAGGATGCTGCCTATAGGCAGGATAGCTGGATTACCAGCCTTAAATTACGAGTTTAGCCACCGGAAACTCTCACAAATCGAACGAAACGCGACAACAATACAATCTCTTGACGTGACAGCATTGCTGCCAAAACACAAAACGTAGCCCGAGACAGAACCATATGGAAAAAGAGTAGGGAGGCCTTTGTCCTGCAGTGGGTAAAATTAGGCTCTTAGTGATGATAATAAAACACTTAACAAAGAGACGGGCATAGAACCTACAACCCAGGAACGAAAGAAGGTAGGGTATCTGCCAACTGCGCCAACGGGTCAGTCGAAGATTAACAAAAATGTACAATATGTACATACATGTCTGTATCCTTTTTTCTTAAAATACAGATGAGTAAAAGATAACTAGGCAAGTTGTACCATTTATCATCTAAGATGTAACAAGTTTTTGTGGGATTTTCTTCAAGAGTCCGAAAGATTAATGATCGCAGTAATAACGTTAGATATAGAATATACATTTCTAGTACTTAACTTTATACATGTATTCAGTTAGAACGTATGCCAGTGAACTTCAATTAGACTCGTTTTAATGTTTTTTTTTTCTAACGTTTAAAACTAATGTTTATTTCAAGACTAACATGACTTATATAACTTTTAAAAGTACGCAGATATAGCAGAGATGAGACGAATTTCTTAGCATTCCATGGGTTCACCATGCGAGTGCCGGGTCCATCGCGTTGCCGAGGAAGGAACCGCCGAAGGGCATTTGGATAAAGTTACTGACTGTAAATCGTTTGGCATTGGTGTGCGTGAGGTTTTATTTTCATAATGTATTAATAATTAATATTTTATGAAAATATTCATATTCGCACACCATACTTTATATAAACAATGATTGTGCCAAATTTCGCACTCTTCCGTCGCCGCAATTTTCACAAAATGGTACCGAATATTTTCGCTACACTTATTAACATTGCGCATATTTTCAACCTTAAAAAAGTGTAGTGTTTGTCAAGGTGAAAAAAGTGTATTGTAAACAAACGAGAAGATATAAAAATGACCAAGTGCGTGTAAAGACATGCTTATATAGAAGGATTCCGTATCCGAAACGCTATGAACGTATTTGTTAAATAACTTCAAAAGCTGGTATCCGACTTCGTTAAAAATAATTTTCCTAACGAGTTTTTAGCATGTTCCATGAACATGGAAATTTTCAAGTCTCTACGTCTAATAGTTCGGAAATGCTAGGGGGGGTCAACTTTAGGGGCAGACAGACGGTCGGATAGAGCGAAATTATAAGGGTTCCTTGTAGTACTACGGAACCCTAAAAAAGAAAACGACGATCTTTATATTTAACCCGTTTTGACAGCTCTTAACTCATCAATCTTACATCAAGAACAATTCCTCACGATTTGATAAATGTTTGACATAATAAACCTTTCATGACTTAAATGAAATACAGATAGTATGATATTATTCATTGTATTGTGCGAATATATATAATATAAAAGGAACCAGCTTACTTTAAAATATTTTAAAAATAACTTTCGATTTCGTCTGCATGGTGCTGTGTATCTCGTAACCGTTAAATTACTAGCGGACCCAGCACACGTTGTACTGCCCTAACGTTGGGTTACTTACTGTTTTCTACATTCTATTATCCCATAACATTATTCCCCGTTCCCGTTCCGTATCCGTGCCATTTCCTTTTCGCTTTGCCATTCCATTTTTACAAACCTTGTCATAACAATAACGAACACAATAAAACAAAAAAAAATTCTATTTGGTGCAGTCGTTCGGAAGTTATGACCGTCTATGTATGCACGACTCATTTTTATTTGCGACTGTAAATCGAGACATGAGCTATCCTATCTTTCAAGTTGGATCAAATTGAACACGGTGTGCAAATTAGATTAAAATCGGTTATGTAGTTTAGGAGTCCATCGAGGACAAACAACTTGACGCGTAATTTATATATATTTAAATTACGAGAGGCAAAATCTTCCGGAACCATTTTACGAAAATTGCGCAGACGGAGGTGTATAAAATTTGGCATAATTATAGTTTCTATAGACTGTTGGTTTTCTAATAAAAACAGCAACATTTTTTATAAAATATGCATTATAAATACATTACACTATTAAAATAAAACCACACGCACACCAATGCAAAACGATTTACACACACATGTACAGATTTTACTATAAGAAGGCGACGAAGCTTAGTCGTGACGACTGTTTGTATATTAATTGTCCAACATACTTAATAATTAGGCAAAATATGAAAGTTTTGTATATAGAATAGACAGAACTACAATTTTGTAGCCGAATTTCGACCAGCAGATCTCTAGTTTGTATAGATTGAGAAGAAAAAACTGTCGGAAGTGACTAGTGTAGAGCGGTATCTAATCGCATAGCAGCGCACCATTGATCCAGTTTCACCGCTAATCCTATCGACTCTCCGATGTCTTTATCTGACGTTTAATCCCCGTAAGACCCGGCTTAAACCCTCGGCCATAAATCACGGGTTATCAGCAGGTGCATATCGCGATAGGAGACGACACGCGACGTGAAGAGATTTCAGTCGTGTCCAGTTAAGCTTCTGTTTATCGAGATATGTAGAAAAACACATGTCACTTTGTTCGAACACGCTAATCTTCGGAGCGACACAATCGATTTTAAAGAATATTCGTCATGTTTATATACGTACTTACTTACTGGAACGGCTCAGACACCCAAAGTGAGTTTTGGCCTCCGACAGGAATATTTATTTTGAAGGAAATCCTTTAAGCATTACGGAAAAACTACCTCTAGGTAATGTACCTAAACCGATCAATAACGCTTTTGCACTTATTCTATGTAATAGAATAGATCTCCACAACGCTTTAGGGACTACAAATTTAGTATCACGGGCTCCCCTACCAATACATTGGTTCACGGAATGGAAATTAAGAAAATGCCAAAAAAACAATTCCGTAAAAATTCGTCAAAAAACGTGTCGTGCGACGTAAAACATCGACAAATGAATCTGAAATTGCGTGGACTGCTGAGTACTGCATTGTATTTAAATACAATATAGTCAACGAAATTTCATGCCTGAACGTTGAGTACCGTGAATTTTTTTATACCTTAAAGGTATGTACATATTTTGTTACGTTTGCGTATTGTCTGTTAACATTCTGACGTCATTTTATGTCTTTAGGTACTAATTACTAATGTCTTCCCGGGGCCTTAGTTATGTAGCAATAACTAAGGCCCTTTTATCAAATATTTTTGATGGACAACATGTACTTGAAATTTCACAATGGTCGGTCAATGAGTTGAGGAGTGAAAGCGTTACGTACAAACAATCTAATTTACATTACCATTTATTATGTTATAGGATAAACACAAATTGTATTTTTTATATAAAATGACTTTTCATTCATTTCCAAACGGTAAATTCAGTTGTAAACGTGGATTACTAAAAGAATAGGTATGTAGGTAAATCTTACATCGCGTTAATTTCTTTAATTATTTTGCACTTTTATTATTTTGTTCTATAAAATGATAGGGTCGATATGTCCGTTTGAGTACATATCACTTATACACTTCATCACACTAGTAACAAATAAAGCTGCCCCTGGTAATCCTAACAACGTTTTGCAGGGTAGTGTCGAACTATCTAATTTGTCGGACAGTATTCCCTAATACCCCTAGAAGCCCTGTAGTCCGGAATTTATTACAAAAGAATACGTTGTAAACCGATATATTAAAGATTATACACTAATGTTTTTTTTTAATGCCGGATAGGCAAGTACTTGATTGCTATCCACACCTGATCGTAAGTCTTGATGCAGTCTAGGGTGCTACACGCTTGCTTAAACTATTTCTCTTGCCTTAAATATGGATATCTTATGTGTTACACTGATACGGGAAACACAGACGCGAGAAGAGCGTAGCACGCCTTGGTCATTCGCATCAGGAAAGAATAAGCGAGACGCTTCCTGCGCGATGGTGGAATAGTAACAACATAGGGATGGAAACCCAAGTGACCCCTGATGATTCGGTAGTAAAAAGGCGAAGTAGGAATTAAACTGTGGAGTTCATGTGTACAGTCTATAAAAACCGACAATATCGATATTTATTTTTTTAAAACTTATTGCACACAATAATAACAAACAATAATTTAAAACTAATTAAGGTGAGCGAGGGCGGTTTTATCGCTTAAAGCGATCTCTTACAGACAATCCAGGCAAGACAGGATTTAGGAAATAATAATTAGGGTGGTGCAAGAAGTAAGCAAGTAAATATATACATATAAACATACATACATACAATATATTAATACATATATATAAATAAAAATTTTGGTATTTATATATTTACAAAAAAATAATAATTGTGTAGAGTAGGTGGTTGTTACCTATTATATCACAGGCATTAAGTTGTGTATCTTAGATAGGTCCGCATGTCATATAGTTCTATATATTTATTATTATCTTACCTTACATTCAATAAAGCAAGGTGTGTGATCAACACAGTAATCTACCTCACCTAGTATTACTACTATATTGTACTTAAACGCATAAGATGCTTCATATTTTTACTGGCAGACAATGTAATAGAATACAAAAGTAAACCTATTTGCGTTCATTAACGGTAGGCAAATGGAAGACCAAAAGCTGTCATAGTTTTAATAGTTAAAGTAATTGAGTCTCGTACTATGTACGTACACTAATGCTGTTACTTGACGTTAACGTTCGTAAAAGAGGACCTTTTCGCGTAGTAAAATTTGGTTTCAGCATTTTGATGGCGTACCTTTTAGATATTTCCCTTTAGAAAGTTTATTTTTGACATTTAGTACCACGATACTTATTTATACTTAGGGTGTGGTTAAATTGGTTAAAAAAAATTAAAGATTTAAAATTTGTAAAATCTTCTTCATTCTTTTTTACAGAGAATTTTCCGAAAACTTTTAAAGAATTCCTGGCTTTGTATGTTTCTTCGTCTTCCTCGCGTGCTGTTTTTTAGTATTTAGTCACAATTGGGCGGTTATTGCGGTGGTGAGAAGTGACTGGTAGAAAACTTAAACAGCCTAGACTTGCATGAAACCAAGAACCCGATGAAGGAAGTGTTGAGATTAACACTGGAGTTTGGAGAAGTGTGTATGAATATTGTTTGAGAAGATTTACTCACATGATTGGAAAAAAAATCAAGTGTCATCAATTCGGCTCGCTTTTTCTAAACAAAGGCACGGGACTGTACACACACCCACTAGTATTGAAACGGTCAACCGTGTTGTGTGTGACCGACGCCTAATAAATTGACGCTTGTTTTTCAATCGGCTGTCACGCTTTATCAATTTGAAACTGTCACGGGACGCAAAATTCCACTGTACATTATACAGCCGGCAGTGACAGGTTGACTGTAAAAATAATTGAAACTGCCCAATGGCCTTTTTTAAGTTTCGTAAAAGTGGTACGTTGGCAAAAGTTCCATATAAGACCGCGGATGACCGCTAAGTACTGATTTGTTATCCCAAAAGTGTTTAAGTATTTATTTATTCATATCATATCTAGCAGAAAAGCCTTTTTTCGGAATGGTTCGCTTACGAAGTTCTCAGTATTGCAGATTGCAGTGCTGAATTTGCCATCAGATTTCCTACTTTATACAATTTTCTCAGTTTTATAGACATTATAGCTTCATATCGTATTCTGAACTGAAGAATTTTTGTTAAAGTGCTAAAATTGGTATTCGATGTCCAAGGGACATTTTTTCCAGCAAAACTTAGCCTCATTTTGAACTCGGCGAAAAGTTGAGAATTTCAGAAGTTACTTGTTGAAATGAAAAGTACTAAATTTAATAATGCAAAATTTCCTCGCTGGCCTGTGAGTAAAAAGGGACGTTATTTTAAAATATTTTTTTCATTGAGCAACGACATCAGTGACAAGTATCATTGGAACTTACTGTGGAAGTTGAAAATTTTTGGACATTTGAGTGTCTTCAACTCCGCTTTGAGAGATAAAATAGTCGATTTTACAAATATTGACTTTATTAATATTAGACTTTTTTTTAAAGATTGTGAGCAAAAGTTATAAGAATGTTTCTCAGTAAACCCATCTCACTGTTAGAGTACGGCAATCATTTTGCCTTTAACTTTGTGGGGAAGATAGATGGTGAACTGTTGGAGGTGGTAGCTTAAACAGTGGCCGAAATTTGAGTCGATTTCTAGGTTAAGCAGTTCTCACTGCAACCGGTAGATGGATGGGTGGTCCATTCTAACCTCAATTCCAACACTGAAACTAAAACTGTGGGTTTTGGTTAATGTGATCGAGTGATATTAGTCGTAAGGTTGTAGAGATTGTAGGGGTTCCGGGGTTGATGTCACATCTTCGCCCCACATCTACATCCTCTGCAATTTAAGAAGACCCGGATACTACACCGGACAAAGCCCTAGCGTTCGTTCGAAATAAGTAGAAATGGTGAATCTGAAGGAAGGAGCGTTGTATATTATGCTCGCCTTAGTGGGTCAGTCCTGATCGCACAATGTAGGCTGCATCATGCTGATGTGAGGCTCATCGGCAGATCAAAATATTGATACTATCACATAGAACCTATTTCTTCCTACTGCAAGGCAAAGGCCTTTTTAACCTTTTTTTTATGTTAGAAAATTCGGCTACAAGCATGGCGCTACCTCTAATTACGATTAATATCACAAAGTGACATTAATCGGATCCCACTGTTTTTACTGCGACCGGGTGCTAGATGGGTGAGCCATTCTAACAATGGTTTATATTGGATATCCGACCTCCTCCGTGTGTCGGAAGGCACGCAAAACTGTGGGACCAGATTAATGTCACTTTGTGATATTAGTCGTAAGGTTGTAGAGATCGTTTCGAGGATGACGTCAGATGACAATCGGTCATCTTAACTCGCCCCAAAGCCAAATCCTATACAATCTAAGCGGACCCTGGTACTACTAAACCGGGATAAAGCTAGGAAGAAGTAAGTACAAGTAAATAATAGTACAGGCTGAAATAAACAGCTATATAATCGTAAAACAGTATCAATTTAGCCCTAACTATGTATAGGATATTTAAACGGCTAGAAAAATGATGCGATTAAGCAAATTCCAAATTTTCATTTTTCTGTTGTTTTGGTTATCTCTCCTCAATAGTTTGGGAATCCTAGGGAGGATGGACCACTTTGCAAAGCACTCTGAAAGCCAATTGCAAATTACTCGAAAATAGTATAATAAAAAAGCTGTGTAAGAAAACTGACTTTTGGTTTCATAGTATATTTCATAGTATTTCATAGATACCCCACACGATGGGGTTGAATGAAAAAAATAATCAACATCACTTCAGCCACCGTCAAAATGTAAATTGATATCTTTTTTTACATTATTTTAAGATGCCAAAAAGAAAATCTATTCTCAGTACACAACTGCACTAAATTTCATGCATTTATATTCACAATTGCAGAATTTAGTTAGAGCGGACAGACGAACGGACAAAGTGAAACTCTAAGGATTCCTCGTATGACTACGGAACCCTAAAAAATATAACGCATTTTCGTTGGTGACGCTTAAGGATTTCTCGTTAAGGACGTTTTTTTGCCTGGTAGTGTACCCCTCGGTATTGTCCCAAAAGGAACTTCGTTTATAATATTTGTGTATCGGTGGGCTGTTAAATATAACAGATACTATGTTATCTACCTTATTTATAATATTATCTGGCATAAAAACTACAGTATAATGTGGCTAAAATATTCTTATGTTCACATTTTACTGCCGCATAACTTTTATAAACAGATACTAAAAAAGTCATATATCGATCGTATAAGTGCTCTTACTTTTCGTAAATAATATAGGAATTTTATATTATATGATTAGTGACCATATAAAATATTAACTTTTTTTACGTTACAAGGGGCAAACGAGCAGGCGTTTCACATAAATGACTGAAGCGCCCATGGATATCTGCGTCACAAGAAGGCTAGCAGATGCGTTGCCGGCCTTTAATGACGAGATTAGGCCCGCCATTTCACGCAGATCTTATGTAAGGAAGAAAGTAGTAGAAGAAAGAAGAAGTAGAAACTACAATCTTCGGGCTCTGTTACAAATTACTGGGACCGTGAATGGCGGCAAATAATTCAAAGCAAAATTTTCCTCCCTAGATTATTTTATACTTCACTGATAAAATATTCAACTTAAAAGCTAGTTTTGATGACAGTTCCTCCCGCCCAAAAATACACACAACACACAGTTGAGTTTTACTTTTGTTATAGCCTGTTCGAAATAACTCGTTAGTTCATCATACAACTCAACACAAAAGTGTTAATATTTTAGATTAACACTGCTGAACACTTATTAAACGGAACAATATGTATACTTTAAAAAGTCTACACACCTACACCCATAGTGTCTAACACATTCTATGTCAGTACCAATTGTAACTTTTGCTTTTCAGTTCATTGATGTTTTTTTGTAGGTGATTTTATTTTTATTTCAAACTTTTATTTTATAACAACAAGTATAGCGTTTCGTGAACGTAACGTGTAAAGTACTCGCGGGTTTTACTACGTTTTAACGTTATATAAATAAAATCGTGTGAGTTCGGGCTCCATCACAACAAAACATGTTGGCGGGCTTGGTAGTACTGTTGGTGGTCTTGGTACTGGTGATAGTGGACCGCTGGAAACACCGTGGGTGTGTAGACCTGCACCTCTTTGGCAATTCTTATATTATTAAAATTTAAGATTTATCAGCGAGATATAGACATGATAAAGTGCAAAATATATATGTCAAAGTAGCTCCTATAACAGAGAAGTTGATTGAAAACAGACTCAGATTGTATAGACACATTAAAAGACGCCCTGAACATCATGTGGTATAAGTTGCCTTAAAACTAAACGAACAAAGAAGAGGCTATTCAGTCTTAGTTTTGAAGAATTTGTTAATGATATAGAGCAGCCGTCGGCAACGCGTCTCCCTCGGGCCGTAAGTGGCGCGCTATCACTCTTTGGCCCGCGACTGTTTTGTAAATATCAATGTATTACTTATAAATTTATAATAATTATTATGTTTTAAATAAACGAGACTCAATTACACAATTACTCAATTACAGTCGTGATGTACTAATATTTAAATAAAAAGAACAGATATACCAAAATTTACCTTTAACTAATAAATAATAAATAGATAGCAAAGACATGTTTTTCCAAATTATTTTTGGGTTGGGTCTTTAAACAAGTTATTTGAATTTTAGGATTCTGTTACTGTGGGAAGATCAAAAAGGTTTGTCTCGGCCTTCCAATTTGATTTTCATTCGATTCGAATTCTGTTTGACTGCCCCCCCCCCCCCTCCACCTAAATTCAGGCGACTCGTTTTAAGCCTTCAACCTTATTTTTAAGTATATGGTCCGCATTTACCTAATTTTTTCTGATGTGGTCCTTGCCTGCCAAAAGGTTGCCAACCTCTTATATAAGAATTGGGTCCCTAACTTGACACTGAATTTGATAAATGAATAACTTACATAGCTCAAATAATAAACTATAATATGAAATGAATTTTGCCTGCGATTGCGGTATATATGAAATATACACCATATGGAAAAAATGTTTATAATAGTAGATTATATTTTAGTAGAGTGCGTACAGTCTACAAATGTAAAATAAACTTTCCCACCCTTTAGATTAGTTGACTTTGCAGTGTGTAGTTGAGTTTGGGATTATAATAAAACCGGCACACACACAAGCAAGCGTTGCAATTAATATTCAGTTTCATACTTTAAAATAATGGATTTTAGTGGAGGGGCGTTTTGAGAGTGTACGCACTATATCAGTATGAAACTTACAGCGTATGCCTTTAGCATTTCCCCTGAGTTGATGAATTGAACCACAGCAGTCTCTAGTTGGATCATGAAGTTTGCCACTTTATCATCGACCAGACCCGCCTCACGCACGAAATAGCTGTACCTTTGCAGAGTCAATGGATCAATGAAGCCATTTCCAATAGCCAAACCCTAAAAGAATACAAAAGATTATATAAATTCCTTAGAAATCTATAGTGTAAGAAAATTACGTATATTCATATGAATACGCTTCTTGGTTACAAGCATTTATTTGCCAATTCTATTAAAAAGCGCGTCGCCATGGGGGCAGGTAAGGATAACTGCCCCCAATGGCGTAGCTTATCTTAGAGGGGCCCTATATCAAAATGTATTTGGGGGCCCCAAAAATTGCCCCCTAGAGCGTCCGCTTACTCCGAAAAAAAAAATTCTGACTTTTGTAAATTTTTTAATAACTAATTTGAATTGTAACTTTTTATTTGGTATAATGTGATTTTTAAATTAAATGGTTTGTGCAGTTTTGTTAAAAATGTTAATAATTTATTAAAGATTGTGGTTAATATTTTAAAATTTTTTGCCTATACACTTTAATTGATACGGCTGATACAGCAGTAGCTACGCCTCTGGCTGTCCCCCTCCCCTTGGTAATTTAAAAAATGTAGCCGAATCCAAAGAAATCAAAGTCCAAAGTCTACTCACAGAACTCGTTTGATCCATAAAGCAAATCTCTCTTAAGGATAAGTTCCATGAGGAACATCTTCTAAAAGTTGAAGAGGTAAAAAAACGGTTATATACCTACATACATGTATTACAGCCCACCGATATTGTTCTTAAATACACCTATGTGTACAGTGTTTTATTAACACCATCAAGACATTATAGCTTTTTAACACATCCAAGGATTTGAGAATGATTTCTTTACATTAGACCGCATTTTACAGTTCCAAGGCGACGAGAAATATCTCGCTCTGATATATATATCGTAGATAGAATCTAGTGTTACTTTGCGGAAATCCATGACATGCGTGAAAAAGTAAACTACTGTACTGTGAATTAGCTTCAATCGCAGTTTTAAACACAGTAGTTTAGTTTTGCATGCATATATAATAATGTCCTTCTTTTGAACTTTTCCTCCGAGGAAAGTTTACCTTACAGCAGGCCAGAAAGCTAGTTCTAGCGAAAAGTACTGCGAATCGGCGTCGCCACACATATCCGTTCTGTTCTCACAGAAATAACTACTTCAATATACCAAAATAAAATGATTCTTATCTTATCTATCAAATTATTGACTTTATAGTAAAAGTCAAAATCGTTTTTTTTTGTTTATCAATATAATAATTTGGTGATAAAATTTACAATTTAAATGCTAAGTTTACAAGGGTTCCTTGCGCCCTGCACTGAGAAGAGCCCGCAACAAACTAATATATATTAGTAAACTTAGAGTAATAATGATGTATAGTGACTTGATAAGCCAAGATCAAGAACTCTTTTACATTATTACAAGTTTTCCTAGTAGCTTTATACAAGAAAAGATATTAAAAGCTAATACTAGTCATGTCACACCAAATTTCGTCTATCGACGAAACTTGTGTCTTCCATTGTAATTCGATGTCAAGGTCAAAATTTCAAAATCGGGCCCAAAAGTCCGCACCAGCAGGTAAGTGTTTCTTTTCGAGAAAATATTTTGTCCAGAACATTTGATACTCTGAGCAGTGTGCGCGCTTAAAAAAACTCAAGGTGCGCGTATAAGTGCGTTGGGCGCACCTGCGTTTTAAGACTATTGTATGGTTATTCTCAAATTTATTGTATTTTACAAACAGCTGATGTGTTATAACTGATAAACTAGTAATTGTTCTATTTGTCAGCGATAATATAGCGATATGTAATACTTTTTTTGGTAATTATGCAGTTTGAGTAGTTTTGACAAAAATGCATATTTTTGTTTTTTTTTTCTGAGAGTTGATTTTCCAGTTATGAATGATAAAATAGTGCATTTTGGAGCATTTCGACGTTTATGTTAACATTATACACAAATATGTATATACATGCATTCTTTCTGGTTAGTTTTTTTAAACACAGTGATCGCTTTGGTTGCTTTGCGCCAAAATGCCCTTTTGTTGCATTCTCAACTCGAAAACTTTACAAAAGAAGATGTCAGCCTTCACAGACGAATCTTTCATTAGATTGCAAACAACTTCGAGAAGAAATATATATATATAGTACTTCTCAAAAATGTATATATATATATATATATATATACATTTTTGAGTTTATATATATACATTTTTGAGTTTACTCAAACTGCATAATTACCCTTATTTATGTAAGGTTCTTTGAAGGCTTTTGGACGTCGGATATCAACTAATCACTGAAATTTTTGTTTGTCAATACATAAAACTGCTTCTTATTTGTTGTAACGAAACTATCCTCTTTAGGTTTATTTATTTAACAATAAGACATATTAACAGTATAGCTATAAAAAAATACAATTTTTACATATCGTTCGGAGTTCTTAAACTATTTAATACACGATATACATATATATCTTTCACAGCCTGTAAACATGAAATTCTAAAGCATAGTAAGAATTGTATATTTCTATTTTTTATCAACCGAAAGGGAGGATGCATTAAAAATATACATCATATAAAGAATTTTAATTAAGAATATTATATGGGAGTAAAAAACATATTAAATTACATCCCCAAGTGTCACGTAGTAACCCTGACGGAATGACGTGACATTGTCACATATAACATTTGCTCGCCGTTCGTTCTTATAATAATTGTCCCGAACAAAATGTCAGCTAAATTTACTTGGGCGATTATAATCGGCAAATCTGCTGGCCTTCTGGTCGTGCAGATGTCCATGGGCGCCTGTAGGCACTTCAGTGCCTGCTGCCTGCTCGTCTGCCTCCTTGTAACATTAAAAAAAAAGTTTAATTTGGCCGGCCAGTTCGGGTACCAGTCTTTCTCAGATAAATCGGCGTCGCGTCAAGTGATGGTATTATTGTCGCATTTCGTTTGGTTTGTGAGACTTCCCGGTCGCCAAAACTCGTCGTTAGAGGTCGGCAATGCATCTGCTTGCCTCCTGGTCGGGCAGATGTCCATGGACATCAGTAGGCACTTTCTGCCTGCTGTCTGCTCGTTTGCCCCTTGTAACTTAAAAAAAAGGCACACGTTTCGAATAAAAGCTACAAGTTTTTACTCAGTCTTAAGGAACACCATTAAACTTTTGTCATTAAAGTTAGTGCGCACTTAATTCCTACGAAATTACTTCCCCTCAGATTAATGACGGAATGGTATAATTCACCAACAACTTGGATATCTTGAATTATATGTACAAAAGCTAGCCACCCGCCTGGGCTTTGCGGGGTGGAAATAAAATACATATTTACCAAAATACTAAACATCAGCAGCAGACAGGGATATTAAACATTTCTAACAGTAAAAACATTTTTAAATTGGATTGGTAGAACCAGAAATTTAAACATATGTATATACACTACTGGATATCTACACTACGCTGGATATCTGAGCACAGGTTATCCTAGTGAGATAACCAGGGATACATAAATTCAAGGTGTTTCACACAAGGTGTTTGCTTGTAATTCATATTGAACTAAACTGAATTTGCATTTAAAATTTGTATTTGTAAATAAATAAACTTTTGAATTTGAAAAAAAACTGTGTATTTGATACAGGACTATATGACACACGGACGTTTGTTCCTAAGGTAGACAACTTAATGCCTGTGTTATAGGTGACAGACGCTTGTTATATACATTTTTTTTGTAGAAATATATAAATACATACATGTATATAACACACCCAGGCTCGAGGCAGGAATCGAAATCACGACCAGTAGGGTCACTGCTCACTGCGACAACGGGCCAGACAAAAAAGATTACCCGTTACATACAAACACATAAGCCACCTCTTTCATCTTATACATATCTCTTTCACGCCGTAACTGTACAACGGCTAAACCAATTATAGGTTAATTTTTTAGAGAATTCTTTGAACACTGTAAGGTAAATTAGAGTTCTTCACAATAAAATTAAAAAAAAAGGAAATTGGACAATGTTAATGAATTCAACGCGGACGAGTTTTATTTCGCTCAGAAAAGAATTGATTCTCCATACCTATCTCCAAATAAATACTTGTTTATATGTAAGTTTTTTTGCTCTGCAATCCCCCTAAAACACGTTGGATTTATTCTGCGTTATAGGAAAACGCGTTGTGTCTTGTACAACGCGCTTGTACAACCGTGTTGTAGACGGGACTACAGTAGTAATCTTTGGAAAGAAGCATGATATATTGACAAGAGATTTACGAATTCCATGCTGATGCATCGATTGTCAACATGTTGAACATCCATCATTATTTAAAAAAAAAAACATCTATTCTCTTTTTTTTGGATTCGTAGTGAAACATGCATTGAGAAGATTATAGAAAATATAAATTGTTTAGGAAGTGTTACATAACTTTATAATTGAATTGCAGATTAATGCACTTCTTAATATTTCCAATAATTTATGAGGTCCGCAGATTCGCAATTGCAAATAAACGCTGCATCAATATTAATATCAAACATTTGTTCCATGATGCCCGTTGTATGCGATATCAAAAATAAATGTACTCAATAATTATAGAGCATCGCATTCGCTAATGGTCAATTTACTGCATTAGTTGATTCAATTCGATTTTGGTAAGTACCTTATTTTGCAGGAGGTTTTACTATAATGCTTGGTTTATTATGAAACATAGGGAAGGGCTTAGTATTATAAATTTTGGCTGCATTTACTATAACGCATGGCTTAATACCAACACCCTCCTCAGTATATTTGCCACTAAATTTGACAGCCCTCTATTACGGTTCTGGAATGATATGCACATCTTTCACTGGGTAACGAGATGTATCCATATTAATTTAATTTTTTGAAATTTTGACGTGTAAAATGTTAATTTAAAATTTTAAAATGTTAATTATTTGAATTATTTTACTTTGACATTTTTTTGCTTTTGACATTGTAGCATTAAGAGTTTTATTTTTAATTATCTTTGACATATTGTATTTATATTTTGACATTCATTTTTAATTATTTAATGTAAAAATCATTTTTGTCAATTGAATTATTACATGGGTGTACTTTACCTGAAATAAATAAATTATTAGTATTAAGAAATTCCGATTTAGTATTCAACACCTTGACTGCGTTTACTATAGAGTGCGGTTGAGTACAAAATATATTGGTTGTGTTTACTGTAACTCGTGGTTTAGTATTCAACACCTTGGCTGCAATTACTATAAAGTGCGGTTTAGTACTAGACGTATTGGCTGCATTTTCTATAACGCACGTTTCATTATCAAACATAGCACCTGCATTAACTAAAACTCGTGGGTTAGTATTTAACATCCTGACTGCATTTACTACAAAGTGTTTAGTATAAAGTACTTATTTATAAGCGTGGTAAGTCACTTTTTTAACAAATTATGTATGCCAGATTGCTTCTCTATCATAAAATAAAGTAATCCAATAACAAATTTTCAGAATTTGGCACATTATTTCGTTGATGACTTTTATTCGATAAAAGCGGTAAAAGGACATCACACAAGTTTATTAATATTCATGAAAACGATGGAACGGCCGTTCGCAGCGACTATTCCGGAAGGATGAAATATGTTGACACTTCGTATTGAAATTAATTGATTTATAAATGACTAAAC
The DNA here is from genome assembly GCA_024363005.1 of Charaxes varanes. NCBI lineage: Eukaryota > Metazoa > Arthropoda > Insecta > Lepidoptera > Nymphalidae > Charaxes > Charaxes varanes. The sequence goes on along the minus strand of JANCMC010044246.1, from coordinate 1,091,406 downwards.
GAATTTATAATTTACTTTTGTGAATAATTTAAATTGCCTCTCATTTTATATTGAGTCTTAATGAAGTGAAATATAATATAATACCTTGTAATGTTTAATGTAATTTCTACGAAGAGATTTATCAAATTGAATATGGTAACTTGTTAACTTGTATTTTACCTCAAGTCGTAACAAATAAAAAACATTGCGTGGGTTTTATGAAACCACGATGCAACTGAAACTTTGGCGAGCTATGTATAAGCTTCACCATATTGACCTTGGTTACTATGCTCCTCCCATGGGGGTGGACCTTCCTTTGAATGTCCGATAACTGCGTAGATCCACTACAGGTACTCGACCGCAGAGCACCCTACTGCTAATGTCACTCCCCCTATAGCGTCCGTGACAGTAGTATCCGCATCCTTTCTGTCCTCCCTATCTACCTTTATAACCTCTTACTCCATCCCTTTTCCTTACTCCTGCCTTTCTAATTAGAGGTAGCGCCATGCTTGTAGTCGAATGCACCGGCGCTTCCTGGTATTAGTGCTTCTTTCTTACATAAGATTGGCGTGAAGCGGCGGCAATGCTGTCAAGTCAAGTGATGGTATTGTGGTCGGGTTTCGTTCGGTTTGTGAGACTTCGCGGTGGATTAAACTCGTCATTAAGGACCGCCAACGCATCTGCTTGTCTCCTGTTTGTGCAGATGTCTCCCTGCTGCCTACTCGTTTGCCCTATGTAAGATTTTAAAAAAAAATGACGAACATCTTTCACTTAACTCTTCCTCCGTGGCCGGCTGCAATTGCGACATGTGATAGATGGACGAAAATATTTGAGGAATTTAAAAAGTATGTGCCCGATTTAGTTTCTTTGACAATTCGCAAAGAGTTGTAACACGTCATCTATCGGTAATACAATATCACTTTAAGCATTACAAGGTAATATTATACTGTGAATTTATATGAGTAGTTAGTCGTGGTCGATATAGTGGCTATGGCAAAAAGTTTACGAGCTGCAATTAATCTTGTGCCGTTAACGTTGACGTGCAGACGGACGGTGTGTAATTAACAATCAAACGTACACTAACCTATACGAGCTTAGTAACTAATAGATTTAATAAGCACTATTAATGGCGCAAAAATGTGGCTAAAGAGAATCAAAGACCATTAGAGGAATCCGCCATTAAAGAATACTATATTGCGTAAAAATGTGTAGTAACTCAATACTCTAAATGGATAGGTTATTTTGAAAGGATTAGATATAATACGAATAATTCTGTAGATTTACATACTAACTATGAATTTTTAACTTGTAATAAAAAAAATAGATTCAATTTTCGCGAGGTGATATATAGCGCGTACAGCCTTCCTTGAAAATGGGCTATCTAACACTGAAAGAATTTTTCAAATCAGTCCAGTAGTTACTGAGATTAGCGCATTCAAGCAAGCAAACAAACAAACTCTTCAGCTTTATATATTAGTATAGAGTATAGATAAAGTAAGAACCAATTGATGTATTGATACATACACATACACTTTTCTTCGACTGAAGTGTCTACCAGTTGAATTAAAACCAAAACCTATAAGTAAGTAAACCTATATTTATTTTTTATTGATCGTATTAAAAACTTTTGGCCAGTATAATCACGATTTTCTATTTCCACACACAAACATAAAGACACACACGCACACAAAAACACATACACATAAAACTCACACACACAAATTACATTTTTACACAAATATTTTATGCAATATACATAAGTTTAGCTACAATTCACTTGAAAGTTTGTAACGTTTAAAAGGTTAGTAAATCAAATATTTAGTAACTTTCATTGGAAGGTGGATACCTCAAGATACAGGAGTCCCATTTTGGGGGACACTACTCTTTAATTTATTTTAATGTGTACTTTATTCAAATAAACCAAATTTACTTGCTTATTGTAACACCTCTTTATTGTAATAAAAAGTGACAAGTTGAAACTGCTTTCGAGTTAGGAACGACCGTAAAAGTAGGCTTAACAATGTTGCAGCGGAATTTCCTGGGTTTATAATTCACGTTCAAGCATAGCTATAGATTAGTGGTTACTTTACTTCGCTACTGTCTGGATTTTCTAGTATTTTCCAAGTGAACGCGAACGCTGTATTTCAGATTATGTGCGTTGTTCACAACAGTGGCATATCAATGTTTCTGGATCTTTATAGTGTAACAATAAAGAAAAACTAACTAATTTTAATATCCTGTTTAAATTGAATAAAGAAAAGGGCATTTTTATTCTTCAAAGCCGGCAACGCATCTGTGACACTTTTGGTAGTACATGGGCGAAGGTCACTCAGATGAATCGCCTGCCAGTTAAGCACTTTTTATACTATATATATATATATATATATATGTGTGTGTGTGTGTGTGTGTGTGTGTGTTTGTGTGTGTGTGTGTGTATGTGTGTGTGTGTAAACATAAAATATAATTGGTATGTATGCCAAGTTTTTGCTTAATATAGTATGTTTAGTCGTGTAAAGTGCGTGTAAAAGACATCAAACCTTTATGCCTTATACATCTATATCAATAAATCTTGAGACTAGTACTTGGAGCAAAAGAACCCGACGAAGCGGCGGACACAGCGGCAGGGCAGCTTTTGTAATAAAAGTAAGTAGTAGAAATGTAATTCCAGATTTCAGTAACTAATAACAGTAGTGACGCTATTTCGCTAACGCTCTGGAACTCTCATAAAGGAGAGCTATCAAGTTAACTTGGATCTGCTATTAGAACTATGCACATCGATCACTCGAGTGACGTCATTGCGTTAGCGAGTGAATGCTGAGTACAAATTCTTATAAAGTTCACTGAAACCGGTAGTTGAAACGGTTTATATAAATGTGCAAGTAACTTCAGAAAGTGGCACAAGCCACATTTTTCTTTGTCTTTGTAAATTGTTACCTCGAATCTATGAAATATTTAATTACGATCCCTGTTTTGCAGTGTGCTTTGACTGATGCTTCATTACTTCGACAAAAAGAGGTGGATCTTCCTTTATCTGTCTGATAACTGGTCCGATCCATTACGAGTCCACAACCCCGGAGTGCCCTAGCTGCTATTGTCCCTATACCATCCGTGACAGTAGTATCCGCATCCTTTCTCCCCCTCCCCCCCCCCTCTACCTTTATATCCTTTTTCTCCATCCCCTTGACCTATTCCTGTCTTTCTAATTAGAGGTAGCGCTTGTAGCCGAATTGGGCCGCCGCGTCCGGGTACCAGTACCGCTTTCTTAACTGAAATCGACGTGAAGAGGCGGCAATGTTGTTACATCAAGTGATGGTACTGTTGTCGCGTTTCGTTCGGTTTGTGGGACTTCCCGGAGGCCTAAGGTCGTCATTAAAGGCCGGTAACGCATCTGCTAGCCTTGCGGTCGTGCAGATGTCTATGGGCGTCGGTAGACATTTAGGAGCCTGCCTGCTCGTTTGCTTTTTACTTTTCTCAAAAAAGCAAAGAAAAGACCGAAAAAAAAAAGAAAAAGAAGACGCGAATGGGGGGGGGGGGGGGGGGGGGGGGGGGTGGTGGGGAGCATAAAAAGATCACATTAAAAGTGTCAAGTACACTAATTCATTTCTAGTTAGGTGTTTTTAGTACTAATTAATCGCGCTTAATTAACTAATTAAAATGAAATGACAAACATTTGTTTCATCGCAATACTCTTCAAGGAAATTAAAACTTATACTTGTTAAAAGCTGGAAATCTTCTGACTTCTGTAAGTTTAATATAACTAACAAACTATACTAGGGGACGTGTAATAGGGCCTTTAATGACCGGACTAATCATGATACATTTTTGCACGCCTCATAACGCAAAGCGTTATAGGTGTGCTCTGCACTTAATCAAAATCGAGCGATTTCGTGAACCAAAAATCGCTCTTTTTCTTTGGTATGGCACTTATTGATAAATGCAAATACACATACATTAAGATGAAAATAGTGTTTTAGCATATTTTATACTTTGGCAAGATATTTATTTTATTTAGTTTAAGGAAAATCTTATTTAAAAAGTATTTTCTTAGACGTTCGGATGTCTGTGTGCGTGGATCTGGCACGATCACGTTGAAACAGTCAACTTGTTAAGGCTTTTTTATTAGCTACAGAAATACGGCCCGCTGTTGAAAATGGGTGTGTTTCGGTATCGTTTATATAAAATTAACGAAAGACTAAATTTCAGCTGCACATACCATCTTGCGGAATATTACCGTGCGATTAAATATTAAGTTTCTTCTAAGAGATGGCGCTAACGCCAATAGCAGCCTGCATAGATGAACAGATAGCTCGTAATATTTAGAAAATGTGAGACGTGTGCTATGCATTTTCCAAACTAATTCTTTAATATAAGCGGACTCCGGTCATATGTTGTATCTGAGGAAAGATTGATGACCCTAAGTGCTTTCGAAATAAGGAATTTGAGTTTATAAAATAACTGAATATCGTAATACGTACATAAATCTTTCCACCGGAATATGGAACAGGTCTCAAAATAGCCGATGTAATAGTAATCCCAATTACACCAAAAAAGGATCATTGGGCTACTTACTAACTATTTCTATTATCCTATATTATTCCCGTCCCCGTTCCCGTCACGTTCCCGTTCCCGTTCCTGTTCCCGTTCCCGTTCCCGTCCCTGTTAAATATTAGAAATAATTTAATGTGGTGGTTAAGTCTTCTTAATGTTTTTTAAAATTTTTTTTTGACAAATATCAACATCCGTATTTATACGATACTAACTTCACTCAACTGTTTTTTCTTCCCTGAACCTCTCCACTAACACTTGAACTTTATGGTATGATATTAAAGTTCAAATTGACTTTTAAGAATGACTACGAATCGTTTGTATAGGCTAGTATACTTATAGAATTATAGATAGATATAATTTGTGCTTTGACGTAAATTCTACATTTTAATTCATAGGCAACGCATCTGCGAACCCTCGGGCTGGTCACTCGGTTGATAGCCGCCTCGTCCCTATAAAAAAAATAAAGTTAAATAACTCTGGTTTAAATTACCAGGGTAAACGAGTCCGGTCAAAATTCAAACGTGGCAGATGCTAGTTTAGTGTAATAATAACTTTCCGTTAAAAGTTTTCAACCGCTAGTAGCCCCAAATATTAGGTAGAAAGTTCTGAACGCAAATTAATGCTGTACCCACCTGGGGGTACTCTACAGAAATTGCTGGTCATTGAAAACTTTCATAATTATGATCTTGTTACATATTAATTATAATATTAATCGTATACGATGTCGCGTTGATGGAGTTTTTAATGAGTATTAGAAGTGCCGTGCGACGTCCAGTTTGGAGTAATGAAATTATATTATTAAAGGAATATTAATAAAGGAATTTCGAATATCGGATACAGAAGGCGGTATTGCTTGAGACGGCACGCATAGTGAGGAGGTTCCTCTCTCTGGACCCCTGACCACCGGTCAATTTGAACTTATACGGTGACGGGAACGGGATCGAGATCGGGATCGGGAACGGGAACGGGAACGGGAACGGCGATGATATAAGATAATAGAAGTAAATAATAAGTAGCACAACGTTCGGGCAGAACATACTCTGTCGGGTCCGCTAGTATATACTAAAGATGGCCGGCTGGTCGAAATTCGCCCGCAAAACTTTTTCCTACAACGACGTATATTATTCTATTCATAGAAAAATAAAACTTGACAATTAATATAACATACGGTTGTCACGATTTCGCTTTGACATCATCAAATACATGTGTGCGTAAAAGGCGTAAATCGTTTGGCATTCATGTGCGTGCGGTTTTATTTTTATAATTTAATACATTAATATTGCATTATATAAACAATATAAGGATTCGCACACCTTTCTCTATATTACGATTGTGCCAAATTTCAAACTCGTCCAACCGCTCAATTTTCTTAAATTGGTACCTAAAATTTACGCTTCACGTAATAATATTATGTATAATGTATATGTGTGTATGTATGATGATAGTTTTTTATATGATTTTAATCGAGCATCTTACGGATTTCCCATTTGGAATTTGTATCTATGTTAATCATTAAATCATATCGTTTATTTGCTGATACAAGTACACAGTATTCATGTAACTTCATGTAACTATAACACCTTAACTGTATAACACCTTTTCGGTATGCAAATATTAAAAAATTATATTCATTTATAAATTTAAAATAATTGAAATCATATTTTTAAGGGCACAGAACTGCCTCGTCTGACATCGCGCGACGATATGAAGAAAAATATCATCTGAAAGGCTATGCTTGGGTCCCCAAACTGTTGAATGACAGCGAGAACGCTCTGGTCTTCAGACACAAGGGAATCCGACATGTATTAGAACTGACAACAGATGGAAGTGTAAGTTTTTTGTGTAAAGGATTATTACAAATTATTAAAATACGATAAACGAGTGGTAATCCTATGGCTGGAATGTTTTTTTGCTTAAAATTTAGCATCTGCGAATTGGGATTCCTATTATGGAAAACATAATATGACGTTTAATTTCTATTTATTTTTACCCAGTTTACTAGGGTTCCGTAGTACTACAAGGAACCCTTATAATTTCGTTCTGTCCGTCCGTCTACCTGTAAGGTGCCCCCTCCCGCATTTCCAAACTATTAGACGTAGAGACTTGAAATTTTCCAAGTTGATAGAAAATGCTTAAAACTCATTAGGGAAATTATTCTTAACGAAATCGGACAAAAACTTTTGAAGTTATTTAACAAATACGTTTCTAGCGTATCAGATACGGAACCCTTCCATATAAGCGTGTCTTGACACGCTATTGACCTTTATATTTTTCTGTCTATCTCTGCTACTATTTTTTCTTTTATTATGGTCTGCCACGGGTCCGTTTCCTGTGTTACTTATAAAGTGGCGGTTCTTGCCCAAAGATAAAGCGCTTTTTAAGGGCTACCTAAGCGATGTACACGTTATTATATCGCTAACATATTTCCTTTTCTTCCAGCCTCCAGAGCTGGTAGAAGGTGACCCCGAATGTGAGATCTACAACTTCTCACCAGTCAGTCGTGAGGCGCAGACCACTGAAAGTGCGTGCGTGTACATCACCCGATGTGCCACCGCTAAAGACATTTTCGTCATTGATTACCTAAGATCATATTGCTATGTTGGCAACAGGTAATTATAACGACTAACGTTAATAATAAGATACCTTTTAACAGGTCAATATGGACTAGCGACTCTATGTTTACGGGAGATAAACATGCGCTTGGCTGCAAACGCAATTGATTTTAAGTGGTTATAAAGCCTAAGACAGAACGTTTTTACTTAAAATATACCGATTCACTCTTGCCTTAACGTCACTTATAGTGATTCGATAACACTGACGCTGGGAATGACGTGTAGGCGTTCGTATAAGAAAGGAGGCAGCGAAACGCACAGAATGGTTCACACCATATGTATTCGTTTTATTAGCATTAAGTTTATGTAAAACATGTACTGTATGTTTCCCTTAAAAATAAAAAAAATAAAAAATAAAATTATTAAGAATCAATATTGTGTAATATGTATTCTTGTGGTGTACAATAAAGAATATTCATTCATTCATAAATTATTGTTAAAAGTTCCACTAATAGATATGAGTAAATATTAAGTAGTAAGCGAAGCGTAATCTGAAAATAAGCTTCTGCTAATTGACCTTTTCAATGAATGTTTTCGAATAGGTTATATTTATTTTATATATCTCATCAATCGATATGAGTAAACAAAACCTATTTGACAAGGTTTAAATATTATTATAGAGCGCAGCGGCGAGCGGAGCGGAAGATCGCGGCACCCGCTCGTCAGACATCGCGCTCGATGCGACCACAACGCGACGACCGCTGGTGCCCTCGTTCCTTGCCTCGTCTGCAGCTGATACGCCGCTCACTTTTGGCGGCACGCAGTTTGGTATTTTGACCTTATAAGAAAAACCAAAATAGATGTAAATGGAAAGGAATGTTATATTTTATACAGGAAGAATACTATAAGGAGTATGAATGAAAAATGCGTTATATTTGACACTCATTTATTTACACAAAATCTTAATTACAAAGCCAACGTCAAAAATATGTTTATTGACTTTCTAACGCTTGTCGTATATACATTTATATTTTTAATCCTTATTTAACACTTTGGTGGTAAAATATACAATTTAAAAACTAAATATACGAACGTCCTTTGCACTCTTATCTGAGAAGAGCCCACAACAAAGATAATTAAAAGTATTTCTTAAGTCATCAGTATCTCACAAATCATATACGTGTAGAGAAAACAGTGAAAGCGGTACTTTTATCTACCCCAAAGTATATATAGGCACGTCTTTACCACCGTGCGTGGCCCACTGTCGTGGCACTGCGGCTGTGTGCACGGCGTCTGCTGGCGTGGTGGATGTTCCGTTCAGCGGCAACGCCCTGGGTACTGAATGTCCTGGTCCCGTACCATACAGAAGTGTAGTATACCTTACGCCATCAATATCAGACACCACTGTATCGGCAGCTATTGCAATTTTTTTATCGCATTACATATAAATAAATGGTATAACTTGTAAACTATCTAGTCATATAATACGCTCACTTTCTTACTCAATATAGGATGTCCTCTCGATGTAGCCTGACCACCAAATGTCATTACATGACCATGATCCGCGGTTACAACTGTAAGTGTTTCCGCTGGATTCACTTTTTCCAGGGCTGCTAACAAAGCTGTCTCCAACTCCAGTGTTTCATCCAGAGCTCTATATGGATTGTTATAGTAAAGGGCGTGATCTATTCTTCCACCTTTAAAATTAACGAATATCAAAGTTCTCTTTCATTTTAGTTACTCTTATAATAAAAAAAGTTAGAGTTAAAATTACTTTTTATCCTTTTTCAATTGAATTGTATTTTAAGTAGCGAAATAAATGAATATCTATTTTAGACAAATCCAATGTTTTCAAAGCCGTAAAGCCGTATATTATAGCCAAAACATTTTCAACGGGCTATATAAATAAACTCAATCAAGTACTTTTGAGGAGATTCAATTTTGTAATCACGTGCTATAAACAGGTTTTGTATTTGTATGATCACTTAAGCCACTTACGTTGATAATTACATTTATTTGTACTAAATTAACTACTCCAACTTCATTAGTTTTATCCCGCGTCTTCGTCGTCTAACTAACACAGCCAAGGGATCAAATCCCGCCATTAATTCAGTCAAATAATACTGTTGAGAACTCAACAAACCAGGCCAACAATTGAAAACGCCTCATACGTAATAGGCATCGTCTTATCTTATCTTCTTTGTTCAAATTTTGAAAAACACAGAAAACTTTATAATAAGAACCAACCCTGAGTTGACAGCGACGCCATTCTGATTAAACAGACAACGCTATGGCCAATATTTCTACGAGTTTTTTAGTGGTGATTTGAGTTGTGGGTGGAAATAATAAAGTGAATTGTGTGTGAAGTGTATTGAGAAGTGTAAATAGTTCAACAATTCCTCTGTGTAATCAGTTGCCAGTTTTAGTATTTACGAAAGGGTTCGACTTAGGGACCTTCAAGAAAAGAGCATATTCATTTTTCAAAATCCGACAACGCATCTCCAATCCCTCCGGTGTTGCTGTTGTTCATGGGCGTCGGTAGTCATTTAGTTGAGTGCCGACTGCTCGTTTGCCCCTTGTTATATCAAAAAAGTGTTGTTAGGAATCAGTGCACCTGACACTTTTCCATTCTGACCGGAGCAACATTTACACTATATTGGTCCATCGCTGAACTGAACTCACGAGATTTTTGGTGCGATCACTGACTTGCCAAATTGACTTGTAAATTAATTAGTAGATATGTAATAACCGGTGAATAAAGTGTAATATAAATATTATATCAGTAGAATATACTACTACATTATTTTATATTGAAAGTTGGCACAACAATGAAGACTCATAATACATATTCTAGACGTTACGAATCTGATAGCTGATGTAATAAAACTTGTTGCCAAATCACGTTCTGGCTATGTTCGTTTAATACACCTAAGGTATTTTTAAGCTTAAGTATAACTGCCATACAATCTATACTAATCTATATTTTATATTTATCTATATTTATATATAAAGCTGAAGATTTTATTTATGTGTTTGTTTGTTTGACCGCACTAATCTCAAAAACTACTAGTCCGACTAGAAAAATTCTTTTAGTGTTAGATAGCCCCTTTACCGAGGAAGGCTATGTATCATAACGCTAAGACCAATAGGAGCGCAGCACCAATGAAAAATGTTTCAAAATCGGGGGCTATTTTTCCCTTTATAGAGCTCCCGCTGCGTGCGCTGCCTTAACTGTTAAAGTTTCGCAAAAATCATATATGTACGACAGCATTATTGCCCTTTAAAAGTTCTAAAAAAGTCTGTGACACCATGTCTATCTCTTAAGGCTGGCTCACTATAACCTTTTTATCCGAAACAAATTTGTTGTAAAACAACGCATTATATGTGAAGGTGATTTGATAAACATGATATTAATCCTTATCCAAAAACTATTTTTTAAACCTCTAAGTAATAAGTGTGGCCCACGCGGATAAATTCGCGGGATAGCTAGTACTAATATATAAAGCTGAAGAGTTTGTTTGTTTGCATGAACGCGTTAATGTCAGGAACTATTGGTCCGATTTAAAACATTATTTCAGTGTTAGATAGCCCATTTATTGAGGAAGGCTATAGGCTATATTTCGTTATGCTAAAATAGAATCTAATTTTTTTTCACAGCAAGTGTAGTATATAATGCCATCTTCTATACCTTTTGATTTTATGTCAAAAGGTATAGAAGATGGTACTAATTTACGCTGTGAATTTCGCCGAAGATCGAATTATCCTGACAAATCCATAATACTCGACTCTAGAATGTTATTCCTGGAAATTACTTGAGATTTAATATCCATCTAGCTTCGAGCGTCAGTAACAATATCTATTACAGGTTCTCGCTTCGTCGTTGTCTCGCCTTTGGAACTTGACGAATGTTTAAGATAACTATTGTTAAACAAAAACGTCTTAAGCTTTTAATTATTCATAAAATATTTACTTGAAAATTATTAATGCTAATAATAACTAATGAAATTATCTCCATTTAATAATCATCTATAATAACTTCATCTTTTAAAGCAAGTTTTTGATAAGTATTTAGTACAATAATGATAAAATGTGGCATTGTATTTTTATTTCACACATTTTATATATAATATTTTATATATTATATGACTGACCCGTTGGCGCAGTGAGCAGTGACCATGCCTTCCGCTGCGGGGTTCGTGAATACGATTCCCGCCTCGAGTCTGGGTGTATTATCTATATGTATATATTTGTACAAAAAAATATTTGTGTATAACAGGCGTCTATTACTATAAACACAGTTCGCAAATGTTCCTAGAACATGGGATTATTTGCGAACGGGGTAGTGCGTAAAAGCATTTCCCAGCGACAAAAAAAGGGCGATCACCCATGCGCTTCTAACCTCTCCAAAAATTACCGTAGTTTTTTTGGTTTTAACACTAAAATGCATGGAAATGTATGTGTGTGTATATGGTTAACATTAACGTCGGAATGCTCTAAAACGCCGTGTTTTAGCATACATAACTCGAAAAAAAATATTCAACTTCCCCTGACGGAATATCACTCATTAGAGTGCAAACAATAAGTTCGAGAAGAAGAAAAAACAAAAATTTGCATTTTTGGGAAAAGTTCTCAAATTGCCTATTTACCAAAGTTCAAAACTTTTATAACGGGATCTTATTCAGTACCTACATAAAAAAGGTTCCACGAAGCAAAGAAAAATTAGTCTGATTAAGTACTTAAACATGTTTCTATATCTTCAACGACGGTAAGAATGGTATGTACATTTGTTTGCCTAGTTCATTGAAAAATTCACTTTTAGATATTTTCAAACCTAAATAAACTACTGTAAATGTTGACAATGCACCATATTTTATTCAAAATTTTAAATCAATGTTCCATAAAATAAAAAAAATATTCATGTGATATAGTCGTTTCAGCCAGCAATTGGATTTACACAGATTTAGGTGCAGAGGCCGATTTTCAGTTTAAATTTCAATTTAATAAATAATGAAAACATTTTCGAGAGGTAAGATATTCTCTTAAGAAATTTCCTCTTCTTTTTGAAACTTTGCTTAGATTTGAAATATCTGAAATATTTTGTGAGACAAGTAAAAATCAAACCCCTTTTTCTAATATATTTTTAATTGCTCATTAAAAAATATAACTTCACGCTATTTTTTTAAGATTTTTATATATTGAAAAAATTACGTTACAAAACGATAAAGATTTGTTGACTGGCCCTGGATTCCTAGTTTTTGCAAATTTTTACTCTACTACGCAGCATTATCATAGTAAGAAACATAATTGCATTATGCCAAGAGTTTATATCGGTAGGTAGGTAAATGTTAGCTATAAAAATATTTTCTAAGTAGATATATAGGTATATAATCATAAAGAAGTAAATAGGCTAGCAATATCTACATTAACATATAAGTAAACATAAGTTATACCATCCTTCGTCACGTCTCGTGGAATTGGCGGGGTAATAAAAATGGTCGAGCGCTATTCGTCGGGCCATAATAAAAGTGGAAGGTATCAACGACCCCCGTTTTATCCCCTCGCGAACATTTTATAGTTTTTCATTACTCAAGTAGACGACAATAAAAGGAGAATAAAGATCGGGTAGAAAATTGCATGCCTTGCATAATGCTTGCTTACAGACCTCGGGGTGATATAATTTATGTTCAACTGAATTCGATTTGGGAATAACCTATTCGTCCCAACTAGCTAGTATTTAATAGCAGCTGTAGTCGCTGTTAAGAGCATTTTATAAAAAATTGTGGACACGGCATACGTTTTTCTGCTCTTAAACTATCCAAAAATGAAATAGTTTGGAGAATCCAAAGTGCACGCCCCCTAACTTTAACACCAGGCATCAAGTGTTTACATTTTGTTACAACTTTTATATAAAAAAAAGTAAAAATATAATTTACTAATTTTTCCGTTATAAAACTATTTTATAACGGAAAAGTAATGATTTGTAAATAAATTTATTATAATTATATTATATTTTGGCGATCAACGCCATCTGTTAGAAGACGCTCAATACAAGTCCTATTGTAGTACAGTAATATTCCGCTAGGGTATCCAGCTGAAATTTAGTTTTTCGTTAATTATAATTAAACGATACCGAATTACTCACCCATTTTCAATAGGAAGCAGCGCACCGTAATTCTGAAGCTAATAATAAAACTTTAACGTGATAAGTTGACCGTTTCGAACGCCATCCTGCCAAATCCACACATACAGACATCGGGACGTCCCAGGAAATATTTTTTCTGGTTTATATTTGATATCCGACCTCCTCCGTGTTTCGGAAGGCACGTAAAACAATGGGACCCGATTAATGTCACTTATTGATTTTAGACGTCAGGTTGTAGAGATCGTGGGGGTTCCGAGGATGACGTTAGATGGCAATCGGTCATCTAAACTCGCCCCACAGCCACATCCTCTGCAATCTAAACGGACCCTGGTACTTAACCGGAATAACGCTAGGAAGAAGAAGAATGACCCGTATGATGCTTAATAAAGCCGGAGCTACCTCATTTCTTTTTTCTTACTGACGATATTTACTGCCGGGCATTGTCATTCAATGCACAACGCACTAGTTTATAAGTTATAACGCAGTGGGTTATTGAATTAGATCATATTAAATGGGATTTATGTTTGTAAGAACTTTATATGCCACATTTTAGGCAATGTCCTTTAACCGTCGCTGCACAAGAAAAATCATCAATCAGGGTACGGATATAAAGGAAAAAAAACCTTTTGTGTACACTATTCTATGGGAAACTACTGTCGTGATTTATTACAGTTCTTGATGCCTATTTTATAGTAATACTAGCAGTTTCCCGCGACTGCGTCCGCGTAAATTTGCGAGAGCCCATTTAATTCCTTAATCAAGCCCTATCGAAACATCCGTTCTTAGCGAATGTTTACAAAATTATAAATTACCTGGCAAATTTCGTCTTTGTACGTCCCGCGATTGTCGAGATTTCATGATAGGGGACCGTTCATAGATACATTAAAAATTATTTGAAATTATTCAATTCATACACAGTCCTACAACCTGTATATACAAAACATGGAAAAAGAATTTATTTTTAAAATTATCATTCATCCATTTATTAATTTATAATTGTGCAGCCAACCATTCATTCGTTTATTTTATAGTTCTGTTCACGATTAACTTTACAAACGCGCTAACAAAGTTTGTGTTACGAAAATATATGCCACAACTCTTCGGTATTGTGATCAGAATAAATTATAATAATTATAAAGACAGTAACGGGCCTCAGCCCAATAGTTATTGCACGTCCATATTTGTTATTCATAAGTGGATGTTGTTCCCAGAATTGGCGATCAAATACTGTTTGTTTGTGTGACGTTTATTTTGAATTGGGTCTGCTACTTTCCATTCAAGACTTCAAGGGTCGGCAAGCTTCTTGAGCGTTGAGTGACGTACTAGGGTCGCTACCTTCCTTTTCCTACAAGTACTACGGGGACTTTTCCGTACAATTGTTCAGAATATTATCACCACTTGATTCAGGCATCGCTTCAGAACTCAAAAGTTCCCTCCCACTACTTCGATGTCTAACAATTTACAACCGCAAAGAAGAAATTCTTAGCAAATTGCAATTTGCTAGGAATTTCCTGTGTCGCCAAACCTCTGCTATGTTAAACAGTTCCTACTGGGTGATAGATGGGTGAACCATTCTAACACTCGTTTTCAAATATCCGACCTCTTTCGTGTTTCGGAAGGCATGTAATATATAATAAATAAGGCTAACGAGTTTCTTGCTGAATGTACTCGTGGCTCGACTCATCTAAATCACTTATATCATTTGAATTTTAATTTGTAAAATGTTTGTCCCGATTAATGTATCTGAGTGACGTTAGTCGTTAGATTGTAGAGATTGTGGGGGTTCCAGGGACGACGTTCGACGACAGTCGGTCATCTTAACTCGCCCCACAGTGACATCCTCTGTACTACTAAGTGGATTGTGGTACTTTTTCATGGCGTTTCAATGACAAAACTGTAGGTACAATTGGCCATTTGGTTAGGCCTTATATTTTCGAAGCCCAAAATGAGGCAACATTAATTGCCCGACCTGGGGTAGCCATTAAGTCCTCCTGCGTACAGTTATTAGGACATGCAGGGCACGTCATAAGGTGAGTCAAGGGTATGATCCAACTAGTGCGGCTTTAGATGTCCTTTCTAGTAATGAACTTATGATAGTTCTTGACAAGCCAAGGTTTTAAAGAACCTTATTTTTCTAAAATTTTACTTTAATCTTTTCTAAAGCCGTAAATATTATTACATCTTCCAACCTTTGCGTTAACGGGGCACGATTACTTATTTATTTTTTTATGTGTATTTAATCTTCTATATTAATTTTATAATGTGTTTTATTTTTAATAAATTTATAAGCACAGGGACTACATCGTGGTGATAACTCTGATCAATTTACGTTGAGGATTATTAATTGCGTTGAGAATGTGGGCGTAGAATAAAAGGGCAAAGAGAATAATAATAGTTCCATAGGCCATAGTTTCACTAAGTGAGCACTAAAGAAAGAAAATAACGACAACGATGACGAGACTACACAAATGACACTATACCAATCAAGTCGTGAACATACTTAATACTACTTCCTAAAATGTTAACTGATGTAGATAATTCGATGATGGTTTATTGATAAATCAGCATCGATTCAAGCACTAGAAGGCAACATGCGTGTTATCGGTTTTGTTAAAAGGTTACTCAAAGTTGGACTTCTCGTATGAGTCAATTAAAGCGTAATCGTGGCCAAAATTTACATAAAATAATATTTAGAAGTAATTGCCAGGGACTGATTTATAGACCCCAATAAAACTTTTCTACCTTTGTATATTTTTTTAAAAACACTTTTGTTTAAAGTGATCTTAAGGAATTGGAGCTTATTTTTAATATTATCTATTTAACCTTTTTATAATACAGCTACTGACATTAATGATGCCCTCATTACGGCTGTAAATCTGGTTCAAAGAGGTGTAGATACTAAACGCAGTATAGATGCACCAAACGAAAATGTAAACAAGGACACTGCGGAAGCTGAAAATGCAACGGTGACAAATGATCGTAAGTATTTTTTTTATATCCAGTAGAAATAATTTCTGAACGTTCGGATGATACAGACGCCAGCCGTGATTTACACACGGTTCCTTTGCACGCACAGCTAAAAACCCCGACGATACTTGCTGGAATGCACTGGCTCTGCCAGAATAAACACTGAAGCGCTTTCAATACATCATTATACGTCATTAAATGCACCAGAGACTCAAATTTGCATGATACCTTGATAAAAAGTATTAAGTCCAGATGGACAACCTTATAGGTACCTTAAAAAATATAACATAAATACAGACATAACAAAACAGAAAAAAAAAACAAAAACGACTAGGCTTCAAAAATGGTGAGACTTACTTCAGCCGCATTCATATAAACAAAACATAGCGGTGACTTCACGCTAATAAGAAATTGAGAGCAACACTTCTAAAGTGCATGCGTTATTTTCATTCTGTCTACAGTCATTAAAAATAATGTTATAAAAGGCGAAATGTGTATTTTCAGATAACATTCTTAGTGGCTGGTGAATGTAAGAATGATTTGAGTGACGCTTACATCGTATCGACAAGCTGGCTGCATCTTCAGGCCAGGTCTTCACCACTGGCCGACAAGACGACCCTGAGGCGTCTCCTGAACTCCTCCACTTGGTACCTGTAGTGTAGGTACCGTAATTACACATGAAATTGTAAATGTCATTTGGAAAAAAACCTTTCCTCGAACTAGTTGTTGTCTTTTTGTGTATATTACAGTAATTCTATTCAATTATAAAGCAATAAATTCAATTTTATTTTATTTCATTTGAAGATATACCAGTAGTATATGGAAAACACACTTAAAAATGAATTATTTAATAATTACAGTTCAATTTCCAACAGCATGTTGGCACATACAGCATTTAAACACACTCAGAGTATCTAAAAATCATATAGCAAAATGGACGCGAATTAAAAAAAAATAATAATCTAACTTTACAAGCTAGCATTACAAGGGATTCATAAATTTTGTTATCACAACCATTTGTAACAAGATCTTAAAGGGAGACAGGAAAACAATTGGTGATGTTATGATTAGTATCCACAATCTCTAAACCTTAAGAAAAATCACTGTCCGTAAAAGTAAATTGAATTCTTGAACTAAACATATATTATCTCATACAGGGGCGATTTGTGCCCCATTACAGCCGGGCCAAGTTGGCTTTTACGCTTTATGTAGAGAATGAACCGAACTAGTCGACCAGATTTGGAAACCTCAACGCTATAAGGACAGTCAGAAATCCGTAAACAGTTAAAAAATATATAAATAAATACATATATACTGACACACGGACATCTGTTCCTAAGGTAAGTTATTGCCTGTGTTACAGGTAACAGAGGCCGGTTATACACAAATCTTTTTTGGAAATACATTAATACATACTTATGTATATGGATAGTACACTATTCGAGGCGGGAATTGATCCCACGACTCCGGAGCGAAAGGCAGAGTCACTACCCACTACGCCAACGGGCCAGTTGAAACCAGCCTACCGGGCACCGACGTTAAAATTTGATACCTAATTAGCACTTACTGGTCGCGAGTATATTTGGTATATCTTAAACTGTTCACAATATTGAATAAATTTTAAGTAAAAAGATTCTTTTAAAAAAGCCTTTATTACGGAGATCCTATGGCCATTTTCCAACTTCATCATCAGACCCTGGATAGCATCTAAAGACAATGTACTAACACATGAGGCAAACCCGATGGAATTATGTTGTTTTATAATGGGCTTTCTGTGGTCACCCTCCAGGCTCCATCATCAGATCAGCTTCCTGCCATTATAATATTGCATTGTCATCCGATATACATAATAGTGAAAAATTTCAGCTCATTCGGTTGAAGATATCTGCTCCAAAATTGAGTTGCATGATTCCACCCGAACATACGTTGCAATTTAAATAAAAGTTTTTAAAAGAGGAACCATAACAAAGAAGTAGGCTATAATAGGTACGAGCTACCCGCTCGGGTTTCGAAAGGGTATTCACATTATTGAAGTCTTCATACGGATCCTTAAGTTTTTTGAAAATATTCTGTCGCCTATGTTTGTCAGGGATAATGTAGGGTTGCAATAGTTAAAGAATTTTTCAAATCGGTCCCGTAGTTTTAGAGTCTATTCCATCAAAATAAATAATCATTTCTTTTCTCTTTATAATATTAGTATAGAATCAATTTCTACTAATACGTAAATTCTTCAGAGTTTACTGCAAAGAACCCTTATAATTTCGCTCTGTCCGTCCGTCTGTCTGCCCGTGAGGTGGTTCCCCCTCCCCTAGCATTTCCAAACTATTAGACGTAGAGACTTGAAATTTTCCATGTCGATAAAACATGCTAAAAACTCATTAGGAAAATAATTTTGAACAAAAACGGACAACAACTTTTGAAGTTATTTAGCAGACACGTTTATAGCGTATCAGATACGGAACTCTTATATAAGCGTGTCTTGACACGCTCTTGACCATTTTTTTTGGTTCTTTTATACGTAAATTCAGCTTGTCTAAAATTTAAACTTCATCTAGCTATGTGATTACTAATTGTAGCAAAGTTGTATAGCAGTAGAATCGACAGAATTCGATTTAAACTTTGCTTAAGTAGCTTTGTTTTCTTCATTAGCTTTCAAGCTATTTCCTGTCTCCGGCTCGAGGAAGCTATAGCTAGGAACATTAGCTTAGCCGTTATTAGCTGGCATTAGTCTAGCCGTAAACAGATTGTAGACGGTTAATCTTGGTTCTAATTTGATTCTAGTTTGCACTACGTGTTCCTCTATATAAATTACTATAGTGCCAAATTTAATACTCCTCAGTCCGTGCAATTTTCTTAAAATGGTACCTAAAGGTTTCGCTTCATGTATTACTAAATAATTGTATACTTCTCATCAGAAATTGCAATGAACTTGCTATATTTTTTTTGTATATATTTTCAGAAGAATGTGTATATTTATGAATAAGTATATGTCAAAAAAATAACGGAATTGTTTCGATTTTTCTAAAGAGAAGTTAATAAATTTAGATGATCATTATCTCACTTTGGGTTAAGAGCTTCTTCTATGAATGTTAGGTAAAGTGCCGAGCAATTAGAAAACCCATTTATCGAGAAAGGCTATAGGTTTTATAAGTCGCAAGTAAAAATTAGTTTACAATAAAAGGAAACTGGTAGTTGATGGTAATTATTTATTTATTATTAGCTGTGCCCACTACTTTGACCGCGTAAAATTAGGTAAAAGAAGTAGATTCAAAATTAGCGTGATAATAGCCTATATAGGCTTCCTCGATAAAGGGGCTATCTAATATTTTTTTAGTGGAAAGCTCCTTTGAACATCAACTGATACTTAATTAAATTATTAGTATTAGTAATGCCGGAGCCAGATATAGCTCAAAGTGTTTGTACAGTTTTGTCCTTGAAGACTACAAAGTTCTACAAAACTTTGCGCAGCTACAAAAGTCCCCGGCCACACAACATTATAATTGAAATGATCATTCAAATGAAGCTATGTCTGGCTCCGGCGTAAGGTATAACCGGCCGGACAGGTGACCACACCTGGCTCACTAAATATCGTCTCTGTTATATAAAGCTGGACGAAATAATCCATAATTCCATTTCATTCAAGCAATAATCCAATTTCCGTACGAAACGAGAGGTATTCAAAAAACCAATAAACCAACTGAGTTAGGTCGAGGGAATTAGATGTTACCGCTCTTATATTTCTATTTGTAAAAATTCTCATTGTAACATTTCCTAGACGATTTCAATTAGAGTGCGAGCTTGGTGTGGAGATGGAATTTTATTTATGCATATAAATAAAATGGAAGCGTCTGTTTCTACTGATTGCATATGACTATGTATACGATACTTATATCAAAAACGCAACTTTAAAAAAAAATAATTCTCTGTCTCTGTTTGTCTTGATTCAGGCCGAATTTAATGGAATTTTTAAAGAGAGTAGAGGTAAAGGGAGCTGACGTTACACGGATGAACATAGTCCACCTCAGTTTTAGAACACAATTAAAGTTCCCCACGAAATCACTGAATTCACGCGGGAACAGTTGCGGATCACAGCTTGTATAAGATAAAAATAAAACTAACCTCACACTTTTTCTTCCTGCCTGTTCTTTGCTCGCTTCGTGGCGCTTTTTATTCTTTATCATTTCGTATCGTTTCGTATCTCTTTGTGTCCCTTTAGATGGTTTCTCACCACAGCAATCAATACATTAGCGTCTACCAAAACAATAAAAAAGCCCCAATTCTATGGATTCGATTCCTGTCATTACATAATCTGTCATATTACAACTCTATCATCAGATGAGTCCCAAGTTATGGTCTATCGAATCGTCATTCAAATTTATAACATGGAAAATTTTAGCTTAATCGTAAACCGGCAAGGGCTTCTAATTTGACTTGTTAATCAAATTGCCTAGAATCATACAAACATTGGACAAAAATTAATTTATGTAGGCATATTTGGAACTTAATAAAAGTATAACTTTTAATGACAAACAGTGACAGTCAGATACTGAGATAGCACTAAACGGAAGCTTGTATAAAGACAAACAGTATTAAATCATGCCACTTTCACATTTCCATTCGCAAAATTCCTATTGTAACGTTTCCTAGCCAGACAATTTCAATTAGGGTTGCTGCGGTTAGTACGGAGAGAGCTTTTTATTTTCACCGAACAACAAGGAATAAGGCTTAAGTGAGCTTATGTCTACGGCTTCTTTGGCTTAAACGTGCGAATGCTTTTTTAATTTAATAGGTTTATTTTTATATAAAAGAAGGGGCAAATTGGCAGGTTTACTAGATTATGTCTACACACCTATACGACCAGATATGTTACATTCGCGTTGTAGAACAGGCCTTTGGAAAATAAGTATATTATTTTCTTGCAAATGAATGCATAGAAATCTGATTTTCCCTTATATGTACAAATAACAAAGTCAAGTTTATCCGCGAGTTAATATATATTATAAATATATGAGCTATATATTCATTTTACTGACACTTTTAAGTTTAGGTTTTCACCAAAGTTTATAGCAGAGGAAGTGTACTTATATATATATGAATTAGAACTCGCACGTACGGAATCCACGACTTTAAACGTTAGCACGAACCTTCATTTGACGTTTGTTTTCGAAAGTAAAAGAAAGTAAATCATCGAGAAATGTTCGTGCTAGGCCCACTGGTTTTCTCTATCATCGACCCAGCATCCCAAATATCTGTATTTGCTAAGTCTTTATCTAGAATATATATCAAGCAGAATATAAGTGCTATCATAAGTAAGTAAGATTTTTGTTGTTGCTTCTGCTTTAACTTAGGCTTAGTATATAATATTTAAAAATAATACTTGATCAGAATAAGATGATTCTGGCGCAGCGGACAGTTTTGCGCAAAGTTTCCGTCGCCTGTTGACGGGTAAGTTTTCAAGTAACGGACCGTGTCTTGTGCATGCAACTTTACTCCTGCCGTCTGGGGAAGCGTTTATTTTTAACTGGCGTTCATAAATAGCTCAAAGGTAGAAAGGGTGGACTTAAATCTATAGGGTACCCGGTTCAATCGCTAACATAAGATTAGTAGAACGCGTAATAATAACGCGTAACACATTGAGTGCAATACTTTTGTCCAAATCTATTAAACTTTTTGTTTTCGATTCGATTAGTTTATTAAAAAAACAACCGGAGAAGTGCGAGTCAAACACACGCACTAAGGGTTCCGACTTCTGTACCATCGGTAATACTTTACTACGTTATTTTAAGATTTTTACGTTCACAGGATTTTTTTTTTAAATTTGTTTAAGGACCACAACATAAAGACATCACAAAGTTTGCTTATGTAAAGTCACTGCATTTTTTTAACGTAGCAAAAAATTTACAGTTTTCGAATTTTTTCCTATACTACAAGATATAGCTTCTTAGCAAATATTACATAGCACGTCAATCAAAAATTTATTTTAAGTGTTGTAAAGTAACGACTAATTCTGTATTTTTAAACATATCTAAGTTATCTTTCGACTATTTCTTTCTTTTTGTTCTTTTAAGCCTTCCCTGAAATAAGGGCAATGAAACAAAACAAACAGAACTTAAAACGATAAAGCCGTTTTCGAGTTTTAACGAGACTAACATGCTTAAATATATGATGAAACTGTAAAGTAAAGTGCATTTGTGACATTTAAACTCGAAAAGAATTCTAGGTTACGTAAATATTTTACATACACAAAGTTTTCTAAAAAAAATTCTGCAGTCACTGTAAGCGAAGTTATTCACTCGTTACTTGCGAAAAATATTGACTACTTTATGACTTTTTTCTGCAGACGAGCTTCAAATGTCCCTTTAGCATTTAAGTGCAGTTTGGCAACGGCCACCGAGTTCGTTAAGTACACCGCATATGATAATTTTTTATAAAAGTGGTTATTACTTATATAAACTTAGGGGCCTTCAAGAAAAGAGCATACTCATTCCTCAAAGGCCAGCAACGCATCTGTGAGCCGTCTGGTATTTCATCTGTCCATAGGCGTTGGTAGTCAATGGAGATAACCACCTGCCCGTTTGCCCCTAGTTTAATTAAAAAAAATGTAATTAATATTTTATATACTTACATATATCTATACTACTTTTGTATGAGCAATTTTTATAAAATTAATTATTAATAACATTCACATTCGGTTTTAATGGAATATTTATATGTACTAAAGGTGGCCGTCTGATCGAAATTTGGCCAAAAATCTGTATATTTTGCATACCATCTGCTTATTTAAAACTACAAACAATTTTCTTATTCTTTGTACAAAGACTTTGTTGTATTTGAGAAACATTATACATAATGTCGTCATAACTTTAACGACATCCAGTAATTATCTATACGTATTTGTGTAAATCTTATAGCATTGGTGTGTGTAGGCCTGTATTTGAATAATTTATAAAGCAAATTTTATAAAAATATATAATATACCAATCGCTCAATACAAAGGTTCGGGAACCACTGTTTTACATGTCTTCCGAAACACTGACGAGGCGGGATACTTGTAAAAATCGATGTTAGATTAGGTCACCCATGTATTACATGGCCGCGGTAAAAACTGCTTAATCTAGCGATCGACTCAAATGAAGTCTATATTATAAAGTATGCTTGTCCAAATTTCCTCCTCCTTCGTTCGCGCAATTTACGTGAAATGGTACCCAAAGGTTTTGCTACACTTATTAATATATAGAGGTAATAATTTTGTATGAGCCATTTTTACAAAATTAGCTGTCATACTACCGTATCTTATTGAAGTCAGTTCAAAAGGAATATTTATAAATATATTGTGTATGTACATGGCATAATCGAAAAAGGAACTCATTTTAAAATATTTAAAATATGTTTGAGAAAAGTTTTATATTTATCTTGGCTTTTTTGAGAAAAAAAATTTACACGGTAAATATATGTATACAGTAGTCATTTCGTTAAAATTTCAATTAGTCATTTCTTAATCCTCTCTCTCCAAAGTTCCTAATGTCGTATATAAAATGTAATAAAAAAAATCATAGAACATTCAAATTGACTAACGTAATCTGACTTTCGTTTTTATTTTTGTAGATATAAATTTATTATAGATAAAAACCCTCCTCTTGACTCACGCAGTTTTTTGTTGAAAAATAAAAACCACATTAAATAGATAGTTTCAAATATTTACGCTAGAGCGGGAAAGAACTTTGTTTTATACAATGTAAACAAAATGACTATGCTTGTTTTTTTTTTAATATAAAGTATACTAGGAATGTTTAATGTATGCCTAATCTTCCCGTTAAAAAGTTAGTGATGCACCATAAATCCGTATTCATTTCAACTGTGGCACGCCATAAAAACAGGACGGTAGAGTGGCTGTAGCGTTAATATCCGTTGTTCGACTCATAACCGGCTAACAATATTGCGTTGCGTACCACGCGCTACTACTGTACTTATCGCGAAAGTTTCAGCCGGCGCACAGGGGTGCCGCGGCACCATATTCTGGACCAAAAAATTTTATCTAATAATCTTCATCAGTGTATAGCTGGGCTAGGTAGGTTGTCGATTTCAAACGCCACGAGGCTACGAGGATTTTTCCATTCTAATTTAGACCAACACTCAATAAATATATACACATACATAGTAGGACTGTTATCTTTCTATAAACTTTTTATTTTCCTTATATATAATTAATGTATACATCATACTATTATTTTGTTATATATCTCTTATTCTCAGTAACAGATATATCTGAATTGATCTACTTTATTTTATAATAACTCTTAAATGATGTAGCAAGAATACTATTCATATTTATCACAATTCTACTTGTTAAAATTTATAGCATAGTCTTCATTAAATTCCACAAGACAACTGCCAATGACTAACAATTTCCCATTCCTACGTGCGTTAAAAAATCAATGTAAACAAAGTCAAGGGTACAGCTAAGAGTAAATAAATATTTTTTACACATATTTAAGATATTATTGACAGCTTACTTTTTGTTTTATAACATTTCAGATAGATAAATAGATAAAAAAAATACAAAAAGGATATCTTAGAAGTGTACATGATTTCCTTAATATTGCTTTATTATTTGACCTTATTGCTAAAAGCAATATCTGACAGACAACCTCGTGAAAAAGGAATAAACGAAACGCTTTCAAATATAGAAATTTTGTCTAGATAATTTAAAATGTTAGCCCACTGCGTGCGGCTCGGGTGGGAAGAGGCGGTGGGTGGCGACGGGGCCGGTTGCAGTATCGATCGCGTCTACTGCACGCTGCACCGCTGTCTTCCGCAGATCAGGCCTTATCGTCTGCCGGAACAAGCCCCAGTACTACTAAAAAGGCTTTGCGACACATCCCACTCAGCAGGGCCTAGCACGAACATTTCTCGGTTGTATACTTTGTTACAGAACCTATCACGAACATTTCACGATATTGTACTTACTTACAATTTGACTGGCCCATTGGCGCAGTGGGTAGTGACACTGCCTTCCGCTCCGAGGATTGTAGGTTCGATTTCCACCTCGAGTCTGGGTGTTTTATATAATATATGTATGTATTTATATATCCCTACAAAAAATATTTGTGTATAAAAGGCGTCTGTTACCTATAACACAGGCATTAAGTTGTCTACCTTAAGAACAAACATCCGTATGTCATATAGTACTTTTTTTTTATTTATATTTTCTTCGTTCTCGACAGTTTACTTTCTTACAGAACCTAGCAAGAACATTCCTCTAGATTTGTAATCTCATGCTATAGAATTTAAATATTCATGGGCTCCGATGTGGAGTCGAGATAGGCAGGAATTTCCCATAAACTTAAAGCTGCGAAACATGAGTGCTTGATGATAGCTCCATTGGGCGTGCGTTTGCAGTTCCTGGGACCTAGCACAAACATTCTTCGACAATTAACTTTCGTACAGGACCTAGGATGAACATTTATAGACAGTTTGCTTTTAATTTCATTCGTGGTGGCAATTTTTTGCGAGTAAATTGGTGCAACATCGAGATGGATGGATGACATACATATGTCTCGGGATAAGCTCTTAGCCCAAAAATTTGCTCAATATCGCTAGAAGTGGAATAAAAGGGAACAGACATACCCAACTGGGATACGAAACGGAACGGACTGTGGATAATGATAATGAATTCGTGTAACATGGAGATTTTATTTGACGAGAGTAAAAGAACTGTCGTGACATGTTCGTACTAGGTCCAAGGAACTGCAAATGCACGCCCAATGGACGCATCTTCGAGGCGCTCACGCTTCGTAGCTTGAAATTTATGGGAAATTCCTACCTATTTCGACTCCACTTCAAAGTCCATGAATATTTAAATTCTATGGCGTGAGATTAAAAATCTAGACAGACTTCTCTATGTTTTATTTTTTTCAAAGACTTGACGTATAACTTTTGCAGGACGCTCGAGGATCTTAGATTAGTTTTGTTTGCTTTTTAACTGACTTACAAAAAGGAAGTATTTTTAATATTAAATTATTTATTAGGAGTATGTTATGCAATGTATACGATGACAGCAAAAGATTTTTGAAACTCTTATTTTATCAATAAGTACCTTATAGTACTAACCTTTACAGTATTTGAAAAAAGTCCTAATAAACTAAAGACGAGATGCAATTTGGTTTAGTTGTAATTATTTCGGCTTAAATGTATTAGCAGAAATCTATTACTAGCAGGAAAGATTAACTTACGTAGACACGAGTTGACAATAATACGTCATTCCCTTCAATAAAGCTGGTTTGAGTCTCGCTTCGCCATTCGGACCCGTAGCTACGTATCCATTCTTAGTTATAATTATAAGTTACATGAATGTCATGGATTTCCGCAAAGTAACACCTGATTTTATCCATTATTAAAAGAATATGCACCTATTAACTTATCTTCAGTAAAAGACTCTTTGTAATCTGTGGTAAATGTCTGTCAGTACTGCCACAATGATAATCATGACGTAAGGCATTAGTGACATATTGCGATAACAGTGCTACCGCCATTGATAACTTCTATTATGCCGGAGCCAGACATAGCTCAAACTGTTTGTACATTTTTGTCCTTGAAGACTACAAAGTACTACAAAACTTGCGCAGCTTCAGAAATTTCCCGCCACACTACATGATCATTGAAATGATCATTCAAATTAAGCTATGTCTGGCTCTGGCATTAGACGTTGTTATGGCGGCAATAAGATAGAAATGGTGTGTTAGAATTTTTAGACCAATAAAGATGAAAGTGCCGTGTGTTTTGTATTATTTCTGTCATGGTTCGTAGCTGTACAAACATTAATGATGTTAAAAGCAGAGCGGTTCGAAGCGGTCCAGGTAAGGCGGTACACTTTGCAAGTAACAAATTTATAACGAAAGCCCGACTCGGAAGTTGCGAGCGACGAAAATATTGTAAGCCGCACTCGTTTCGCCCAAATTAAATGAAAAGCGAACTTGGTCGACAAAGTTGGCCACTCAAGTTTTTAGCTAGGGCATTGTTTCTCAACCCTCTGGAGACTACAAACCCCTAGACTTTAATTTTATTAGGAACTAATGGTAATTCTATGATTATAGAGTAATCATGTATAACAACATATTGTTTCGTGTTATAACTTTGAGGAACTTCCTCAAAGCTATAGGTATAAGCCGGTATTTGAGTCGATAGCTAAGTTAAGAAGCTTTAATTGCGGCTGGGAGACCAATACTAACGCTGATTTTCAAATATCCGACTTCCTGTGTTTCTACAGGCACTGATTATTGTCACTGAGTAATATTAGTCGTGAGATTCTAAAAATTGTAGGATTCCCGGGATGACGGCAGACCGCAATCAGCCGTCTTAACCCAAGTCCTCACTCAGGAACTTTCAACACACGCCGGTTAGATATCCTTTTTTATGTATGATCATAGTGCAACACTTCCAATAAATAAATAAATATACAGGACTATATGACTCACGGATGTCTGTTCTTAAGGTAGACAACTTAATGCCTGTCTTACCACGTAAGACAGTGGGTGTCGAATAACGTCACTGAATGATGTAAGTCTTAAGATTGTACAGATTGTGAGGATTCCGGGATAACGTCAGACTGCAGTCCGGGGCAGGCAAGGTCAGGCAGGCAGCAAGGCAGTCAAGGTCTGCAGGCAAGGCCGGGGTAACGCCAGGTCGAAAGAAACGTACAATTCCAAGACAATCTTTGCAGTCACAACAGCAGAAACTAAAATTTGATTGAACATTCTGAATGACCTTTTAACTCGGTGTTTTTAAAGCGACTCTCTTTTTAATGGAAGATAATTTATTTCCATGAAGATTTATGATGAAGATTATATCGATTCCGAATCTTCAATTGAAAGAAGAAGAAGAAGAAAACGTATTTTTTTTTATAATTGACATTGTATAAAACCGGGATGGTTAAAGCTGAACAGCTAGAAGCTATATATTTAACCACTCTCGTGGATGCCCAGGAGTTTCCTTCTGCTTTCAATTGTACCTCAACATTGAACATTGTCGGATCAGAAAATATAACAAGGATGAAGGAATCTGTTCGCAAACACTAGATATGAAAATTAATACCTGTAGAAAGGTACTCATGGTCCATTTCCTCACACCTCTGTTGCCTCATCAGTGCGTAATTCACGTAACAAACATAATCCATGTCAGCAGTGACAGTATCAAATTTTTGCCAGGTCACCATCTTGCGTAGATACTGAGAAGTGTCCGGTTTTGTCCTACATGCATTTTCTTATCTTGACATGTATATCCTTTGAAACCGGATTGATTACTTGACTAAGAATAAGGAAAGGGTTGCAAAGACATTTGTAAGCTCTTTGGTCATTTGTCTATGGTCGTCAGGAGTCTATTATAATCCCATAAACTATCTATTCAAATGCCTTGATCACATATGACACTTTTTCTTCTTGGCGTTAGATAGGTCCAGTACCAGGGCCCGCTTCATTTCCAGGGGATGTGTTGGTGGGGCGAGATAAGATGACCGATTGACTCCGTAACGCGGAGAATTCAAATTCAAATGATATTATATTCAAGCAGACCTTTACAAGCTCTTTTGAATCGTCAAATATTTTAAGAGCTACCAATGATTCAAGTCCTGAGAAAGTAGGAAATTTTAAAACCAGTGCTTGAATTGGTAAGAGCAATTTAACCTAGCGATCAACTCAAATGCCGGCCACTGTTTAAGCTATGATCCTATTTCATATATTATACCAACAACGGGTCAAATGCCCATTTTTCATTGTTTTATAAATAACAAGAAGCACAGGATCAAGTGGAACATTTGAGCGACTACGGACGTCCATGGACAAGTGCGCTATCTAAAAGCTCGCAGATGTGTTGCTGTTATTTGCTAAATTAGTTTACCATTTCCTTCAAGAACTTTAAGTCTCTTCGGTCATAAATAACTATTTATTAATTATTTTTACTCTATTTTAACATAATATAAAAACATAGGGCGAAGTCGTGATAAATCTTTTGAATACGACTATAAAATCGATCGTAAATGTATCAGTAAATTTTAGTTTCAGTTTGCTTTCATCATAAATGAATTGATGTTTAAAAGAAACATAAATGCAATACATAAAGATTTTTTTAACGATAAAGGGTCAAGTAATAAATAAATCAACATAATTTACAACGCTTATTGCATTCGTAAATCGCACGGTTGTGGACTTTTGGACATTGAGTGAAATTTCAAGGTCTGGCGTAATATCTGAAACATCTTTATATATAAAATTCTACTATACGTGTGTATGTGACTGAACTACTCCTAAACAGCTGGACCGATTTGAATTAATTTTTGTGTCCCTTTGGTCGGTGCCTCGGCTGGTTTGTGAATCTATTACATATCAGCCCGGTAGGTGGTGCTGCAGTCGGTATCTAAGTTATTTAGTGATATTAGTCCTTAGGTTGTAGAGATCGTGGGCGCTCTGAGGATGACGTCATATGGCAAGCGGTTATTTTAACTCGCCCCACAGCCATATCCTCTACAATCTACACGGACTCTGATATTTAATCGGGATATCGCTAGGAAAAAGAAATAATACGTGACATAAAATTCCCGATCAGTTTTATCACGTGGGCTTCTAAACTAATTCCACAAGACTGCAGTGCAGTACAAATCTCACGCTGACATAGGATACATAATGACACTAGTTGCAACATAAATGTTATTCGATGCGACGCGTCATATATTTCAACTTAGGTAGCAAATAAACAGCAATGTTCAAATGTAGACGCTTTTCATATCTAAATATTAATACTCCTTTGCCGACCCTTCTCCCTCTGTTTGCAAAGACCTCTAATCCTATTCATCAATAGGAGCACTAGACTACGAATAGTATGTTTGACTGTAGTTTCTAAAGAGCAGGGTACTTGTGCGGTTGGGCTAGAAATAATTTAACAGTAACTATCATACCTCGGAAATCGTGTGCCGTATAATGATGAGTTTGTAGTTTATGGTTAGGAACTTTCGCTAAGTACTGATAATTTAATAGGGCCACTTTGAGGGGCTCTGTGTAAGAGCTTAATTTTATGCGGAGGATGTCTCTAGAAATAGCTCGTATGTTAATATTGTTTATACACTTTTTTAATATCTCAGGAAAGGATTGTAGATTTTTACCGTATTCTTAAACATGTTATTTGTCTGCTATAAAAAGTACTTCCGAAATTTCAATAAAATTGTATTGTTTAAATGTTTATTGTTCTGTTATATTTGTAACGTTTATAAAAAAGAATAGAAAAAATAATATGCCTGAATGTTTTAGTTTAGAGAAAAATGTACTAACCCGCTTCTTCTATAAAAATTCTGCTACTATCAATATTCTACTTTTTATAAGCACAATTGCTTAACGAGTTTCATAAAATTTCTTAATATTGATATAGAGATATATACATTAAAGAATGCCCGTAAACAAGCTTGGGATAGCAGCACGCCTAAGACTCAAGCAACTGGTGGTTGTCCCTATACGCGCCCTCTCAAGTAATACCGCCTTTAACATCCCGCTCTCGAACCAAAACTCAAGTACGACTTTTTATACGTCATGTTAAATAATTTTCGACGCAGTAATACCTTTCATAACAACTATAAGGACAATATTTTTAATCTCAAGATCTCTATAAATATATATTTTTAAAAGTCTATGCATATTTTCATAAAGAGAATTCATTCATGCAGAACATCCGTTTGACTGCGTAAAGCAGGTTACAATTCTTACAGCGGATATTCAGAAAATTCGCATATTTAATATTATTCCCAGAGATCGCCGGCTGGTTCAAATTCGCCCACAGATCCTTTTGCGTACAACGACACATATTATTTACAGCAAAATAAAATTTGACAAATAATATAACATACGGTTGTCACGATTACACTTTGACATCATCCAATACATGTGTGTGTGTGTATATGGTGTAAATCGTTTGGCATTGGTGTGCGTTTATTATAATAATTAAATATATTAATATAGGATATAATAAAAGTATGTTAGCATTCGCACACCTACCTTTATATAAACTACAATTCTGCCGAATTTTATACTCCTCCATCCATGCGATTTTCGCAAAATGGTATCTAAAGTTTATAAATGATATTTTTCTACATTTTGGCCCTGGGATCTCTGTCTATTTGCTTTTGATGCATATCAAAAATAATCCTCACTCGTACATGGGCACAGAGATTAAACGGGCGGCTTATATACAAATAGCAGTGATGTTAACTTTTATCGATCTGGGGTTATGTCAGTGACCGCGCCACAAGAGACAGGCGAAACGTACGGGCACTAACTACCTTTTCATGTAACGGTCTCGTCAAAAACGAACTATCAAACACGGGACCGTAGCGTCCTATTCACTATCTCTCTCTTCTCACGCAGCCGATCTCATGTGAGAAAGAGGTACTGGTACCCGGACGCGCCGGACCAATTCGGCTACAAGCATGGCGCTACCTCTTACTTGATAAAGATTTGTGGCGTTTTATAACGTGTAGGTACATAAGATAGATGGCATTTGTGACGAATGTGCAGTGCCCAGACAAGCCGTATAGGCTTAAGGGCGAGAAGAAATTTTATTTAAGTAAATTACTGTAAATCGATGAATAAATAAATAAATGAAAGTAACTCTCTTTCAGTTACGTTTTAAAACCTAAACTACTGAACCAGTTTTGATGAAATTGGATTTGATGTATAGAGATAAAATGGACCGTTGTCATGAACATGTGCTAATTTTCGTCGCGAAAATGAAATTTTAATGGGGTAAAATAGAGGTTAAAAGTATGTGTGAAAGTCCAAGTAAACAACGCGAACAGAGGTTGAAGCTAGCTAGTTTTATACAGTTAAACTTAACACAATTCTATAGATAAATATAGCCAAAGTTCACGTTGCTACCCAACCCTGTCTCCTGCAATTTGTAACAGTAATGCGGGCAATCTGTCGCATCGCCGACGTCATAACTCAACGGGCGATATAAGTGATTATGGTACGTAACAGCTATTCTGCTTTGTTTAATATTAAAATTTTGCTCGTATAACGTAATATTCGACCAACGGACATTTATTTTCTAATTAAAGTTAATATTACAACGGCTTTTCAGACGCACGTGTAGGTATAACGAAATTGCCAGACTAGTTTCGAGCCCGTGTTTACGGTTTAAGAATTTATTTTCTCAAAAGATTTACAATCATTTATGGAGAAAATACAATATAAAACAGTAAAAGCAAAAGTAGGCATATTGGCTATTTGTACAATATCTTATTTAGTAGAAAAATCCTTTAGAATCTGATGCTTAAGTAATTTTTTAAAAACACTGTTTGTATACATAATAAACCTTCCTCTTTAATAACTCTGTTCATAGATGAAAACCGCATTAAAATGCGTTGCGTAGTTTAAAAGATCTAACCGTATAAGAACGGGAACCGACTTCTTTTTGTATCTCCTTCTATCCTATGTAAAGATAAAGATTGAACGCTTTAATCACCATTTGTGACAGTTGAAAACAATTAAATTCGTCATAACTGATTTATAAATGTTATTAGGAAGTACTAGAAAATAACAGCGCCATCTATTGACACCACTGGAAACTACTTGTGACCGTATTCAAATAACCTTTACATAAATATTTTCAATACATGAGTATTTTTTAATAATATTATGTAATGGAAATTCTTATATATTTCAAGACTCCCAAAAGCATTCTGATTACTGTAGCCAATTAATATAAATTATTGTCTTAGCGCTATCTCCGTCTAGTACTAGGGTCATTGCAGCATTACAGAAGCTGTGGGTTGAGTTGAGAAGACCGACTGCGGTCTGACGTCATCCCCAGAACCCCCAAAACTCCAACAATCTCACGACTAATATCTTATTATTATTTTTTTAAAAAGAATATTAGAAATACTTTTTACGTATGTCTAATATTCCCTTTTCCCCCTCCTACTAAGCTTTAATTAAAAGCTTGTATTAGGAGTGGGTGCGACAATACCCCAACGGCGATGAGGTTTGAACCAGGTACCTTCCGGATTTCAGTCCATACCTTATACCGTTGAGCTATTGAGGCTCTGAAGTATAGTCCGTAGTTCCGTAGTCTGTACAGTGATGTAAACCGAATGAAACTCGTACACAACTTAAATCGCCGCCTAAGAACAGCACCGCTTTGATTTGAAAAAAGCCTTATTATGAATATTAGGCTAGCTGTTGGCTGGAGGGCTGGAGGACTGGACTTTCTTAATTTGACTGAATAGAAAACTCCGTTCTTGTCGGATGAATACATCATCTTCTTGTCATTCTATAGCAAACGTTACGCAGTTTCATCATTACGTTAACAGCAAAAAGGAGCCGTTCGAGACGCGTTCAATCTCACCTATGTTTATGCAAAGATGCAACGTAGCTAGCATACAAGACAAATTCAACTAGAAAATAATCCTGTTGATATAGGTGTGTATTCCCTGCTATAATCTTAGCCCAAGTTTCTGAATACAATACAATTGTGTTTGTAAATACATTTTATAGATTCACTAGGGGACCCGGCGAACGTTGTCCTGCCCGAATGCTGGCTTTTTCTTAATATTGATATTGAACATCAAAACATAGCGCCATCTATTGGTCGCTTACCCCACCGACCGCCACCCGGCCGCTCTTACTATCGTAAAATGCCCCGGCACTTTAAATCTCTCATATCCTTCAAGATATTCGTTTTAACGATATGCTATAAAGGGCAATTTTGATCTATACGTTGTAAATTTTTATGTAGATGAATATTGCATATCATTAAAATGATTATCTTAGAATAATAAAAAAAACAACAAAAACACCGAGGCAGAGCGGCCGGCCGGCGGGCGGTCGTTGGGATAAGCGGTCATAAGAAGGCGATGTTTTTATATGAAATAGTAAGCCAAGTTTCGGGTAGGATAACGTCTGCTGAGTCCGCTATAGATATAAACCTTCTCCTTGAGTCGCTCTTTATATTGTTGAAAACCATATTAAATTCCGTTTCGTATTTTTAATGCTACGCGTACAAGTTTGGGTAGCGGCCTCACCTTATACTACATAATGATTAGATACTACTTGCCTCTCCTGCATGGTGATTCTTGCTTTTGTGGTGATGATTAGTTTGTGTCTCGTGTTTTGGTTTCTCATGGTGACCTTCCTGTACCTCGTGGTGATGTTGCTGTCTCTCCTTGGATTTGTGGTGAGGACCGCAGGTAACTGCAGCAACCTAAAAAAACCGGTAAGTGCGAGTCAGACTCGCGCGCTAAGGGTTCCGTTTCATCACGTAATACTTTACCAGGTTACTTTAAGATTTATACTTTTTTGAAAATTTCTTTTCATTTGACAAAGTCGCCGTATTTTGTTTTATGTAACAACTAATTTTATTGTTTTCGGATTCGTTTCGGTACTTTTACTTCAAAATATAGCTTCTTGTCAAATTAGATGATTCTAGGTCAACAGGAAGTACCCTATAGGTTTTGATTCCCTTTTCGAATGTACTAGTAGGGAAAATACGACATACATGATCATATCTTTTGAGTGCGTTTACTTCCCAGGTTGTTTTTTTTTAACAGCTTCAAGGGATCGCAAACCTCTATATTAGGTAGTATTTTAATTTTGTAGTTCTATGTCCTCCGGAGAAAAAGGGCATTGACAGACATACAGACAGATAGCTAAATATGTGTAATGAGTGTAACTTATGCAACAACAAATTTATATTTTTCGGTTCTTCCTTTACTTCTGCTATACGATTTTCTTGCCAAATTTCATGATTTAGGTCAACGGAATGTACCCTATAGGTTTTGGTGTCCTTTGCAAATGTATGAGAAATGTGACATAAACGACGATATCTTTTAATTGCGTACACTTTGAGAGTTGCTCTTTTTATAGCTTCAAGGGATCGCAAACCTCCATATTAGGTATTAATTTCAACTTTATAGCTTTACGCGTTCCTGGGAAAATGAGGCTTGACAGACGAACAGACAGACGGACAACGAAGTTATCCTATAAGGGTTCCTCTTTTCGTTTGGAGGTACGGAATCCTAAAATTAACAGAGGGAATAGACCTTAACAAGATTGTCTATTTTACTAAAGATCTTAGGTTGGTCGAAATTTGGCCACAAACCTTTATGTGTATCACATTCTTAGCTTAACGACATAGTATGTTATCCTATTTGGCAATTAATATAACAGACGGTTGTCACTCTTTGATATCATCCAATAATACTGTTGCGGACAGATGATACAAGAAGAGTGGCATAGCGACGTCTTTGACCGCGGACGTCGACGGCAAAACTAAGTGGGGCTGGCACTAGTGTACATAGTGAGCGAGATAGCTAACTCCTGCTGGAGTATTGATATTAAATTATTTGAACCAGGAATTAGTTAAAAAAAATATACAATTATTTTTATACTACCTCTAATTAGAAAGACAGGATAGGGCAAAGGGATGGAGAAAAAAGATATAAAACGGTAGATGGGGAGGAGAGAAAGAATGCGTAAACTGCTGTCACGGACGGTATAGGGGGAGTGATGTAGCAGCAAGGGTACTCCGGGGCCTCGTACCCGTAGTGGATCTGACCAGTTGTCGGACGGAAGATCCATCTCCTGGGAGTAAATTTACTTCAGACCTAAAACGTAATCGATCACTCTATGATCAAGCGTGCGATATACATACATATGTGTAACATATAACATGCAATAGTATCACTTTCCATTCCCTGAGAGTTGCAAAATTAATGAAACAAGATCTCAAGAGAGTATTTTTGCAACATTTTTTCCTCGGCCGCCTCTCATAGAGCTGCTTCGTAAGAGAGCTCTCAACCTGATGAGATTCGCTTTCAGGACTGAAAACATTGAATTTGTAAACAGCTATACAAAGTTACGGCCCGAATCAGAGTCTTAAGAAATTATTTTGTTCAGATTTAGCTTCTTTTGAATGCGAAGTTATCTTCGATTTGTTTTATTTTTTTCAATAAGGAATACACGTAATACTTTAGGCATACAAGAAAAGAGCATACTCATTCCTAAAAGGCCGGCAACGCATCTGCGAGCTCGTTGGTGTTGCAGTTGTCCATGGGCATCGGTAGTCACTGTAGTGAATTGCCTCCTTGTTTGCGCCTTGTTTTATGAATAAAAAGGTATGACAACTATTTCGAGTACTGAAGCAAATGTCGTTTGTAAAACTTGATATAGTCTATATTTTCGTTATAACATCAGCTATGTGCCTATGTAGGTCACATCAAAATCGGTTCAGCCGTTTTGGTGATTATCCGTTAACAAGATAGAGTCAGACAGTCAAGCAATAAGACCGAGACGAGAACAGAAACTACGACCTTCTAGTTGCAGGACGTTCTTCGTTCTCTTTTTTTTAATTAAATATATATAGATATGTATATAGGACTATATGACACATGGACGTCTGTTCCTAAGGTAAACAACTTAATGCCTCTGTTAGGTAACAACAACCTGTTATACACAATTTTTTTTGGAAATATATAAATACGTACACATACATAATATACCAAGACTCGAGGGGGGAACTGAACCCACAACTCATTGAGCGGAAGGCAGGGACATTGCCCACTGCGCCAACGGGCCAGTCAGCCCTCACAATTGTGCTATACGGATATATTAAAAGACAAGTTTACATGACTATATATGCATGACTATGTAGTGTCAGATTTATGAACTACAATAAACGGCACTCGAAATAAATCTGCTCTCGAAAATGGTACTCTGTATCCTGGTATTTAAGCTCATAATGGAATATAAAGGATATTTAGTGTAGATTAAATTTAAATTTAGGGGCAGGTGGGTGGCTATAGTAGGTCTAGACACGCTAACTTATTATTTAAGCTCACTTAAATACCCCACTGCCTCGAAGAGTATAGGACGGAAAAACTATAGAGACTCCATTGCGTTGCATTATTTTTCCTTAAGTACCTGTTGACGTTAAAATGCTTAAATTTTCCATACCCAAGCCAAGTCCAGAAGCGCTTTCCCTGGCCCTAAACATCGATCACACAGGAATTTTTACAATATTTTGTGAACGCTCATTGCATATGTTTATATAGTACCTTTTTGGTCCACAGTAAAATAAATAAATTCAGAACAAAGGGTGAGAATTTTTACATTCATTTTATGAACGCTCACAACGTACGAATATGAATAAATACTTCATATTTCGTCCCTTTGTAAATTTTCTGATATCTTTCCTCGCGGATGTAGTGCGGTTTCGGTGACGTGACGTGACGCTACATAGTAATACAATAGTACAATTCAGAACAGAGCACACGAGAATTTTTACAGCCATTTTGTGGAAGCTAATAACGGATCTATATTTGTATATAGTATAGAACAGTGAAAGTTTTTCGTTAAATTGTGTAATTGTTGTACAAATAAATATTTTTAAATATTTATTGATAGTAACGTTCGATACTGGGTTTTTCTAACCTGTAATACTTCTCTTCCAACATCTTTTCATCATCTTGTTGTTCCTGACCGTGCTTTTTCTTAAGCCGCTTACGCCCTTCGCGTTCCTCGAGCGGTTCCTCCAATTTGGGTGGTTCTTCGGGGTCCGATTTACGCATGTAGTAGCGATACATTAACGGATGGAAAACGTCCAGCTATAGACAAAGGGAAGAACTTAATAAATAAGGCCACCATATTTGCTGTTATATAACCTCTATTGAAAGGGAACGATGCAAATTACATTAGAACGCTTCAGGGAACATCACATTGACGTCCGTTATCCCGAGAAATAAACAGACGTATATAAGCGGCCCAAAATTAATCGATAGGTACTTTCTAGTCAGCGTTTTTTCCGTTTATCCAAATATTAAACAAGGCAATGTTCCATTTTTTTCTTTTTATATAAAACATTGTTACAGCTAACCTCACAGATGTTGATAAATAATAATCTCTACTTAAATATTAAAAGCTAGGTAGAACACAAGGAAATAATTATAATCACTTAAGCTTTTACCTGTATTTCTGAGATCCAACTGCAATGCCAGTAAGATCTTTCATGCCATTTTACGAAGAACTCTCTAGAACGCGGCGCTTTCGATTTTGGCGGCAGGTCCTTCCACCGCCAGGTAAGAATCTTTGCTACTTTTCCATCTAGAGGTGGACACTAAAATAAAAGTATAATTACACAGATATAATAACACCTTTGTTTAAAAATCTTTAACAAATTACTAAAATAACTGATTTAGTGTGAATGTCATATATGCCAGCTAAATTTTAAATACCTCCTCAAAAAAAGGTCAGCGATATCGTCAAAGAATCGTTTATACATTTAGGGCACCATATTTTTTAAATCTTTTTATTAATAATAAAAAAAGAGCAGTAATTATAACTATTATTGTGCTAAAATGCATCTTCTATAGAGAAAATATAAACTTACACTACATCTAGGACATTTCCATTCACCATCAGGAACTTCTTCCAGTGGAGGATTGAGACAAAAACGATGGTATGCCGAAGGACAAGAATCACAGCATAGTAACTCTCCACCATCTTTGCAAATTCTGAAATTGAAAATAAGTTACCCTACCAATAATTCTATTATATATTTTTATATTGGGTATTTACCTTTAATAAAGAAATTTATTATTATTATTATTATATCCTTACTCATTCTCTTCTTAAAGTTATCCCAATCTAGTATCAGGATCCATTTATACTGTAGACGATGTGGCTTTGGGGCAAGGTAAGATGACAGACTGCCGTCTGACATCATGCCTGGAACCTCCACAATGTCACAACCAACATCACTGACATTAATCGGGACCCACTGTTAAAAGTGCCTTCCGAAACACGGAGGAGGTCGGATATTTGAAAACAAGTGTTAGAATGGATCAGTCATCTATCATCTAGCCACGTAAGAACTGCTAAGCCTAATCTAGCGATCGACTGAAACGCCGGTCACTGTTGAAGTTACGACCTCCTCATCATCCTTACTCATTCAATATATTTCTTCCAATACATGGCCATCAACCAACAAATCAAAAATTATTGGAAAAAAATTGCTAAATAAATATTAACAAATCAGATGCAAATCACTTTTGTTTTAATATACACATGTTTTTAAACTTATTTTATGCATAGAATTTATTTAAGTTATTTCTTATCAAAATGATTCCAAATTAAATCTAATCTAAATATGTTGTTATCACAATTATTAATTTTTATTCAAATAGGAGGTTTAAAGAACAATATTCAAAAAATGACTTAAGTATTTATGAATTAATTCACCTGCAGAATTCCTGATGCTCATCATCATCGTCCTGATCTTGATTCCCCTCGGCTTTCAAGAGAGCAAATAGCTGCTCCGTTCCATTTTACACATGAAATTTTATGCTTAATCAATTTTCAACCCTTCAGCATAAAATGACGTTCTTTTGAACCGTTTAATCGGACGCATGGGAGAAATTAAAACCACTATTTGCAACCTGCTCCCGATAAATTTTAATCTGAAACTTTTTTCGTATTACTACGTATCCATTTATGTTGTCTCTTAAGTATTTTGTCGATGGAATCAAGCGATACTTTGTTCTGGAATACAGCATAAATTCTAAGTGTGTATAGATAAAGAAGATATTATGAGCCGAGATGCTGGTCATCTTAGTTTATCCACTGATGTATAATTTTTTAAATGATTTCGAAAAGCTGTATAATTTGTAATATTGTTATTATTATATATATAAAATATTGTTAAATTCGTTCAATTTATCTACAGTTGCGCGAAAACTCAATTGCAAAACGCATCGTGAAAAAACTGGTTGCACAGATAGACGAAAATCTTAACAATAAACATAACTAGCTGTTTCTGAGAGACCTTCTTAATCCTGGCCTATCGAAAAATATTATCTTAGCTGAGATCTACTAACTATTTTAGTGCGTGCTGCGGTTTTCCATATTTCGTGTTAGGTGACCTTTCGCTTTAATTAATTAGACTGGCTCCTTTGCACAGTGGGGAGTTACCCTGCCTTCCACACCGGGGCCCGTGGGTTCGATTCGTGCCTCGAGTCTGGGTATATTATACCTATATGTATATATTTTTACATGAAAAATATATACGTATAACATGCGTCTGGTACTTGTAACACAGGCATTAAGTTGTCTGCCTTAGGAACAGACGTCCGTGAGTCATATAGTCTTGTATATATATTTATTAATGTAATGGTTGGTATATAGGCGGCATGTACGACTTATTAACTAAATGGATCTTCAAAATTTAAACTTGCCTTTTCATTGGATGCCAAATCGCATCTTTACATGGCGACCTTGCCATGTCGTTTCGCTTGTTCGGCAAGCGATATTAAGGGCAAGCATATTACAGTATCCACACACACATACCACATCTCAATCGCATCTTTACAATTATATATAGGTATAATAAATTATTTTTAAATAAAAAGAAAACCGCCTTCAAAAACAAAAAGGCGAGGCGAACTAAAAAGCAAAAAATAAATAGTACTTTCATACGATTTAGTAAACACTTACTGATGTGCTGAAGTCGGTACCACGCTAAATAGGTTCTCCGCTAAATTGATGCAGATGGCACCGACTACCGATACTCCGCGAATGCTTTACGATATAGGTTGTCCATGTAATCATACACAAAAAGGATTCCTTAACTTACAACTATCGGGAAGACGACCGGCACCAAGTGACCACACAAAGCTGACTTTCCTTTGAGGCGGTCGAACGCAAACTTCTTGCTATCGTATGTAAAGTCGACCAAGAATGTGCTTTACCATTTTGTATGACAGCTCCTAGTTAAAGAAAATTTTGCTAAGGGTTAGTGTTAGAAATTATCATAACGCATAACATGCAAAAATAAGCATTATAACTAATTGACGAGCAAACGACATTCAACCTTAGCGTGCCAAACCAATTTCTTGATACACACATAATCATAGCTTATTCTAACATTAGAAAACCAAACACATCGAATATATAAAGTCATGTAAAGTTTCCAGACTAATCAAAAACTTTCAATATCTTAGTAATCAAATGGGTAGATAAGATAAATACTTTTTGAAATTCTTCTTGATATAGGCTTTATCAATTATTGATGATATATACTACAAGGCTATATCATACAGCTTTGTGGTTTTTGTTAGCATTAACGAGCACAAGTTAATAAGAGATAGCGCCACGCTTGCAGTCTCTTTGGTCTGCAGCTAATTGCAAATTGGGCCAGCGTGTCCGGGTACCAGGTGCAT
This sequence comes from Charaxes varanes, assembly GCA_024363005.1. Classification (NCBI taxonomy): domain Eukaryota; kingdom Metazoa; phylum Arthropoda; class Insecta; order Lepidoptera; family Nymphalidae; genus Charaxes; species Charaxes varanes. The sequence goes on along the minus strand of JANCMC010044246.1, from coordinate 1,049,972 downwards.
CTTTCTCACATAAGATCGGCGTGAAGCCGATCGGGGGAATACCCACACGCACATATACATATCTCCTGATGATGCTTCGGTGTCGAAGCGAAACGTGCGTTGAGGCACATCGGAAAGTCAGTGTAGTGCTATCCTTTGGTGGCGGATTCGGTGGTGTAGCTTTCGGGTTGCAGCATTACACCGATTTTCATGCATTATTCATTATTCCCGGGCATTATTAATAATGCCGGCATTAATCACTTGGTCCATAACAAATACATTAAACTATATCTATTTTATTCTTCGGTTATTTTATTATTCTGATTTCGCATCAGTTTTATTTTGAGAATTTCAAATTGCGGCTGTTCTTTGCTACTATTTAGCTTTTTATATTTTCTTTTGTGATTATTTCATTGCTTCGATTTTACTGTGCGCCTATTGTACTTCGTGACTTTTTTAATTACCAGCTGTGTCATTTCATTTCTTTTTCATTTGTCAATTATTTTGCTTAGTAGGGGAAGTCGTAGCTTAATCAATGGCCGACATTTGTGTCAATCGCTAGGTTAAGCAGTTCTGACCACGGCCGAGTGATAGATGGGTGACCAGAACATTGGTTTTCAAACATAGGATCTCCTCCGTATTTCTGAAAGCACGTAAAACTATGCGTCCCGATTGTTTTCACTGAGTGATATTAATTGTGCGATTGTAGAGATTGTGGGTGTTACGGGGTTGACGTGAGACGGCGGATGGTCATTTTAACTCACCCCATAACCGTATCCTCTGAAATTTAAGTGACATACATGCGTGATTTTAGTGGATCCAGGGATGACGTCACGTGCCAGTCCGTTATCTTAACTCGCCCCACAGCCATATCCTCTGCAATTTAAGGGGACCCAGGTCCTAGACCGGAATAACGCTATACAGAAGAAGGGCCTCGATAATGCTCCGATCACGAAGCGAAATGTGCGTTAAGGCACGACAAAAAATCAATGCAGTGATGTGCTTTGGAATTGAGAGTTAGTGATGTAACATTCGGATTACAGCATTGCACAGATTTTTTTTTTCTATTCTATTCGAAGTAATTTTATTCTTTCCGCTTACATATTGCAGGTACTATTTCTTTCCACAATGAACCGTAAATATAAAGTGCAATTTCAGAGAAAGAATATCAAAAGAGCCACATTTAACTTTCCATTACTTTAGTGACTCTGATGATACATCTTTAATGATTAATGTATTTTTAAACAAATATAAACCTGAATTGCAAAAGAAATATAAAAGGCGTTTGATGCGACTGGCACCATTAACAGTGCAGATTGAAAAAGCTAAAACGTTTACTCCGAGCAATTGTGCGTGACTCTCGAGAGGAAGGATATTGTGAAATCAATATCCCCTGTTGAGATAGTCACACCCCTCTGTTATCTCAACAGGAGCTATAAGCATTAAAGCGCCATTGCTCGACATCAAGTTTGCAATAAAATAAAGGTTGTATCTACGCGAACGAATATAAATACAAGGCAGTTGAAACCTCAACAGCTCTAGGATTGAACGTTTGCACTCCGTAAGGCAATTCAACGCCTACCATAAGTGCCCTACCTCACCGAGACGCCGTGGCGACGTCGCCGGTTACGTATCCAAAGAATTCATATTAAAATTTACGACAGGTAACTCACTTGGTGACGGTTTGAAGACGTTGAGTTAGGAGCTTAAATTTGATTTTTTTTTATTTGAAATTTATTTATGACGATATTTCAAATCTAGCCCTTAACTTACATATAACAGGATAATAAGAAATAGACTAGTATTAAATGGATATTTAACACCTGTTTTATTCAACCTCATTCAATAAGCTTTTGTAAAAAGTGGCCAAGAGCGTGTCAAACTCGCTTACATAGAAGGGTTTTGTATCTGATACGCGATAATGATATTTTAATAATAATAATAAAACTCTTTATTCCATTAAGTAACCTTAAACTAAATACTAAGGACTAAATATCTAAGACTATATATATTTAATTTATCCCCCTCAAATTAATTAATTATTTTAATTTCTTTTCAATGAGTTTCTGCGTTATCTTGTTTGAATCGCTATGCTGAGTTGAGCAATAAAATTACAGGTCTTTAGTGACGGTTAAATTACGCTCTACTGTGTAGTTGGGAATTTGGGGTTACAACAATTTAAGTGGGAGGTATTGAAAAATTAAATTAGGATCATACGCTTTTGATTATAATTTTAATAATTGAGATACATAAGACACTAAATAATCAAGCCATTTAACTGTAATGTACTTACATGAAAACATAACTCTTCTATGATAAAAATTACATAATTTTGAGCTCACTATCAGGCAGTTTATCAAAATAGTAATGGTTTTAGATAAACTACCTGATAATAACATAATTGTATGATAATGATTACTATGTCACGTACATTCAAGGCCTTTTATATTTTGACATGTAATTTATTCCGTGATTGCATTACGTCAGCACAGAGTAGTGAAAAAATTCCATACGATGATAGTAAAAAATTTCCTGTTCTCAAGGTGATAAATATATTTATTAAGGCAAGTTAAATTTCTAGCAAACTTAATGTTAATTTTTTTGCCTTTAAATTTCATATTTTATTAATTTTTGCTGTGTTTAAATGCTGCTATTACATTAATGACAACCCAGACCAGACCAGACAATTGGGTAATAATAATAGCGACGCTCGTTGAAGTCTTTCATATGGGCGAGTAATTGATACGAATCTTTTTACACGGCTTTATTGACTCGGGTACTTTTATAATAATACTAAATTACTTGTTCTCTCTTTTTATTTTTATATAGTTTCTATTAGCGTCATTATTACTAGGATTTCATATGAGCAACAAAAACAGCTTGCGCAGTGGAATGTAGAGTCAGGGTATAAGCAAACGCATCTTTGTTTGCTTAAAATTTAACTTTTTGTTTATTTGATTGGATCGTTTATAAGCACTTGTGAACGTTATTTTTGTACCTAATAATATCAATTTCTAATACTGGGTATATACATAATTACAAAAAATTTAGTTTAATTTTTGTATATATAATTTGTATAAAATAAAAATTAATTCTAACTTAAATAATAAAAAGAAAACAATTCTCTACATACATAACAAAACAATAATAAAAATGATCAAAACAAAAACCGTCATAATTGCCAGGCGGCAATGTTCCCAGAAGGCTGGCGGCATTCCTTTTTTGGATAGCAATGCTTCTCCGCTGTCCTAAATACCAACCAACCTTCAAATCATTAAAATTTTTATAAGATGTCCAAACTTATATTTGAATGTAAAAATTCCAAGATCTCCAGCAGGAGTTGTTAATGCCGACAAATTATATTGAAAGGTCGTAAAACACGACCTTGGTACCAAACTTTCACCCCACAATTTCTAAAATCTCACTCAGTGACATTATTCGAGTCCCATCGTTTTACGTGTCTTCCGAAACACGGAGGAGGTAGGATATTTAATAAAAATAGCCAACAGCACGCTTATATTGAAGGGTTCCGTACCGTTAAATAACTTCAAAAGTTCTTGTCCGATTTCATTCAAACAATTTTCTTAATAAGTTTTTAGTATGTTCTATAGACATGGAAAATTTCAAGTCCCTAAGTCTAATAGTTTGAAAATGCTAGGGGGGGAGGACTATCGTAGGAGCAGTCAGACGGACAGAGCGAAGCTATGAGGGTTTATTATAGTACGGAACCCTAAAAATCAGTGTTAGAAGGAGTCACCTATCAATCGTCTGGTTGCGGTAGAACCTGCATAACTTAGCGATCCTCTCAAATGGCGACAAATTAAGCTAATGCCTCCTCTTTACATAGCGTTTCCTAATAATATATAGAAGTATGTCTGCCGAGAAATTTCACCATTTCATTTCGTTTTTTGAGGAGGTCGTGGCCTAATCAGTGATCGGCATTTGAGTCGATCGCTAAGTTAAGGTGCTCTTGCTGCGACCGGGTGATAGATGGGTGACCCATTCTAGCACTGGTTTATATTTGATATCCGACCTCCTCCGTGAACACGTCTCACGGGAACCTTGTTTTATTTAAGATAAGGCGCATCCGTTCCTCTTATCGACCTTTCGTAAATAACCCCACAGCTTGGCATAGGCCCCTTTTTGTTTCAATACTATGTTTGAAACTTAATAACAGATGCCGTTTAAGACCAAAGAAATCGTCAATTGAGCCCAAAATCCTTTGGATTGTGTCGTTTTACTGCGGAGATCCTATGAACACTTTATAGCTCAATCAGACCAGACCCATCTAATGACAAAGTACTAGTCAAGACGAACCATATAAGCCCAAACTACGTGGAATTTTATCGTTTTATAACAAGTTTCCAGCAACATCTTCAAACGCCGGATACCATGTAAATATAAAGTACTTGTCAAAACGAATCAAAAAAGCCCCAATTTGACGTGGTTATATCGTTTTATAATAGGTTCACATGGCCACCTTTTGGCTCCATTATCAAATCAGTTCCATTTCATCACAATTTTGCATTGTCATCCGATATACATATGTGTGAGAATTTCAGCTCAATCAATTGAAGATATCTGCTCCAAAATTTAAGATTTCACCCGTAAAAACATACGGCAAAGTTAAATAAAACCTTTTAGTATACAATACACTTATTGACTAAACTCGTCGTATATTACCTGTCGTTGGTTCATCAAGAAATACTAGAGGTGAATCCCCAAGGAGCGCCAGCGCCGTACTGATTTTTCTCTTTGTACCTCCGCTACATTCGTGTACCTAGAGATAACAATAAGTAATGAAAGCACTACAAAAACATTCTAAATTCAACTTTATTAACAAGTAACAAAGTATAATTTTTAAGAAACTAGCGGACAAGGCCATTATTGTCTTGCACAAATGGTGGCTATCCTGCTAGTAGCAAAGGGCATTTAGCAAATTTATAATCAATATTTGTTAAATTTAGGAGGACGATATTATGTGTATCGTACACATAATATGTTTTGGAAGTAATTCTGCAATACTGCATTATTTACTATTTTTTAAATATTCTTTTGAGTCTTCCTATCGTTTCTGAGAAACCTTCCTTGACATAAGGGGAACAAAAGAAACGAAATTCAAATTGTTCCGTTTTAGCGAGACTAACGAACAGCTTTACAGCACATCTTTATAAACGAACAGCCCTTAATCGCCCACAGCTGGGCATAGTCTCCCTTCGTTTATGCCATTCTCCCCTGTCTCTTGCTAATCGCATCCAGCTGATCAGCAGATATTTATTACCTTTTTATCATAGTGTCTCAAGAATCCCAGCATTTCAGCCAGCTGTATCGCCCTAGCCGATCCCACCTTCACGGGAATTCCGCGAAGCAAACAAAATATTTTAAGTGTTTCCCGCGCTGTTAAGTTCTCTAATAGCGCGTCGAATTGCGGACAGTATCCTAAAAAGAAAAATGGTAGTTGTAGAAGAAGCCCATACATTATTATCATACTCTGAGAGTCAATTTTTTGCGTAAATTTGAGCAAACAATTTTTTCAGTAAAGAGTAAGATAAAAACTCTTTACTGCATAAACCTCTCATTTTCAATTAACCCGTACTTAAGAGTAATTTAAAAAATAAACTATATCTAGAAGATAGACAGAGAGCTAAATATTTATAAAAAAAGATAGTTTGAGTATTGGCAATGTTTATACATTGCTCCAAATTAGCTGTTACGTACTTTTAAGTTTTATTTACATTGCGACTTGTTGTAAAAGTAATGAAGAAATTTGTTTCTGATTTAAAATTGCATTGGGACAGATAGTAATAATGATATTATACAGTATTCAGTTAGCAAAATGGTAAAAAAAAAATTGTACATTTCAAAAAAAGCCGACGAAAATTGTCACCACAGGGGAATCAAGAATCATGTACCGAATCCATGGGAAGAGAACCCTGTACGATGTCTTTTACACCTTGTATGTCCATTATATAGCGAGTGAAACATACGAGTATTGTAATTTAATAAATAAAATTCTCGTCAAGTTATGACAAAATCACGCGCAGGCGCAATAAATGGAAATTCTATCTAAAAGATGGTATAATGAATCTAGCGGGAAAAGATTATGTTTTTCAAAAAGCTAATGGTGACGCAGAATGGTGAATGCTTGTTTAGATCTATGACTGCTTACAATGTGGTGTAATTGTTATAATGGTTGATAATATACTAAAGATAAATTAAAGGACATTGGCGACAATCTATCTTAAATGTATCTAACAATTATGCTCTTTTATTGGCAATCACTTATTTCCTAGGCCACATTTATTTACAAACACATTACATACATTTCAAATGTAAGAATAAAATGAATGAAGATTATCTGAACAATTAATTTACAAAATAAAGAAGGTACTAAGCATATATGTAGTCATAAAAATTCCTGTAATCAGAAAGTAATAAATATATACTCCATTGATTAGCAATATAATTGTATGTTATAATTACAATACCAAAAATATTTCTTTATATGCTTAAATTGACATTGTATTTAAGTTTCATTGACATTCTTTCTTAAAATTACAAAATATTTGCGAAAAATAAGAATTTCTTAGTATTCCATGGATTAACTGTGCAGATGCTGGGTCCATTGCGTTTCGGAGGAAAGAACCACAGCAAAGCCTGAGACTTGTGACCCAGGTGTAGGTTTAAGAGTACTCTTTAAAATGGCTACTAATACTCACCTCCACTGCCAGTGTTTCCTCCCCTGCCTAGCCAAATCTGATTTGATCCTACTAGTGCAGCTTTAGATGTCCTTTTTAATAAAGAACTTATGATAGGCCTTGATAAGCCTTATTAGATTGTATAAGGATTTTGCTGGTACTCTAATCCACCCTATAACACATTTTCCTATAATGTGGAATTAACCTAACATGTCACAGGGGGGAATACAGTATACCCTGGTATCCACATCTATTGCAAAATTTAATCAAATATAATATCCACAGAATAGTTACTTATAATCTTGATTAATCTGTAAACAATACTATAGTTTAACTTTAGTAAGTCAGTTCTAGCTCTGATAAGGAAGAGTTTTTTTACTACAATAGTAGAAAGCCTTGTAAAATCACGTTTTTTACATCTTATAAAGTATTGTGATACTGTGTTTAATTTTATAGTCTCAAAAACTTTTTATACATAAACAACTTTTTCTCATAAAAATTATTAATATATTAATAATTAATTAGTACTTTATTGCGGTTGTTCATATGATGCCAATCCATGGAGTAAATACCAACAGAAATAAATAATCAGGTGAGGGTTTATTAACTAGCTTCAATAGTTATGCATGTATGTAACAAATGGATTTTGCCAGAAGAGCTTCATTTATAGACTGCATTATAAACATTTATGGATGAAACTCCTGTTTATGTAATTATACAAAATGTACAAAAAGGAAGGGCATACAAGGCTCAATGTATATTAAGGTGATGTAAAGTCAAATAATGTATGTTTATATGCAAGGTTCAATAACATCTGCAAACACACTGGTATGTATCTTTTGTGAATCTTGTTTAATCTAGGTAACGTAAAATAAGTGTGTTGATATTGGGTAAAAATTAAGGAATTATATGCTGCTTCGATTCAAAATATAATTTATAACATGATATAGAATTTTAACATTGAGTTTCCTTATAGAATATTTCTTTTATGATGATTAATATTTATTTCTCATTCTGTTGTACCTAGCTTGGGTAGTTGACTGGTATTTATTTTCAAACTATATGTTATTGACAGTTTACACGACAATAAAAGAAATTCAGAAAGTCCTAAATTCATTTTAACATTTCTATTTCTTTAAAATTTTCCGAAACAATTGCTGGAAACAGACTTTATTTAATTACTTATTTAGTCTAACATACAAAACCTTCATATTGTATCACTATTTTTTTTATAATTTCACTATCACGAATGTTTAGAAAATGTCCATAATTAGTTCCTAGTTAGCTGTAATCATTTTATCTATTTTCAATATCTATTCAACTGTTAAAGCTGCATATCATAAAAATATTATTATTTAATTAAAAGTTTTTTTTTCTAAACTCAATTAGATAAACAATATAATTTAATCATTACATACATAAACAATATAATTTAGCATATAATATTGTTTATTGTATAGATTGTGATGTGAGCTAATTGGTTACTTTCAAAAATGTTTTAACAATACAGAATTGTGTTTTTCAAGAAATAAAATATAGACTATCATTTCATTAAATATATTGACTTGTTATTATCCACATAGTAATGATAATTTGGGTGCATTGTCTGGTTGTTTTTTTATATATTTAGTTCGATAGTTATGTTTACAATTAAATATACATTGATATAAGAAAAATAATGTCAACTACCCAATTCTTTTTCCACATGTAATCTTTAAAAAAAATACTAGAAAAATTTGATTTTATAAATCTGTGAGTGTGAATAGTAATGTAATAATTGTTTAAGATAAATATAATTACAAAAAAAAATCTACCACATTATTTGTTCATTCCTAAGTGCACAAATTCTGTTTATTTCTTAATAATTCTTACCTTTTCACTTTGTAAATTATATATATTGTGATATATAAATTTTAGTTTAAATTATCTTAAATAAATACCAATAACTGTAATTTGTAGTTAAACTGATAAATTTATTTGGTCCTCACGTTTAGTTACTGCTCATTTCCTAATATAAGTTGTTTAGGATTTGTTGTAATACCTATGTGATGAAGTTAATAAGAGTGGTAATAATAAAATATGTTCCATTAATCTGTTTTTATTTTCTTATACCAAAGAAATCGCAGCTCTTACTCAATGTACAATTCTCTTTTAAATATTTGCGCGGCAATATTGGAGTGCATCCTTTGCGTTTGAACTTTGTAATGTATTTGGTTGGAATCTTAATTCCATCCGCTAATCTGTGTTCACGGCCCGAAGCTAGGCAGCTATCGTAATAGAGCTTATAAATTATCCATTAGAATAGTAACGATACAGTAGGTAATTGCTTGGTAGTGTACAATATCTACCGGTTTCCAAATTAAAAAATAATCACTATATATTAAATTACAAAAAAGCGATTGCAAAAATACTCCCTAGAGGACTGAATAAGGGCTGGCCGCAGCACATTATGTGCGTAATTTAACACAAGCGGCGGACGCGTGATAGCCGTTATTAACCGCGCAATTAAATTTTGGTCCAAAAGCTCCAATAAAATATTGGTTCATAAGAATTTAATTATTTTTCATTACAAACATTGTAATGGTGCAAACCATTACACTGTCTTAATCTATACCTATTTTGTCATTGCCCACGATTGGCGGATTTGGCTTTTGATTTCAAATGGATTATATATCTGAATAACAATACTCCATGTGTTATTTTACAATGTGAATTGCCATAATCAATTTTATTGAAATCAGTTCAGCCTTTATTGGATACAGCCCAGGATCTTGAATTTTTTCATGGTGGGCCAAAAACGGAAAATGCTGCCCCCATCTGCCTATATTTTTGCCTTTATCATCATTATCATTTCAACCACTTAGCGTGCAGTGGTAGATATAGGCCTCCCAGAGAGAAGACCGTAAAGATTGGGTGTAGCGCTGTTATTTCTGTGTTTAAGCTAGCGGACCAGGCAGAGGTTGTCTGTGGTGTTGATGTTGTTGTTGGTGGTTGACTATCCAATCTTTTAAAATTGATCAAACTGCACACGGTGTGCAAATTTTATTAAAATCGGTTAAGACTACTTAACCGATTTTAATAAAATTAGAATATTAATATATATAAAATTAGAAGTCCATCGGACAAACAACGTGACGTGCAATTTATATACATATATAAAGATTACGTAATAAAAATTAAAATAATAATTTTTCACAAAATTTTGGAACGGCACAAGATTACTCGAAACTACAATGCGATTTTCATAAAAAAATTCTCACCAATAGGATAGCATTGGATAGGGACTGAAATAAAACGTAAAATCTATTCATACATTAAAGATTTAAAAAGAATATATTGACTGTAAGAGATTAAGAATGAGCAATAGAAGATAAAAATACAATTTTTGCAAGTCTTTTTTAGTTATTAGTTTTTTAATTCTAATTAAAAAACGAATAACTGAATTATTAAGATATATTTAGAATAACATTTATTTTTTGTATCATCAAAATCGGTCCACTATATCAAAAGATATTTAAGTAAATGCATATTTCCATGTTTAGTAATAAAGTGGTCAAAGTTTATTTTATGATAAATTATATATTCTTCTGCTAAGTTAGAATTCGCCACCCGAGGCATGGGTCCTGGCTTGCCCCTAGATATTGAGAAAAAGTTCCAAAAACCTATCATTCCATATTTTAAAAAGTGAAGCAAAACCTTTCAGTACCATGAAATATGGCGCAATTATATTTTACATAAACTAAGGTGTGCGATTGCTAATATTGTAATAAATTATGCAGTATAAATACACAAATTTATTAAATACAATCTCATACACACCAATGCCAAAAGATTTACTCACACATATAAACATTTTATAATTGGATGCTGTCAAAGCATAATAATGTCAAACGTTTTAATAAAATATAATAAAATAAAAAATAAAAAAATTTCGGCCAGACGGTGATCTCTAGTATACTTAAGAAGTTAAGTGATCCAGGGCTTACAAATTGCAGACTAACATGTAGTGCAGTGCATTAATTCAAAGAAATAAAAGATTTTCTTTTCTTCTTTTCTTTTTTCTAAACAAGGAATGAATATGTCAAGGTGCTTAAGAGAAGTTTAAATATTGTCTTGACATATATCGTGTTTTTTGGAATTTTTCTATTAGTGTTAAAGTATTAAAACCCACCTTGTTTATCTTTTATGTCTATTTATAAATCTGAACTTTAAACTTCAAACATGAATCTGGTTTCGCGAGGAAAATAACCTGCATTCGTCAATATCGCCCACGCAATTGTAACAATAATCCCTCCCAGATAAAGGGTAGATACTGAATAGATTTTATAATCGAGTCACATTGCGCAATTTAATATCGCGTACCGTGACTAAACGCTTAAGTAATTTGCTTTCAGTCTTTGTACCGCAAGACCAAGATAAATTAATATTATAAAAACTCGTTATTTGTTACTTATTTTATATTTGTTTCGATTTTGGAAGACTAGCTGTGCTCGCGAATTCGTCCGCGTAAAATTAGGTAAAAAAATGGATTAAATTTTAGCGTCATGCTATAATATGGCCTATAATAGCCTTCCTCGATAAATGGGCTAACACTGAAAGATTTTTACAAATCGGACCAATAGTTCCTAATATAAGCGCGTTCAAGTAAACAAACAAACAAATAAACTCTTCAGCTTTGCATATTAGTGTAGATTGTGTCTAAGATAGAGGTAGAATATGTTTTGTAACCTATGTCTGTAGAATAAAGGAGAAACATTGTATACATAGAAAAGTTAAAGAAAATTTATAAACTTGAACATAACAAAATTTTAATAACAAAATTTGTATGGAAAACGTTGTTATAAAAGTCTTGCCAAGTTAACAATAAGCTTTTGCGCTAAGTGCAATCAACTGTTAAGAGCAAAATTTAGTACCGTATTTTTCAGTTAGAAACGATAGCTTTCCGAGCGTCCCAGGAAATAGCGTATTGAATATAAAATTTCTTAAGTAGCTATGCATAGCAATAAGGTTGTTGCCATAGTAAATAGCTTGTAGGCACTTTGTGAAGATGTAGGTATCCTAACAAAGTACCTACAGGTCTGTCGATTGAGTTAAGAGTATGTCATCTCCATAGGACAACACAGAGAATCAAATTGAACGGTATACGTAATAGGTACACTATTTATTGAAGCGAATTCAACTAGTAAGTACTGTTGGCCATGAAAGTGTTGTATCATTTTCAACAAAACTTTATATCGAGGCCCCTTTACTCGAATACTGGAATTTAAAATTGACAAATTATAGTATTTGACGCCTTAACATAAATTACGTTTTAGGGGCATCCATAAATAACGTCACACGTTATATGCGGTGGGGGGGGGGGGGATTATCTGGGAACCTTTCATGTCCAGGATGGCCGGGTCGGGTACCTCCTTGCCGTCTGCGGCCTCCCGGGTGGCGGCGCGCTCCTTTTGCTTCTCCTCGTCCACGACGACGGCCACCGCGACCCGCTTGTACCCATCGAACTCCCTGAGTTTGCGACGTTGGGCCGACGGGTACACGTTCGTCTGTATCGAGTTAACCGCGCGACGTGCAACAAACAGTCTCATTATAGATCGTCGAAGCCCCCAGGATATTTTAGAGCGAACAATCAGAATTACCGATCGGACGATCGCCACAATCGAAAGATCGAGATAGGTCAACATGATGTACTACGGAATTGTATATCTTAAATAGATGCATAACAAGGTCAGCGATGGCATATGTCTAGCTGCTACGTATAACGCACAGGGGCCATTACATATCGCAAAAACAAAGATCTACTTACGAAGCTTTTTTATAGAATACCGTGTCAATTTTTATCCGTTTGAAAGCGGTAGATATGTTGTACATTTTATGCAGTTCAAAATTGCTCTTTACAGCATAATATAAAATTAATGTCTTAGAAGATATGAGATATTTAAAATACGGAGCCAGAGTGGCCGGGCCGGGAGGACGGTGCGGTGAGCGACCAATAGATGGCGCTAAACGCTTGATATTCAATAGCCAACGTACGGGCAGGCATCTTCTGCTGGATCCACTTGTATCCTATATTTTCTCGATCCTATAATTATGATGATGATATTTATAATTTCTATAAATAAATATTATATATAGAATATTATATTTTGTTGTATTTTTTTTTCTTCTACGTCCCTGGTTAGGTCAGCTGGCAGAAAATGATTGTAGCATTATGCTCATCTAGTTTATTATACAATTGTTTTTTTTTAAATTGTGCATTAAAAAGAATAATAAAATAAGAAAAAAAGATTTCTTTTTAATTTTTGTCCGTTTGTGTAATATAGTGTTATCTCTAAAATGACTAGACCCATTTTGATAGGATTTTTACAGACAGACAGCTGATGTTATTTTGACAAATAATTTATAGCTCCGCATTCAAATATAATAAAATCAACACAAACAAATACACATTTGCAGTAGGCTATTCCATTTTTGTCGCTTTTATAAATTATTAATATCCAAAAGTAACACGTGTACTGGCAACACGTGTTGTGTTTTTATAACAATTAAATTATTTCTACCTTCACGAGAACGTTATATTATTAAGACTTTGAAATAACATTCGTTTATAACATTTACGAGAATTAACATTTTGAATAACAATTACTTGCGCCACTTGAACAGTTGTTTTGAAAATCGGCAGCAAGGTCAAATCTCGCAACTGAGAGCCATTCAGAAATTGTTCAAACTGCGTCATAAAGACAGATACGACCAAATATCATAAGGTCTAACACATTTAGCGCATTGTTTGGATTGAGGACCTTTTTTCTTTAATAGTGGAAAAAGGGAAAACTCATTTCTCGAAGGGCGGAAAAAATCTGCGAAAATTCTGGTAGTGTACTTGTCTATAGCTTTTAAAAGCCACATCCAGCCTACCGCTGCCGCCACGTTTGCCCTTTTATACTTTTGAGAATAATCATTTTGTTAATTCTAATTCAAATTATATTTTATTCAAGTAGACTTTTACAACTTCTTTTTCTTTTATTTTATTGAATTCACATATTTGTTACAGTTGATATATGAAATATATCTTATACTTTTGTACTTATTTAACAAATACGTTTAACGCCTGTCATACACGGAACCCTTCTATATAAACGTATCTTAGCATGCTCTGTGCCACTTTATTTACAAATATATTAATGTGATCAATTAGAATACACGAATTCAGATCGTTCAGCCGATTTCCTAGAATACGTAGGTACAAGTAGAAACCTCAGCAAAAAAAACGACTAATTCCAATATTAATTTCCTTTAAATTAATTATATCATGCGTCAAAGACGCAATTATCTGCGTCACACGGACACAACTAAACATTTCTCTGAAATCGTTACACAAAATGATGAATAACGTGAAATAATGAGTAATATTTCGCGCCAAACCGCAAAACACCTTAACACTACTGAGAAGTGATAATTGTATTACAGTAATTTGTAAAATATTCCGTCCCTACTTCCGTATTATGGGATGTCATTTTGTAGAAGTTAGCAGGGCTGTTTACTTCTACAAAATGATGGTACGGCAGGTATGATGAGAATGATTAAGGATTGAATTAAATAAAATACGAAGAAACACGAATCTGTAAATATATGTATAAATAAAATTTACATACGTTTACAATATGAGTAGAATTGCGTCAAGATATTAAAAACAGATTATTTATTTAATTCTCACCACTCGTAGCTGTATTTGTAATGGAAAAAATATCATTTTGCTGTCAGACTGTCACAAGAGTACTTAGAAGCAGTAAGTAGGTCGTTCCTTCTGATGTCAATGTGGAGATAGTTTCCAGTGTGCGCTTTGTTATGCAGATAAAAGCTCCGAGCTTTTAGGTAAAACAACCATAATGAACTTTCAAATACAATTACAACGAGAACGGAATGGAGTGGGTTTTACAATTTGCGTTAGAAATACGACAAATGTATACGGATTGTAATACCGTCAAGTATTTAAGCGTCCGTTTAATTGTTAAGAAAAAAATCACTTAGGCCTCATTCACAAGAGAGCTTTTTTACCGCGCGTTAAAAAAGCTTTCAAATAGAACATATGAACTCCCACGTTTGTGCTCACACGACAGCATTTTTATAATGCGACGCTTTTTTATCGAGTAATAGTCTATTTTCAACGCTATATATAACACATATACGCTATATTTTCTATGACGACGTTAAAAAAGCGCCAATGCCGAGATTTAACGCAACGCTTTTTAACTCTCGTGTGAATGAGGGCTTCACCATGTGGAAAATATAACAAAGAATGATCAAACACATTTTTTTTTATATTATTAATAAATATCTTATCACCACAAAATAATATTATATTTAAAAAAAAACAATTATATAGTGCCATAAGGCAATCTGAAAAAAGAAATTTTGACTTCAAATTTATTACACGTCTACGTGAACAAAGTTACGGGCTACAGTTAGATATTGTGAAAATATTAGGCCCCGTCCACAGAGCATCTCCAGATTGTTCCGAGACTCGCCAGACTCTTTACAGTTCCATCCATGTGCATAGAAGTGGTGATAAACTCTTGACTCTAAAGCTTAAGGGGATGACAATCGTCAAATATTTTTCAACATTTATTATTTAGTAGCTGTTTCCCGCGACTTGTCCGCGCAATATTAAGCGTTCAGGAATCGTTTGACGCTCTTAATTTGGCCCTATCGAAAAATTGGTTCGTAAAAACTACCCCTTTGCCATATTTCGTCTTTGTATGACCCGCGGTTTTCGACATTTCGTGATAGCTTTAGTGGTGGCCTTTCGCTTTTACATAGATAGATTAATAGTTGCTAGCAACCCGCCCGGCTTCGTATGGGAGCGGTTGATATAATATATTTACCAAAATGAAAGAGTAGCGTCATACTCAGAGATAATATACCTTTGTAACTGTAAAAAAAAAAACTCAATCGAATCGGGAGAACCCAAGATCACTCTGAGCCTAAAAACTCACAAACTTTGCCCCAATCTATCCTGATATCTATTAAAAACAGATCATTCGATAAGGGCCAGATTAAGAAAGTCTACTAGTACTCTCGCAGATGAAAAAAGTAGTTTTATTATATTATAAAAAATAATAATGTGATTTGTTTCTTGGAATTCCGACTCTTAAGTAATACATGCCAGGGGATTAGCTCTTGCTCCCGATCGTAGTAAAAGATTCAATGCTCCGCAGTGGAGGGGACATCGCTGCGACATCTGCAAAGTCAATTCTACTCTTAAGGTTAAACGGGATCTCACATTCAATTATTAGCTACATGAAAATTAACATTTTAAAACTTAAAAATCATTCTGTATATGTACGTACACTTAAATATCTGTATTGGTAGCAATATTAGGATATTCCGAATCATAGAATGACGTCATTGCCACCTGCACCTAATGTCATTAATTATTTGTTTGCTACCTGCATCCATTGGGACTATAAAAGGGTTTGTTAGACGCATACCGAGTCCCCGACGGCGGGAACGTGATCCCCGATTCACGACGACCTCCGCCCGTCAACCTCGTCTATAACTCCTCCCTATAATAAAAAAATAAAAGTAAAAGTTTTTTTTTTTTACCTTTTGGGTTGTATGACTGTGTTACCGTTTGGTTCCTTCCTTTGCAACGCGATGGACCCGGCACCTGCACGGTGAATCCATGGAATGCTAAGAAATTCGTCTCTCTCACTATCAGTGGGTAGATAAATTTAATTAATTTTGATGATCCAAATGTTCAATAAAACCTATATATATTATTAATAAAACCTATATATATATTCTACTTATTGCCAAGCGATCGCTAAATTTTTATCACAGAATGTATATCATGTTACAATGTCAACGGTAGACTCCATTTAAGAAATTAATTGATCGTGGCCTTTCCTTTGTATGGGATAGATTGTAATAGAGATATGTAGCGCTATATCAGGAACATGTAATTGATTGTTTTGAAACATTACACTGATGTATATTTTATTGAAATTCCACTGATTGTTTTAAAGTAGCAACTAACAAGAACATAATAGTCATGAAAAAAAAATGTGGAATCATGTTCTATTTCTTCTTCTTCTCTGTTTTAGTTTTTCTTGATAATTTTCAGAAATATGTAAGCAATTTATACATTTCTAACAAAGTGTAGTAAAAGCCTTGCGATATTGTGCGGCTCTATGACGTATTTGTGACATGTTTTAGAAATTCAGCATATTCCATTTATCTCAAACTATTTCCCGCGACTTTGTCTGCGTAAAATAAAACTTGTCTTTAGACATTATTCTGGCCAAACCGAAATGATCTTTCTTAAATGATGTCTTCTAACTATAAACAACCTCCCATGTTTTTTCGCGCATTTCCGCGGTTTTGAGATAAGAATATTGCTTTTATATATTGAATACATAAAACTAGTATTAGAAAAATCTGTACTAATATATAAAGCTGAAGAGTTTGTTTGTTTGAACGCGTTAATCTCTGGAACTACCGGTCCGATTTGAAAAATTCTTTTTAAAATAACCCATTTATCGAGGAAGGCTATAGGCTATATGCCATCACGCTAAGACTATTAGGAGCAGAGCACCAATAAAGAATGTTTCAAAATCGGCGGTTTTCCCCCTTTTGAGAGCTTCCGTTGCGTGCGCTGCTTAAATGGTTAAAGTTTCTCAGAAATCATATGTGACAGAATTGTTCCCCTTTAAAAGTTCTAAATGCATTATTTGCGAAGGTGTTTTTATAAACTTGATATTGATCCAAATTGGATATATATCTCACTATAATTCAAAATCTGTTTGACCTATTTGTCTTCTGGCAATTTAATTCGTATACTTTGGGAAGATTTAAGAAAGCAGAAACAAACAACAGAGTGGTAGAACTACTTTGTTATACTTTCAATTGCGTTCGTACAGGACTTATATAAATACCTACTTAGCGAGCTTAGCCAACATTAGGGCCGGACAACGTCAGCCGGGTCTGCTATTCTATGAATACAACATTAATATATGATTAATTTTAGTCTAATATTTCAGAAAATTGGCCGAGAAAGTCAATCGCACCGTTTCCCGTGCATTGAAGCTAAGAAACCCCAAAACAAACCGTTAAACCGGTACAGAGACGTGAGTCCGTACGACCACAGCCGCGTCATTCTGCAGCGTTGCGAACGAGATTATATTAACGCAAATCTTGTAAAGGTAAGTTAGTCTATGTCTAACTATCAGCCCTTAATCGCCCATTGCTGGGCATAGGCAGACTGCTGCTGCTGGGCATAGAGTGACAGTAACAAAGGGAGGCCTTTGTTACTGCCACTCCAAAATATATAACTCTAGGTAAGATTGGTCAGTCATAATCATCAGTACCAAAGCACTGCTCTTGAATTAAAATGTGCTATCAAAACGATCTGCTAGTTTCAGTATTTCTAATAAACTAGAAATTTCAATACCATGGAAGTTTAATAAATTATCTGTACTAAAGAAGATAAGTTTGCGAGTTTGTATGTTCCGGCTAATCTCCGGAAC
The DNA here is from genome assembly GCA_024363005.1 of Charaxes varanes. NCBI lineage: Eukaryota > Metazoa > Arthropoda > Insecta > Lepidoptera > Nymphalidae > Charaxes > Charaxes varanes. The sequence goes on along the minus strand of JANCMC010044246.1, from coordinate 1,031,770 downwards.
TACTGAACGCATATTTTACCGTTAGAAAGCTATATTATCCCTCAGCGCTATAGGCTACTTTATATTTTGATGGATATAAATCTCAACTATCTGTCGTAATTTTTTTTTTCGAAGAAATGGGGCTAATGAGCAGAATGTCCACCTATTGATATGCGGGTTGGAACTGTAGTCATATATTTTTCGCATTCATTCTTATAAAAAAAATCTAAAGGTTAATCTTCATTAAACAATTTTTAAAATTATTTACAAATTAACTAACGGAACGATAACAGTAAAAATAGGTGCGGAAATCTGTCTACGCATACGATTTGAAAATCAATCGTTGTTCGTCACTCTCGAAAAAACTCGGAAACGGCTGCACTATTTTGAATTCTGTTCCTTTTGTGTCATCCCATTTATTTCCAGAAAGTTTTAGAAGGAAAAAAGTAAGGGAAAGTGAAAAAAGGGTGTGTCAGCTCCAACGCACGAGTCGTGTTTTCTCAGTGAGCAGCGTAACACTGTAACACGTAACATCGGACACATTCGATGTCACTACCCATATTTTTTCATACCACGGGCCTTATATTGTTTATTCAGGAGAAACTCAAAAAAAAAAATGCATAAAAATACTAAAAGATATAGATTTGTTCGCTACTTCAGAATGCTTCACATAGATGACGTTTTTTTTTTTTTTTTACATAAATATTGTTTTATTTATTTGAAATGTTCACAATTATAAACAAAATTCATTTGATAATGTTGTATAATATGTACAATGTAATTTAAATAATAAGGACAAAACTATATACATAATAATAATAAAAACTTATTCTACATTAAACTAAAAGTAAAAAGAAGAAAAAAAGCATAATACATAATAAAAATAAAACGAAAAGAATTAAAAAAGCTGATCCGCTTGATGATGATGGTGACGTTTGTACTAAACCTTTTGACTGACGCGCGAAGTAAAATTATTATTTCTTAAAACATATGGCCAGTATCACGTTTTGTGGATAAGGCATAAAGGAGATTGGTTTACTGGATAATAGCAGACGAGCCGAAATTCGGGCTAGACAACGTCTGCCGGGTCCGCTAGTAGAGTTTAAAAAAATCGATCGTAAGGCCTTCTACGCATGAGAGCTTTTTACCGTGAGTTAAAAAAGCGTTCGTATAAAACATTTGAATTCAGAAGTTTATATTTACACTGCAGCGTTTTTATAACGCGACGCTTTCATCGAGCAATGGTCTATATTAAGCGCTTTCGCATTAACGACGGTAAAAAAACGCCAACGCCGAGATTTAACGCAACGCTTTTTTAACTCTCGTGCCTATGAAGGTTAACACACTCTGTAACGCTTGTCTTTACAAGTCGTACTATGACTATCAAAAGTGCTTATTGCTATTTAAATACAGAAATTTTGATTTTGACTCAGTATGGATACGGTAGTAAAATCCGTATCAATATTTACGTGATAGTTACCCTACTAGAGACTTGTGGGTGAAAGAGTTTCGCAATAAAATGAATGTCGAAAAATTTTTGCTCCAAACCGCCTCTTCTGGGTAATATGACTAGATGCTTTGCCAATTACGCCGGGCACTTTATAACACCCAAAACTGAATATTTAACAACTTTATGCTAATAGCATTGACAGTTGAACACTTTTAGCCCAGCAATATTTTATTTTATTTTTAATTTGGTAATGAATCTGGACACATTACCGAAAAGATTTTTAAAATCATTAACGTAGTAAAAACGAGGACACAAGTTTGATTGATATGACACTGATACATTTTCTAATTTCAATGTTCTATTTAAGAATACTGTGAATCAAAAATAATTGCACTCCGAATAAAATAACGACTGAATAAGATCTCCTAATCATATCAATATTGCTTACAAATTTAGTTATAAGCTACCATCCTTCTATATTAAAATTCTAATTGCAATAAAAAATAAACTTCTTTTTTTTTTAATTAGCCTATAATGTCTCACTGCTGGGCAAAGGTCTCCCCACTCTTAGACCACTCTCCTCTATCTAGAGCTAAACCAATCCACTCCTTTCCCACAAAGGCGTCCAAGTCGTTGCGCCAATACCAAAGTTACTCTTAAATAGTTGGATAATACTTTGACCGTATTAATATTTCAGTACAACTGGCAGAGGTATATTGATCTGGTGTTTGCAAACACAAGTGTGACTTTAGACCAGACCAATGACCGCGTCATCGTGATGGACCTACCTTACCTCCAGAAGCTCTCTGTCTTATTGGCAGACACTAGGCCTGTCATCATTGGTATGTATTAGAACTAAACTAAGGATCGCTTTGTGGTCGAAATTCGACCACAAATCTTTAGATTTGTGAACTATATTGCTTCTTACAGCTATATACAAAATATCTATTATTTGTACAACATCTTAATATGAGATAATTAAAATTTTTACCGTCGTTATGACTTCGCTTTGACACAATCTGAATGGCATCCACGTCACTTAACCGTAAGTGGACGCCAACCGATGTTAAAATCATAAAATGTACCTATACATGTGTGTGTAAATAGTTTTGCATTGGTGTGTGTGAGGTAATAATTAAATGTTATTAATAATGTACATTTTATAAAAATATTAGCATTCGCACATCCTCCTCTATATAAATTACAGTTGTGCCAATTTTCACAACCCTCCATACACGCAATTTTCGTAAAATGGTACCAAACCTTATTTTAGACTTTTAAACTCACGCGTGTTATATCGGGACTACCCGACTAGTTTCGAACCCGTCCGGGATCCTTATTCATGAGCTACGAAGCAGTACCGCTGCAGAAGCAACGAACCGCTTCGTAGCGAGCTCATGAGGAAGGATGGGTTTGAAACTAGTCGGGCAGTCCCGCTATAACATACACCTGGGTTTAAAAGCCGATTAATAATAACTATGAATTCCGCTCACGAACGTCTAATTTGGTATTTCTTTACTTGCAGAGAAGTTCCTCTGGTGGAGCGTGTTCTCGACGCTCGCGCCGATGACGCTGAGCAAGTTCCGCGACCTCGGGTTCGAGTTCTCGAAGGCGATGTTCGGGCTGCAGCAGCGCACGCCGCGCTGGAAGAGCTGCACCGCCAACGTGAACGCTAACTTCGGCGTCGCTATGAGCTACCTTTACGTGCAGCGACACTTCGATCAAACCTCCAGGCAGAAGGTAAGCATGAGAGTTGTTAATTAAGGGGTCATTCTTAACCACGTCATACAAATTTGGCGATTTTTTATTTTTCTACCCTCTTCCCTTTGAGTGTTGTGACATGACATTTTTTTTAATTTTATGGATGAAAGAAAAGAACACCAGTTTCAATTTCTTTCTTTGCTTTTTTTTTATTTGACCTGTGAACGGCAAACAGCTTTTGAAGCTGTCCATTGTTACACAATATCACATTTTGGTAATACCAATGATTTTTTTTGTAGAAATATATAAATATATACTAATACACCCAGACTCGAGGCGGTAATCGAACCCACGACCCCCGGGGTGGGAGGCAGGATCTCTGCCCACTGCGCCAACGATCCAGCCAAATTAATTTAGTGGATATTATGTTTTCTTTAGGCCATAGAAATGATCGAAGACGTGCGCGAGGCCTTCGCGGCGGCCACCGTGAACCTGCCGTGGATGGACGAGACGACCCGCGCGACCACCCTCAAGAAACTCCGCGCCATCCGCACCTTCGTCGGGTTCCCATCTTGGCTGCTGACCCATAGTCAACTGGACAAGCACTACAAACACGTAAGACTATATCTGTCATCATCATCATCATCATCATCATCATCATGATCATCACCATTATCATCATCATCATCATCACCATCATCATCACCATCATCATCATCATTACCAACATCATCATCATCATCACCACCACCACCATTATATCATCATCATCATCACCATTATCATCATCATCATCACCATCATCATCATCATCATCATCATCATCATCAACATTATCATCATCATCATCAACATCATCATCATCATTGGCCTAATACATCTATAACAGATGATATAAGCAACGCCAAGGATCATTTGGTGTTTTCCGAGGGAATAAAGACTGACAGCTGAATTTTACACCCCATCACTTCGATGTCCAAAAATTAACACATCGCAAACGACAGTGTCAAATAGTGGAAAATCGTAAAAACCAAGATCACGGAGTACCGTGGGTACACAGTAATGAGGAATACGACGCAGAGAGATATTTATATAGAGGGTGAGAGAGATAGATAGATAGTGGAGAGAAAGATAGATAGAGAGAGATATATATATATATATAGTGTGTGTGAGAGATATATATATATATATAGTGTGTGAAAGAACGAGAGTGAGAGTGGGTAAAAGAGAGAGTGAAAGTGAGAGGGAAAGAGAGTGTGTGTGTGTGTGTGAGAGAGAGAGAGAGTGGGAAAGAGGGAAAGAGTGAAATCTTACCCTATAAGTACAACACCGGGTGCGATATATCTCGTGCTGTGTCCGAATCCGAGCGGGAAAGCCGCTCTGGAGCCGGGCACTATGGTGCACACGCTGGGAGGCAGCTGCCTCTGGGCGCCGTCGGGCAGCCCCGCAGTGCGCAGCCACGACCCCACCAACGACATGCACGTGTCCACGGCGCTGCTGCGGGGGTACTGCTTCCACTGGAAACGCCATGATAGATTATTGACTTAACAGTTCCGAAAGATCTAGGCATACACATGACATACAAAAGAGGCACACACAAAGAGATGTTTTTTTTGAAGGAAAACTTCTTTACGCACGCTCGACTTGGGGAGTAAGCTGACAGATGCGTGTCGAGAGCGTTACGAAAAGTGTCATCGGGCGAGGCGAACGGTAGGTTACTTGACTGCCGACTACCGACTTAACCCATCTTACCCCGTTTTATCGGCTAATTAAACTACCTACCTGTGACATATATACATGCATATAGACGGAACTAAAGAACTTTTACTTCAGTTGTGTGGTTTAAAACACGCTCGTTTTTTATGGGTAAAGCAAACTTGTCACCAAAGTGACCATCGTGGCCCATGGACACATACAGTACCAGGGGAGCTGGTAGTGCTTCTGTCCATATCAAAGAGAAGTTCATGGTCATAACAAAGAGAAGTTAACACAATCGAAGCCGCGGGCATTATTCTAGCGAGTGATATTACCAATGCTTCATTCAGCGCGTCCACGAATCTCTCTTCAGGGAGTTGGAGAAGATCCTTGGCCTTCATTTGCGTCATGGACCACACCAGGGAGCTCCTCCTCGAGTCTAGGGGCAGCAGCGCCACCGGGCCAGTTGGGAGGAACCGCTGCCATGCCGTCGTGTTTGTGGTCTCCTGGAAGAACACCATTTTTAGGGTTCTGCAGACCTACAAGACTTTTACCATTTCACTATGTCCGTCCGACTGTTAACCCACAAAGCCCCCCTCCCCCCTCTTTAGGATTTCCACGTCGAAAGTACATGCTAAAAACTCATTAGAAAAATTCTTTTCAGCGAAATAGGACAACAACTTTTGAAGTAATTTAACAATTACGTTTAACGCGTATCAGATATGAAACTCTTCTAAAATACAAAAAATAAAAGAAAATAATTCTTTATAAAATTCGCACGCCATTGTATAGTAGGTTGTAGCCGTTATTATAAAACATATTATTGCAAACTATGACCTGCGTATGTCATTATTACAGACAGACACACACCCTGTTGAAAAATTCCCATAGGTCCCAATTAAATGGGGCAAAAACCGCATAGAAAACAGTCCACGTAATTGGTTTCCGTTCGGCTTTTGTCCCATTTAATTGAATTCTATGGGAATTTATCAACAGGGCAGACACGTCCAACTTACAACACTCAGGGGTTTTAGCGTCGAGGGTTAAAAGCCATTCATTATTTTGACCAAATTATTTTATCCCACTAATTAAACTTCACTTATTATCATTTTATTTTTTTGAAACCTTCCAATTCTAATATCTTATAACATTATATTATAATAAATTATTATGTAAACACGATAAGATATAAATAGTTTCGATATAAACAATGTTCTTTGTTTAATAGAACAATCAATGTATCTGTATCAACAGTCTAGCACTCAATTACATCGCGTCAATTAAGGTCTCTCGTATAAAGCACCTTCTTTATTGATTGTTCATAAAGTTTTATGCTCTGTTGGCCCTATAATAATTTATGACCGTTATAAAATTAACTGTGAAGCATCAAAAGCGAACCGTTACAAAGGAACCTTTATTGCGACGACTGACTTATAGTGCAATCAAGTCTCCAACCACTTAACTACCCACTAGCATGTTTTACATGAAGACTCGATAGCTCGTTTATTGAAGAACTAACAGAAATTCGCGGGATGTTCGATTCAAGATGCAATTCCGCTGGATTTAATTAGTGACGTTATTCATAACACAAGTTCTTAAATAAAAATATGGCCAGAAGCATTTCAGGACACGCTTATACGGAAGGGTTCCGTATCTCATGTACGAAAAAGATATTTGTTAAATAACTTCAAATGGTTGTGGTCCGATGTTACTCAAAATTATTTTCCTAATGAGTTTTTACCATGTCCTGTCAGCATGGAAATTTCACGTCCCTTCATCTAATAATTGGGAAACCGTGGTAGGGTGAGGGGATGGAGGGGGGTGGGTGGTAAAAAGGCATAACTGAACTGGTAATCTGAACATTGGCCAAATACATACGACTTAAGGACCTTTAAGCAAAGAGTATATACATGACTCTAAGGCCAGCTGCGCATCTGTGAGCTTCTCAGTAGTGCAGTCCTTGAGCGTCGGTAATCTCTTATAGTCTAGTCAACAAATGATTTTTAGGTGGTACTTGAAGAGAACATTTTAATAAATAACATTTTTAAATAATATTTTTTGTTCAAGCGTTCGAAGGGGATGTGTTTTGAATTAAACCCGAGTAAATTATGAGATATATACATGAGAAACTAAACTACTTTGCTTTAATCCGCGAATGAAGGTATCATTCGCAGATTAAAGCAAAGTAGTTTAGTTTCTCATGCATATCATGGATTTCCGCAAAGTAACGCCTGATTCTATAATTTATATGAGATATATAAGCAAAAAACCAAACCCCTTTTCTTGTTTCAGTTAATTGTTTATAATTTTTGCGATGGAATCTTTAAGTTTTTCAATCACTAGAACTAGGGAATGGCTCCTCAATCATATTTTTAAGAGAAAATCCCACGAAAAAAGTTCCACCTAAAAAGCACTTGTTGCCTGCCATTAAAGCGAACCGCCTATACGATTAATTGTTATTATAAATATAAAAAAATTATATAAACAAAAATTGACATCTTAAAACAAGTTTTTCATAATCAAATGAGACGTAAGTTTGATAATTGTTACAATCATTATCGGTACAAAGTTGCTTGATTTAGGTCACTATATACTCGTAAATAAATCATAAATGTAATAGCGACTTTATGATACAGGCAAGAGGCCGCTATGTTGTTGTGGAGTGCCATTATATAGTTGCTAAAACTATGTAATTGCTTTACGACGAAAGAAAACACCATGATGAAATATGCTTACTTTACTATCTAATATACAAGCAATCCGCCATAATCGCATTAGTTTTAATATGCAGATAATAAGTACAGTTGTCTTAAATGAATAATTAACAAGAATATACTATTTATTAAACACTATGGCATAAGTTGACTATTTAAGAAAAAAAAATTATGCCTATTCTATTACTGTCTAGCTCTAAGTGTAGGTTGAGACTTTCTAGAAAGTTTGAGAATGGTATGTCCGGAGTATTATATATTCTCTTACATGGGGAAATCGTTTTGATTTGATTCCAGATCTGCCGTTTAAAATGCCTTCTTCAAAGTGGTCTTTTCTTTGCTGGGAAGTTCAGCAATTGCAAATCTGAGTGTGGGACACCCTGGCCCTGCCAGTATATTCCATTATCAAAAAACCTGTAATGGATAGTGTTGATGGATTGATTAGAACCCTTTACAATTGATGTATGCAATCAGATTTACCCGGTCGCAGCCAGAGCAACTTAACTTAGCGATCGACTCAAATACCGACCACTGATTAGGCCACGACCTCCTCAAACTCCTCATTGACATTAATTAGGACCCACTGTTTTACGTGTCTTCGAAACACGGAGATCGGATGTTGGATTGATTACCTAGCAATCGATTCATATGCCGGCCAATAATTAAGGTATGACCAGTTACGAGTCTCATGGATTCTGTATTTAAAAAAAAGAAGAATATAAAAGTAAATATAATAATGACTTAATTAATATGACGACCGTCGGGAACAGAAGTTGGATAGAGACTGAGACTACATGGAGAGGAAGCTTAAACGGGTGAGGGGGAAATGCTGACTAGGGGGTGGAGTCAGCATTATAAGGAACAGATAGAAGGTATAAAAGACCTCCTCTTATTTCGTTTTACACCCAGCTGTGGGATTAAAAGGTCTGTGTCGGTCTGAAGCGTTTAGATGAGCCAAGTTGCACGTTATCGATTGGATTTTGCTCACCGTCCGCGGGGCGCCTGTCGTCTGCAGTGTGAGACGGGTGCAAGCGTATTACTCACCGCTTTTATTTCTAGCCAATGCCCTCTGCGTGTGCCGAGCTACGTCACTGACTAGTTCAGGCCCTCAACTTCGTCTACAAATTTTGAAAAATCTTTATATTTTGACCATACCTTTATGCGAAACCCAGGCATAGCTCACAGTGTTTGTAAATTTTTGTCCTTGAAGACTACAAAGTACTACAAGACTTTGCGCAGCTACACAAAGTCCCCGGCACACACTATATGATAATTCAAATGAAGCTATCTCTGGCTCCGGCATTACGTTAAGATTTCCTTGTACTTTGACTGCAATGTTTTTTCTTCAGATTTTAGGCTTTGTTAACCGATTAAATTGTAATTTTAAACTTATGCCTCCTTGCTTTAGTAATACACGGGTACATATATAGTCTAATTTGGTTTCTGGATATTTCGACACAGTTGGGTATATCGAGGTCACAATAGTTCTATCACGTATCAGGTCAATATCTATGTTACCATAATCTTAGTCTCTCCATCGGTGCATCACGATACAACTTGTACGACAAACAAAGCTCTTTCAGAACAAGACAGAGGGTAGATAGATAGAGATTAAGTACAAAATGATGCAAAACAATCGTCGTAATGAAAATATTGCTAAATTACAAGACACTTTCTTATAATTGCGAAAACTAGACGGACAGTGCTAATAAATATTAAACAGCTGTTATGCGGATTCCTATATTGATATTCAACAAAGTGGCTCAAACGAATGCGCCCGGCAATAAACCGCTACATCAAACAACGCCCTCTATCCAATACACCCATTCAACTTGGCAACCTCGCCTCATCCCTAAATTTTCACGCCAATGTACACTACAAACAAACTTAAACTCAAATGCCACAGACTATAACCTAAACTCAATAAACGCGAGCGGAGCTTACGGCCTTCTGGTTGCCAACTAGAATCGATTGATGGCGCGCGTTACGACGAAGGAAATGGCACCCTATATTGCAGGTATGAGGTAGAGAATCCCTTGGTGGACATGCGCAAAACCCCCAGCCTCCCCCGGGGTTGCGTTCGATCCTTCCAGTCGCCTCGCTGGCGTGGCCCGGACGCGGTCCCGGAAAGAAAATCGAAGTGAAACAAAACGACAAAAAAACTCCCTCCACTCTTTACTTCTCTGTGAAGAAAAGCTGTCGGAGTACAAAGCTAAATGAGATAATTTCGCGTTATTAGCTGCAGTGGTTAAGTGCGTCGAAAGGATTCTGTTATTTATTATTATCAGTGCCAGTGATAAAGGTGTATTTTTGGAAGCGTTTACTGTATATTGTTGTTGCGAGTTACGCGAATTTAAGCTTAGTTTTACGGGCTTAGTTGTTTCAGGAATATTTTGGGGTGGAACCCCCTCTCTCAGAGGTATAGCGGTTTGGTTGTTTTGATGTGTTGGGTATGACCGTGCATAACAAGATGGCAATGATGTCCAGTGGAAAAGGTTCCACCAAAGCAAACTAGATGGCGCTATACGGATGACGACGTCCGCAGTACAAACACTAAAATCTCCATACAAACTAACTCGCGCTGGCGAAGTTTCTACTTACGATTACTATATATAGACCTTCCGACGAACAACTGTCGGCAAGGCGCGGCCGCCCCGGACAACTCCAACTAGCCCGGACACGAAGATTTTCCTTTGCGGTGGTTAAGCATATCGACTTTCGCGCCCACCTTTCATTCCTCACCGAAAAACTTTCCACCTTGGTGTGCCTTCCCACAACTACAAAACCAATCACAAAGAACATATATTTTCTGCTTGGAACCCAAAACAGTGCGGAAATGTTGTATGAAATTTCATTTTTGCACGGTTTTTTTTTTATTTCTCATAAATTTACCACAGACGTTCAAAGTCTCCCATTAAATTTCATACAAAATGTGTGCATTGGATCAAAAAGATACTGGCTGACAATAAAAATCGACTGTATAAAATCGACAAAACAACATATTGTTATTGTTGTTAATTTGCAGGAGACATGCGAGTTCCAAATTGATGAGATCTTCCACGTCGGGGATTCAACAGGACCCGTTGTGGGTGGTCTACTGGCGAGGGGTCAGCTGTATGAAGGAGATAACCTTATCATAGGCAAGTCCATCATTTTCGCTATCAGTAGGGATCATGCATGAGCTACATTACACGAATTTAACTTTTTTTTAAAATCCCCCCTACCCTTCCCGTACTTATCAGCGGCTGTCACATTTTTAAAGTTCGCATGTTCCTTGGTGCGACATCACATACATATTTTTCAGTGATATTTATGTACAAAAAACAATTACAAGAAAACAGCAGTTTACCAAAACTTACTAAACAAAAAGATTAAGGTTGTATTTTTTTTTTCATCACATGTAAACTTTGTGTTTGTATAATTTAAATTTCGACATATGACGTCCCAAGTCTTCTGATTTGTGATTGTCTATTATATATCTCTTTTCTTTAACTATATTTTCTCTTGTAGGACCTCTGGATACGGGCGAATTCGTGGAGATATCGGTGAAGACCATCTATAGGAATAGAGTACCGTGCGGTAGTGTAAAGGCAGGCCAGTCTGCCTCGCTTGGATTGAGCCACTACCCCCCAAATTTGAGGCAGGGAATGGTGCTCCTCGCTATACCGGAAAAGTACAAGTGTGAGGGATACGAGAAGCCAACTTTCGGTGGATGCATACCAGGAATGTGCAAAGGAAAACTGGTAAGTTCTATATATCTATATCTTTGATTCTTTATATATCTTTATCTTTGCATAGTATAAAACAGTCTTTTTATACCTCAAAATATTTTTTTGTCTATTTTCTCATCTGTATAAAGCATTTATTAGAATGATAAAAAGCAGAATATCAGCCCAACTAGATCAATATCATCCACCAGAACCAGCCGCTTTTAGCAGAGGCTTCTCTGCCATAGATCATTTGCAAACCATCAACCAAATATTAGATATACAACATACACAGTTATATATAGGATAAACATATATATAGGATATCATATAGTTCTGCTTCCCATTATACATCACTCGTTGATTTCTCAAAAGCGTTTGACACAATCGAGCATTTGAGATGGAGGAATGACTTGGATCTTTATAATAGCTATTTTGATTATTGACAATGCAAAGCCTTAGACAAAATCATATGGAAATAGGGTAGGGAGGCTTTTGACCCTGTAGTAGGGAGAAATAGGTTATTAATAAATAAAAATAAATCTTAAATTCAATACTCACGTAAATTCAGTAGAAACCAAGCCAACGCTTAGGCACGACAATGTCAGTCAGGCCAGCTAGTTTTTTAAATTAAGATATTCCATATAATATTACTTTCTAATTTTTTTTTTTTAAAGAATATTAGGAATACTTTTTAGGTATGTCTAATATTCCCTTTTCCCCTCCTACTAAGCTTCGGTCTAGCACGAACATTTTCATCCTAAGTAAAGGGAGGGACGGACGGACAGAGCGAAATTAAGGGTTCCTTGTAGTACTACGGAACCCTAAAAAGTTTCCTATATATTTTATAGTACCGCTTTATTGTCCATACAATGGTCTATTAACACTGAATAAAAACAAGACAAATCAATGAATAATTTGCATTAATATCTGAATTTAAGACTAAAAACCGTTACTATTTAATAACCTCAACTTCTTCCGCATGAATGTCCATTAATTTAACAGAAATTGTCTTTTAAAAAAAGAAAGCACCAAATACGTGCCCTAAAAACGGCGTGAGCAGTTTTAAGCTGCCTTTTCTAGTACACTGTGCAGTCGGTACGTGCATTGAAAAAGTGACAAAATTCGGAAGTTGGTCGAGCTGAACATCTGGGCAAAATTCGATTAAGTCTCCTAGACTAGTCGTTTTAATTAAATAGCCATCACGCTATACCGCTTGACGAAGCATTCTATCAACATTTCCGCAGATTTATACGCTATAGAATCTAACGATATCGAAGCCTTCTGTGTGCCCGACTTTATGACACACTAACAAAATGGTGAGTAATATCTCTTGAATTATTCGATACTGATCAATCTCATAAGTAAATAAAGTATTATATTTTCCACTACTATAACATACACGGGCGTTTAATGTCTGTTAGGTGACAAAAGATTGCCATGAGCGTGTCAACGCTTATATATAGCTGCGTACCTAATATGCTATAGCGATATTTGTTAAATATATTCAAAATTCATTGTCCGATTTCGCTAAAAATATATTTTTTTAATGAGTTTTTAGCATGATAAATTTCAAGTCCCTACATGTTGTGTATAAAAAGTCTTGAAATCCTAGGGGGGAGGCTGCGTTCGACGAGGTCCTACAAAAAAGGTCCCTTTCCGGGAGAGACCCTCTGTCTCCCCCCCCCCCCCAACTACCGGTGACGCTGTCGAGGCCAATAGGGCCAACAGCAGAAACCACACAAAAAAAAAAAATTGGACGGCACGTTCCCATGACATTGTGGTTTAAATATTGTGCTTGTAAATATAGTCTGCGAGAAGTTTAAGTCAAGTTGGTGTTTTATTGATCCTCGTCAATAAAAGTCGGAAAAACACCAACGTGTCCGTTACAACTAATGAATATTGTATCAAGCCTAGTATTACTGATGAATAGTGTACGTGGTTATGGCCCTCAGATCAATGAATTTTAAGAAAGTCGATGATTATTTGAAAGACTAATTAACATCCACGCCTAGTCGTCTATATACGTCACTTTATATGTATTCATCCATACAAGGTACCAAAGATGCAAGAGTATTAATAGTAGATTGTTGCGCCGAGCGCAAAGTGATTTATTAATTCACGAGTGTTATGTTGGTATGAGCAAATGTGAGGGCACTAAATTAACACGAAGGCACTAAATTAAAGCGAGTGCATTAATTATTCACTCCAGCAAAGAGCATAATATACTTTTCTTTCAACTATATCGCTGTCTATTTCCATTTTTTATAAACCTTTTTGCTAAATATGAAGTATCAAAGCTTTGCGTATGTATATAATACACGCCATTCGGTCTTTTTTTTTCACCAAGTCGGTTGCATTCAGTCGATTTTTATTTTCAGCTTGTATCTTTTTGATGCAACGCATACATTTTATATGAAACCTAATGGGAGACATCAAACCTATTTGGTAAATTATATCAGAATAAAAAAACAACGCATTTATGAAAAACTGTACAAAAATGAGATTTCATAATTTCCGCACTGTTTTTGATTCTAAACAAAAAATGTGTCCTTTGTGATCGGTTTTATAGTGATTTATTAATAAGATTACTGCGTAGTTGAATTTTAAAGAATTTATCCTCTTAAAAGTAAATCTACACTCTGATAATCTACTAATAATGAATCTATACCTTATTAGATTTTCCTCTTAGAATCCAATCCGGAAAAACTAAAAACTGGTACCACTTGACAGTGTACAGCGCCTCCCCCGTGTCCAACGCCCAGCGACACCCGAGGGTGGCACTGGACCCCACCCCCACAGCTTCTGGTACGCTCAAGTGGATGTCTCGGAGACCAAATACGCCTTGAAAAAAAACTTACGTTGATTTATCTATATATGCGACAAGGGGTCTTAATCCCTTGTAGATGGACAAGTGGCACACCTTATTATAAGTGAGTACTGTCGCCTGTGTATACATATCTGTGTCAACTTCGATCACAATATTGTGTGTCGATGTTCTAAGGAGTTCTAGTTATAATTATTTAAAACTTGAGTCATATCGCAATCGTTATCTCATTTATTTCCAATGAACTCCTTACCAAGTCAGCAATATTCATGAAAGTTGGCAATTATATGTAATTTGGTCCAACTTGAGAGATGGGACAGTTTTTAAATTTGATTAATGACTTCAATTAACAATAAACTGACTATCAACGTTGTTAAGTTAGCCGTTATGTACACGGTATTTATTAATAAAATTGACTGGGATTTATTATAATTACAGGTAACCAGATTATTTATGAATAAAATGGTATTGAAAACAATATTAGTTTGTGTTCAATTTTGTCTGTTAAATCACTCAGTCACAGCATCACGTTGCTAGGTCTTCTAGTATATATATAATGGAGAAAATATGTCAAAATACTCGTTGTTGTTGCTTCTGGACTGTGCACAAATTCTACCCAAAGCAAGCGCGGAATACACATCCCTATAAATAACATATAAAGGTGGTAACTTTTACAAGATAACTCCTGCGAGATCAAATCTACATCGCAAAAAGTTCAAGGTACTTTCGCGAAACTTTGTGGTCGAACCGTTATCGGTCGGCTGAGCAGAATCCTGGTAAAAGTGTAATCAAATCATTGCCTTCAGAAGTAGACTAGGGCTGGTCGGAATACATAAATTAAGTGAAGGGCTACGTGATTGAATTTAAGATCAACCTAGCACAATATTAAGGAGAGGCTTGTTGTCAAATTATAAATTTCGACATATAGCTATGTAATTAATAGAATCAGGCGCTACTTTGCGGAAATCCATGATATGCATAAGAAACTAAACTACTTTGCTTTAATCCGCGAATGAATAAAATTCGACCCTAAAATTAGACCGCAAATATCATTTGCGGATTACACCAAAGTAGTTTAGTTTCTCATGCATATAGCTATGTTTAATCTCACGTTGTTTCTTTGCCTAACTTTGTCTAGCTTAAGACAGATGAATACTTTGCAGAAAAATCTGATATGTTCTTTTCCCATATTAATAATCATGAAATTGGTATACAGAAAATGTAAAATTATAAACCAGTTATATATATACAGGGCAAAAATTCTCGAAACAACGAGGTACCTGCAAGAAGCTCTGAAGAAGCCGGATTCTCGACTTCTGGCAGGAGTTGGGCTGTGTAGTGTAAACGCTCATCCCCCCCCCCCTCACGGACAATGGTTGTCCTATCACGACTAAGTGCGAAAAGCGCAGCCCACGAAGAAGAGGAATATTTGAACGTCATACTATGTATGACGTTCAAATATTCCTCTATCTTCTCTCTCCTTCCTCTATCTCCTTCCTATCTCGAGCAGACTTGGTCTATGGACCAAGTCTGCTCTTTTGATGTGCACGCGGTTCATCTGAACTATCAGAAGGCTTTCAAATGCGTTGCCTATTGAGACATGAATGTATTTATTGAAGACTACCCATCCATTCCAGAAATACAAAGTGGAGTTCTGTTTTCAATTCTATTTTCAATTATGGAATCATTAGAAAAATGTCGATAAAATATTCTTTCGATTTTAAATATCTTTAAGTAGAACCGAACATTACAATTCTAACGGTTTTTCGCAGGTACTGAAGCCAAATTTTAAGATAATTGTTAATCTTATTCCCGAGAACTTTGAGGCAGGGTAAAATTATTGGTTCCAAACACGCATTTATTATACATGGGTCAGATTTCATTATGGAGACGTACTCTCCCAAACTTCGCCTGAAATATGCGACTTCGTAACACTTGCGACCTTCTAGGGCGAAAGGTTTGGATGTTTAGTGTAAATAGGTTAACAAGAACCTACCTCATTATAAGTAGCAACCATATGCAATCGACCTGTTCCATAATTTCCTTCAAGGAAAAAGCATACTCATTTATCAATAGCCGGCAACACATCTCATCATCGTCATCATTCATCTTGATAGGTCTCTCTTCCGTCACAGTTGTCAATCCTGGGATAACCCTATCCATCGTTTACCTGCTTTTAATCGAATTTCATTGTCCCATCTGGCTAGTGGCCTACCTTTGGGGGTTAGATTCCCGTGTTTGCCATTGTTAAGGTTCTACTCTAACTGCCATCACCATACCTGACCAAGTGTTCCGCCCATCGCCACTTGAGTCCCGTAACACGGTGTTCTATATCCGTATCTTTCGTCCGTCTTCAGGTCACCGTGTTACACGTTCGGTTTCTTAAACTAGTACCTAACATGGCAACAGATCTGCGTGTCTTTATTATGTAAGTGTACATCGGTGTCGAACATGTGAAAGGTGTAAGGTTGCGTGAATCAGCGACTCCATAATCCCGATATTCCTCTAATAAACTTATATACTCACTAAAAAAGATATACTTACTTCCACCAAGCCAAAGTAATATGGCGGCGAGATGTGAAGCCATGTTGCAGGGTGACAGATCGTCCACACGTCAAGTCGGGAGCGCCTCTCGGGGGCCTCGCGTTTCTCTCACAGCCCCCTCCATTTTTAAGGCCTCCCTGAAGATATTGGATTCCGCGCTGTCATGCCCCAAATGAGTTACAGTGCTACGTGCCGGCCGTGACGAGGCATTTTTATCCCTCAAGTGACCATGAAACACTGTAACAAAGAGAAAGGCGGTGAGGGTGCGCATGTGAAAGATTTTTAACGTCTTAGAGTTTGGATAGCTCAATGGTCTGAAATTTATAAAGCACCGAGATCAATTCCCGACCCGGACGAGCCACTCTTCTTAGCACAAAATTTTACGCTTAGTTAAAAGGTAAACAGAAATATTTTGGCATACTCAAAAGCGTTAATTATATACTTCAACATACTTAGAGTAATTTGGATGTTTTATTTTCTAAATTCCCATGAAAAAAAACTTTGATAATAACGCCAAGAATAATAAGTAAAACAAAGAAGTCTACGTAAATCAACTAGTGTACAAAAAAAGTAGTTAAAATAAAAGATGGTTCTATTTCCAAAATATATTTATTTTGAAAACACGTTCTTATTTATTACGAACTTTTTCCTATTACCATAGTATTCGATGGGAGGAGGGACATTACTAAGCCATGTATCAAATACCGATGTCAGGGGATCGCGCCCTTCCCATACCACAAGGAGAATATACTCGTAATCAACAGGACATATATCCCACTATATTTCGTTTTGATGACAACCTACTTGCTATAACTTTAGCAATTTTTCTCGTAATTAGTTCAAGTGTATTGTGAAGGTGCCATTATATTCATATTTTTTTAAACGAAGAAGCATATAGAGCGCTTTAAAAGTGAATAAGACTTTGAAATACAAATAAAACATCTTTCAATGAACAACAACAAAAGATACTTAACGAAAGTACACCACGAAGTATTTATAGCCCCTGGGGGGTGCAATCGTGGCGTGCGTTCTGTTGTCTCGCAATCGATTGGCACAAAATACACTCTCGAATGGCCCGTCTCGCCCCAAAGCAATGTTTCAGGGAGAGCGACACTTTTTCTGCCAACTGGGGCGACTAATGGCTTCGCGCGTTTCCCGACTTTCAATAAATGGTTCAACCTAACAGGGCTAATTTATCTCGTGTTTTTTTCAATTTAGGGTTTTGTCGGATTCGGGCCGGGCCTATCTCGTTTCGAGAATGAAGACGGTTTTTGTCGCGGCGCGGCTCTCTGTTCAATTTCGTTTTAGATGGAAGCTTAGGGAGTCTCACGCAATTAGTGTACTTTCTTCTTGTTTTCTTCGGCTTGATGGCTTCAAGGGCCAATATTGAACATAGGCCTCCCAAAAATAATACGTAATAACGGAACGAGGGCGTCTATTTTACGCTATGCCTCTGAGTAGCAATAAAAATTCTTTAGTGCGGACTACCCGAGTTTAGCCCGCCATAATTATGTTATAATATAAAAACTAGTTAAAAGCTTAATATATGTACTTGAGAAAAACCTATTCTGCACTTTTTGGTAACTTTTAACATCTACTTATAGAAGTAAATGTAAAAAATAAATTTCAAACTATGTTCCACCATCAGTTCGGCTTATTTTAATTCACCTCGCACATTTGGCGTAAGTCAGTAAAATTACCTACTTCAACAAAATCTACTTTACCTGAACCTTTTCTCGTAGTTTATTGAATTTAAATGTAAATTCGTTTAAGGTACACCCATTCAAATCGAAGGGTCGTAAGTAAAAGGTGGAGAGAGGTGAGCCGAATTTATATAGACATTGAATTCTTTCTTAACTTAATATAATATAACTAAAAGTCAAGCGCACAACGGTAGCAACATGGACTGAATCCAAAAAGGTACTCGGTTCAAACCAACTATAGTCGTATGCACGCTCATAGCTTAACTAGAGAAGTGTCTAGAATGTTCACATAAAACCTAAAAGTATTCTTTATAAAACCGGATTTCCAAGTACCTCAAAACTCAACAAAGAGTGAACTGAATCCGTGACATTCTTAATTCGTGCTGCTTTTACAATAAGGCAGCTCTACATTGCTGCTTTCTAAGGGCTATTTTCTATAGGTTAACGTAACATCCGTCCTAACTCTATTCGACTAAATGGGTTTTAATAGATAAAATCATAGTTTGATAGGATATTGTTCTTTTGCCGTTTGATGCGCTCCTTGTTGACTTACATCCCCGATCTTGTTGGTAAAAATTCCAGCACTCTTATCCCCATCGTAGGCAACTAGTGGTGGGGCCTAGAGCTCATCTCTTTTTAAATCGAGCTTCATGGGGCGCCCATTTTTAGGCCTGTTGATGAACCCCCTTTTTAACCAGTTGATGAAGGAGACGTCTTCACTCAAGGCGCTGTGCAGCACTCGCCTCTCTCACAGAGAGGGCTCTATCTTTAATCTGTGCATGGCTATGGTAGCTACGTGCCGAATATATTTCCTAACTAACATAAAGCAAAACAAAGCCATTATAGTAATGTAATTAAATTATGAAATATCAGTACGCGATATTGTATTTTGCCCTATTTAAAATGGAGATAAATTATACAGCCCGCCTATGTAGGAGGATTTCCGTTTTGCCCCGAGGGAAAACACTATCTGCTTCCACGAGATGAGCTAGTACGTAACTTAACAAGGCTCTCAATTAAAAAGGATCCCGCTCGCAATTTATAGCCGAGTGTCATAATTAACTAATGTTTTCATTCTCTTCTCTGTTTATTATTTTATTTTATGGGGCAGAGTGCACTATAAAAGGTTTCTTTTAAAGAACGTAAGCCATTGTTAGTTCGTTTACCTTTATGCTAATAAACGGTGGACAGAGAGACTGAGTACTAGTCGAACTGAGTACCGGACTGACTGAATTTAGCACAGATTGAGTACGGCACTTACATAGCGCTTCATGAACCGTTTCACTCGTATATTACCGTGGGCTGTAATATATTACAAGGGATTAGTACTATTATGGACTGAGTTCTAAACGGACTGAATACGATTTCGTAAAGAGCCAAGGCATGGGTAGATTTTTTTTTTTTTTAAAGAATATTAGGAATACTTTTTAGGTATGTCTAATATTCCCTTTTCCCCTCCTACTAAGCTTAAACTAAAAGCTTGTATTAGGAGTGGGTGCAACAATACGCAACGGCGGTGGGGTTTGAACCGGGTATATTGCGGATTTCAGTCCATACCTTATACCGTTGAGCTATTGAGGCTCTTTAAATTGTCTCTAAATAAACTTTTTATCTACTATACAAAATGATTGTTTAGTACTATTTTCTTCACAAGTGTGTTGAAAAACGTCGTATGATACACGTGTGTATTCATGATTACCGTCCTCGGCTCTCTTGAGACCCTCAACTGACGGCTCCGGTCTCAATGGCGCCTCAGCGGTGATCACCAACATCACTTGTACTATAATGTACTATTTATTAACACTTAATAGTTACATATAATTGTCTTCGTAATATCGTTTGAATAAACGTTGCTTCTTTCATTCTTTCATCTTTCTTTCTAATACTTTTTGATTTGTAGATAAATTTTCCTTTCTAAAGAAAAATGAAGCCATCTGCCGATGGTTATCTTAGATGATAAAGGCTTTTGTTATGAACGGCTGGCGCCTGATAAATGCATGACATTTGGAACAGTAAAATAAATAAATTTTAAAAGAACAATTAAAATATATATAAATCATAAACATATGTAGGGAGAAATACCCAAATACCGGTGCCAGACACAGCTCAAAGTATTTGTACATTTTTGTCCTTGAAGGCTACAAAGTTCTACAAAACTTTGATCATTGAAATGATCATTCGTATGAAGCTTTATCTGGCTCCGGCATAATAACAAAACGCGTATTTAAAGACAAGATATTAAGGCAATGTTGTGATTTTACGGAAAAGTAAAACAAAAAATAGCAACAATCAAAATATGTTCTCATATATTATGTAGTACACACCCAAACAGTGCCAACCTAAAAAAGGAGGAAGATTCCAAGCAAGATACGACTATGTTTGACTTAGCTCGACCAAATTTAAATGGTGCTACACGAAGTATGTTTTACAAACACATACGGGGCTAATTCTACGTAGCCGAATAACCGGCCCAGGGTGAATTCAAAACAGTGAGGTTCTCTCTCGGGCGATTCATCACATGCATTGAATATCGATGTCATGGCGACACTTATTGTGTTTACAAAACATATCAAACTTTTGTACTGCCTAGTGGATCTCTAGGTAATCGTGGACTTTTACGTTGGCGTGAATGTACTTTACCATAGACATACCCTATCGTGGACTATTCTATATAAGTTATTTACAGACTTGGACTTAGGCTTTTGCTTAAAGCTAAAGAACTAGAATAACACAGAATATAATTAAAAATGGACAAATATTTCGCAAAAATGTTCTTCTTTTGTACAAAAAGCTGAAGATAAAATTTACGTGGATAAATTCGCAGGCAGTGAAAAATATGAATGCTTAAAACCTCAATTTTTACAACATAGTATGTAAAATATATTACAATAACGACCCTGGCTTAGCTCGCATTACAGAAACGTTCAAAAAATAAGTATTTCGTTTGTAAGAAAATATGTCAGTTAACTGTTGGCATGGTTATCACCACAACTTCCCAAAATGGGCAGCTGTGGTAATATGAAGAAGCTCGAAAGTCTTGTCAAAATCGTCCTAGCAGTTTTGGAACCCACAGAGAAAATTGAGGCATCGACAGACTCATCGAGTTGTATGATTGAGCATTACGTAAGTAAATTCACGCTCTCGTCAATCCCCATGCCCTATCAGTGCATTGAGCATAATCTAGATTAGGTTTCCGTCGTATATTAGGTGCTTCTTCTTCTTAGCGTTTGGTTGGCAAACATTAAATTGTTGCAACTTAGATTGCCGCTACGATAACTTAGGTGTTAGGTGGTTAATATAAAAAGTAGTTTAAATGGATATATATGTAACAAAGGTAAGAAACAAGGTAAGGAACTCACTTTTCTATGGCGACCCCGGAGAAGATTTCGATGCGGTCATCTTCGGCGGGTCCAGGAGCTGCCGCGCAGGCCACCACGGCCACCACCGTGCAGAGGACGACACAGAGCACTCTCATCTTGTGTATGCGGGAGCTGGGAGGTCCTGTCGGGTCGGTGGTGAGGGATTGAGTAGTCGTCTTACTCCGGGATACCTCGCTTATATAGTACGCTCTTGTATTGTACGGAGCTGTGGCGGAGCCGAGAGCGGCGCCTCTTGATACTTGGTCGAGATTATTCACGTGGTTGCACCTAAATATGTTTCATATGGATATTTCGTATAATTCATTATATTGTAATTATTCATTTAAAGCTTCAACGAAAATAAGGCCTTATAAGGCAGTGATTTAGACAATATAATAACATATTTACGCTTAAATAAGTTGCAATAGTTTAAGTGTCATTACTAAATATGTTTATATATGACATATTATAATGTAATTAATGGAAATTATTCAATATCTTACTATAAATTTATCCTATGTTATATTTTGTTTATTTACCAAAAATATATTTAAATTGTACATGTACTTTTTTCATGGGAAACCTTAACCTTTGCTATAGAATATGTTTTATTATTGATTTAAAATAGATGTCTTAATATATTTTTCAACG
>JANCMC010044246.1:980181-1007118 GCA_024363005.1 Charaxes varanes | reverse complement strand
ATTGTTCTAAAATCGGTACAAAAAATGTTTTAATGTAAGCTTTGATAATCTGAAATGTAGTTCACTTATTTCACTATCACCTCCAGGATATAAATGAAGTACTATTTAGGTAATCAATAGTAATATGTATACACTATATCTTTACAAGCAACCAGAATTATTAACACACGTTAATGAATAAGCGAAAGTGTGTGTGTGTATGTGGGATGGATACTAAACATGATCTAATCTTGACCTGCCTTGCCCTACGTCATAACGTCATAGTCAGAGTGTGCACCCAACTCAACACGGAGAGCCGCGCTCAAGGCCGTGACAATGAACCGGCCGATATCTTACTTTCTATTTAGACTGGACGCACAGTATAGAAAAACTTGGAGATAAAACTCATCTCGTTCGAGAGAAACATTCTTTTATGATCTACAGCACAATATTTTTTACAAAATAGCAAATATATCTAATTTTATTCGAGTCATAGAATAGGATTCTATTTTCACCTTATAGGTAATCTATTATTTAAAGTGTTATATCTGGTGAAAAATAACATTAAAATGAAGATTTCACAATTCAAGTTTGCTTTAATAAAAGCACTTCCACACGTTATGCTGCATACACTTTTATATCAGTATATGTTGGTGATGACTCGAATTAAAGGTCAACGAGAGTTCAATAACATTGTGTTAAGACGTCCATGCCCACAACAAACTCAGTCTCGTATTCCTTTTGTTATCATCATCTAATATGTTTAACATAATCATATTATAAGTTAATATGACGCTGGTGCGTTTCTGCCAGATGTAATATTAGAAAATGAAAATTAATAATAATTTGATCCATATAATGGTCTTTTTTCATTGCAGACAAACCCGATGTACGTTATTTTTTAAGAATATTTAATAATTCCTTAATTAATGCATAAGTAAAGACCTAATCATTAATATAACAGTATCTTAAATAAATATTAGCGTAAATTTAAAAGCGTTTATACAAAATAAAAATATTCTGCATTCGAATAATACTAAAGCCAATATAATGTTTTAAATTGAAATGTACGTTGTGTAATGTATTTTATCTACTGGTTTTGGTTGTACTGAGTATGTTGTACATTGTGATCGTTCAGATTTATCATTACACAATATGTGTACTGGTTCTGAAGTTGTTGCCGTCGCTATATAGAGACATGTATTTATTATTTTGGTTAATACATACGTGTATGCACATGTCACTGTTGTATGTTGCTGCTGTGACCTGGTGACGGAACATTATTATCGTCATTTGGGAAAATAATAATTTTTCAATGTCGTCATCATTTCGTATTTCGTTAACTAATTAGGTCTTTAAATAAGTATATAAACTGAAATTGAGGGAGAGATAGAGAGTTAAGAGAATACAGACTTGTACTAATAACGGCAGCTGAATTACTAACCATCAACCCGAAGTCCGAAAACTTCTATTTGAAGAAACCAAAAATCGATAAATGAAAATAAGTATGTACCTTTTTGATGTTTTTGCCAGAAGGGGAATGGGGCGCCCTTGATCCGATAAAATAATTTTGCTAAGGGATAGAAAAAATAGTTACAATTGAAATATTGAAAGTTTCCATTTATAAAAACTCAAGTGTCAGGTGATAAAATTAGTCGTGGATAAAAATACATCTAAATGTAATTAAGAATGATTAAAAATAGAGATTAAGGAGATATACGATAACATGATATGTGTACAGTTTCTATGTGTAACTAACGAAATACATACTCCGCATTAAAATTTTGATACTGTCCATTTAAACAAATACGCGTGTAGAAGATTTGCTTGTCATTTTGCAGTTGACATCGAACTAAATAAATCAAGATGTGAAAATTTAATAAATATTCCTTCAACAAGACGCTAGAAGTATTAGGCGGAAAAATGCCAACTCGACGTCGTTAAAATACAGTTTGTAAAATTTAAACCATAAAAGAAATGGGAAAACGTAAAAGAAGAATTTTCCCACGACGAAAGCGATCCGTTTTCAGCCGACCGCATCCGATAAAGAGGAAGATGATGTTGCGACACAGACGAATGAAGGCATTTTTTCACAAGCACAACCCGCGAATATTCATACAGAGAGGAGTCAGAAAAGTG
The DNA here is from genome assembly GCA_024363005.1 of Charaxes varanes. Taxonomy (NCBI): domain Eukaryota; kingdom Metazoa; phylum Arthropoda; class Insecta; order Lepidoptera; family Nymphalidae; genus Charaxes; species Charaxes varanes. The sequence goes on along the minus strand of JANCMC010044246.1, from coordinate 1,005,000 downwards.
GTCGGAGGAATTTACACTGTGTCGGACAGGGTGAGGGATAAAATAGCCGAGAGTACTCTAGTTCTTGAAAACCCCTTTACCGTTCAGTTTTATAACGATAGATGCAATATACAGTGAGATAGGCAATACCGTGTTGCTAATTGTTGTTAATAAATATAGCGAGTAGTTACTAAAGAGGCTAAAGTCATGGGGAAGGTGGTGAAGCAGCAGAAAAAAGTACCTCCGAGGAAGCCGAAGGCTCCGGCGCGGCGGCAGCCAGCCAAAAAACCGCAAGTCGTTAAACAGAAAAACGAGTTTGGACAGAAAATGAAAGCGTTCTTTAATAAGCACAACCCTAGAATATATATTGGGAAAAAGGTTCAAAAAATGTTTGACGGAATATATAGTGTGTCCGATAAACTTAGGTATAAGATAGCGGAGACTACGATGGTTTTGAATAACCCATTCAGCGTGCAATTTTATCAAGATCGATGTAACATACAGTAAACGGAGATCTGTATACTATTTGTTGATTAACTCACTTGTTGACACAGTTCAACACAGCTATGCCACATTTATACGATATTAATATTCAATAAAAAATAAGTTGATGTCTTCAGCTGTTTTATTTTTTGATACCCGCAAGATACCTAAGAATTAGTCATTAGATTTTCTAATCTTTTTATCAAAGTTTTCACAATTTGTAAATTATTAGGTCTTGATATAATTTTCGTTTTGTATTTTCTTTCCTAAAATACTGATGATGTCCATAATCGTCCGGTATGTAGATTACTTCAACTCGAATATCGGTATTTCTGCCATGATATACATAATGGTCGGGCATTCCCTTTAAACTTAATCAAGCCGACGTAATGATCGAGAATAGGCTCACGGAGAAACCTGTTTCATTATGTTTTTATTAATTTAAGTGCACTCAGTAAGAATAGTGCTGAAAAAGAAAAAAAAATCACTGACTTGCAGTAAAATCAAGTAGATAATAAGAAGGGTTTATTTTAGAAAAAGTATAATTTTATAGAAGAGTAACCCGTAACATCGTCCACGTGACATTAGTAATTTTGTTAAATTTTGAAGGTTTTCATTTTTTGTGCGGAACCCTAATTATTTACTAAAAGTAAAGGAGTAACGTAACGTAACGAGACCGTTACTCCTTGTAACATCAGCCACCTGGTTGTGAAAGCACCGTCGAAATCGGTTCAGCCGTTTCGGAGATTACCCAGAAGTATCGTGTATAAAGTCAATTAGCGAAATAATTTAAATTTGACTTTACAAACAAACCCTTCAATTTTACTTATATGTATAGATAAATATATAGCATACCTTTGAGAGATATCAGAGCAATGACCTTCAAAGCTGCTGGTATTAATATACTTTTGGCTGCCAGCACTCCCAAAACCATAGGAGTCATGTACTTTTTTAAAAAGTGCTTTTTCTTCTTCTTCTTCAACAATTTATAAATACACTTCTTTCCCTTTGTTTTTTGTTTTGAACCTTTCTTTTTATGCGATTTAGTTTCGGATGATATCTTTTTATTGTAGCTACGTTCGTGCACTCGTTGTGACGCACCATCTGAAATATGGAGTTGAAATTTAAAATTAACACGTTTTAGTAAATTCTTTATCTATGCCATAGTCCTCAGCAACTTCATATTTAACAATAACAAAGTGTAAACATGAATTTTAATAAATTTATTAATTTTGGACTAATTATATTATATAGGCATCTCAATTATTGTATAATATTTACATCTTTATACAAATGCTTATGAAATTTAAATTTAAAACTATTTCATTCTTGATTTCTGTATTTTACTTTAAGATTTTGGATTTGTGCATAGGTACTGATTATTCCGCGTTTATTACATTTTTAATATATATCTACTAGCGTGCGCGGCAAACGTTTACTAACTAAAAGGTCCACTACGAACGCCATCTATTGGAGCTATTTCGAAGATGCAACCACCCCTGTAATTTTTAGTATTTTAAAATATTCTTTCTTTTCTTTTCTTTCATTCTCTTCTGAAATATTGCGAATAAAACGAAACAGATACAAATTAAATCCCTGCCACCGTTTTCTAAATATACCGAGAAACGTATCAAATTAGGAGTATAACCCGACAGCAGCGCCACCTACCGGCTTCAATTTCTCTGCAAACTATCTACGAACTCCTTGAAATATGCACACAAAATTTCGTCTAAGTCGGTCCAGCGGTTTAGAAAGAATGGGGTGGCAAAGTCTCGTCCAGTTGATTTTTATATATAAGGATTTGAAATTATATTTAAAAAATATTTTTTACCTGTAATGGATGTTCCAAAAGCAGGAGTGAGTAGCCATTCCAAGGGTTCTGTGGAGATGATATTCAAAAGTTTATCTCGTGTTGGTCCGAACCCAACGGCTGCTTCAGTAGTGACTAGACCGTAGTTGTGTGCATTGTTGACCATAGAGCCAGGGGAAATCATATTTATATCAACTTATTTGATCTTAAACGTTATGATTATCTTTATACCCCAACTATTTCGCCAACATTGAGACGTTAAGCATTGCCAAGCGCGCTAAACCAAAAAGAATATGGCTATGGTGGTATTTGTCATTCGTAACTCACTTTTATACAAGTAAATGAGTTCAAAACGTATGAAGCATTACCTTTTAATTGCTCGCGATGTTTTCACCATACCTACTAATAGAGGCTTTAATTGTTATTTAGCGAAAGTATATTGTTATTCAAATTAAAGCTCATAATAAAAAGTAGTATTTTGAGAGTAACGTGCAGGATTGTTATATTTCTCTCCAAAGCTTAAAAATATTTTAGCCAATTCACAAGGAATCTATACATATTAATAAAATCTGTTTGTAACATCGATTTTTTACTGACTATATATGTATACAATATCTATAGCAAAACCGCAAGTTAAAACATTTCTGTCTGTCTGTCGATCAGTCCATCTGTCTGTTCGTTCCGTTAATCTCCGAAACGGTTTAACCGATTTGGTTGGGATTTTCACTGATAGATAACTGACTTTACTCGTAATAATATAGGCTATTTTGCTATTAACTAAATAATTAGGGTTCCGCACAAAAAACTAACAACCTTCAGGTTACAGCTAAGAAATACTTTTTAATTGTTCTCGTAATTTGGTCTATAAATATGTATATACAATATACATGACCATATTCGTTAATGAGTCATTCCGATCCAATGATTTCTGATCCTAATTCTAAAGGCAATCTTTTTGTGAGACGTAATAAATGCCCAAAACTCCCATCAACTTTCCATAAGTTTTACTATAGGGCACAATGGACGGTTACAAGGTAAGGATAATGGATTTTAGTCCGATCGCAGCCCAATAAAGATAAATACCTTATTTCCTTAAACCAGTTTCTTAACGGCCAGGAGACGAGGCAATAGATTGAGAAACTCGGGAACTATCCTAGCTTTAACATTAATAAAACAATTTTATGAAAAAGAAGCTACTTAATGCTATCTGTTACCAATATATATTTCTTAAAGTATCATGCTTGTTTTTACGTGCTAGTTCTGTCCGATGATACACTACCATCATTGTTTAATAAGATGAAATATATAGTTGAAACTATTTTATTACAATAAACTTGTATAAAATACGATAGTCTAAGAAGAGCTATTGTTTTATGGCTAATCATGGAAACCATTAGAAAATGTCGACATGGCAGGAAGTGGAGCGTGGACTATGGTGGTGGTGTGGTGGTCACGCCATTGAGCAGGCGTCTGTTGGTTACGCTGTTTGTGGGCGGCGGTTATTGATATTTTATACGTATTACAGGAGTTAGGAGAATAATCAACTTAATTGTAAGCAGTTTTGTCAGAATTGGTTGGTGACGGTGATGATGTCCTAACAGGAGAAATTTCAGCTACATCTATCTTCCACCCTGGTTTATTTTTCCAAAATCAGCTTTAGAATATTGGGACATAGTTAAGTTACGATTCAGAACTAAGCGTTACTGCTTATATTATGTTACTTATAAGTGGACTTCCAGTACTAATTGCGATCATATTTGCTTTCATACAACACAATGGTTTCAATGATATATTCCCAATATATCTTCCAAATTCCTTTGGGTATGAGCAATTACATCAGCAAATTAAAGGAAAAGCAATCGTCTATGAAACTAGAGATCGTCTGGTGATTAGAATTCGGCCACAAATTTTTAGATTTGCGTACTATATGCTCATTTAAATCGGTATATGTAATTTCAATTCTACGTAATATTTATTTTCTTTATGTCTTCTCCACGTTATATGACACCGGTAGAATGTTTGGCGCATGTCAGAGCCTACAACGCCATTTCAAAAAGAAAAGACTTATTTAACTATTTAATAATTTTACCGTCGTCATGACTACGCATTAACACAATGTTTTAATAAAACGTGTACATATTGTATAAATTATTTAACATTGGTGCCTACCAATGTAGTGTGGTTTTATTTTAATAATTTAATATATTTATCCATCGCACACCCTCCTCCATATAAACTGTAATTGTGCCTTTCATACTCGTCAATGGCATCGAAAGTTTTCGCTTTACGTATTAATATATAGATTTATACACGCCTCAACAGAAATATCGCAACACTTTCGTTAATTTTTCATTTATTCCTAAATATACACATTTTTCTGATTATCCTTAAAAAATATAAACTTGCAAGGTGTTTTGATTTTTCTGATGAAAAGTTTATAATATGTACGTCTTATATCTTAAAGATTATTTAGAATTTATTAATAAAATGAGATATTTTTTACTGTAACCAAATTTCTTGCAGAAGTGCGATATTAAGTTTTTTGCAAATCTTGCAAATCCCTTAACGATTTCTAGTCTGTATTAAATTTTATATTTATTAGTATAGAATAGAATAGAGTATTTTCTCATATATGCTTAAAAATCTACATTCGCCAGTGTTTACTATTAAAAAATAAACTTAAAGTTTTTTTTACATTAAAAAGTATCGTAGATACATACATGGACGATAAATTTAATGATTTATTTCATAAAAAGTGTTTATAAATAAATGACTTGATAAAATGCTAAATCTTATCAAGTCTCATCTTTCTATTTCTAATGTTCTGATGGGGCCCCGCATCGACTAGGGGCACCGTGCAAGCCCCAAAAAAAATGTTTCATTGGACAAATTTCTTTTTGAAAATTTTTATACTATGTCAATATTTTTCCATCTTATCGACGCATGTTGTCAGTTGATAAAATACTTCATAATGGTACAATTGAAAATAGCTGTATTTTATGATGTAGGCAAGGTGAGCGTTAATTCGGCTGATTGTATTGCTTAGGGGCCCTGATAGGATTAATCCGGCCCTGGTCCTACTTATATTAAAAATTACTTGATTAAATTACGAATAAACCAGTGAATATAACCAATAAAAAAAAACAAGTCAATTTACAAGACTTTACTGGCTTTAAAACAATAGTGCTACAAAACTTAAAAAGTTTTAGTGGCAATGTGTAAAAATGGTTAATGTCATATGTCTTAAGTTTGAATAAGACATATTAATAAATAATGACGCTAGTTTGGAAAAAAAAACGCACTGAAAACACACCAAAAACTTATCAGCCACTGTAAAAATGAAAATTCGTAATGAACTTCGTCGAAACAGCATTGAATTAGTGATAAGAGCTAAGCGATAAGAAGTTTCCAGCCAACCGCGAATCAGTACCTCCGCAGACGTCCACCGGGTAGGACGTTGCGCGAGCGAAACTACTATAAACACGAAATCAAACGAACAAACACGATAAAATTCCGAATAATCAAATAACGAACAAATGTCAAATGCAAACGACGCGACAAATTTACCTCTGTGTATGATAAAACGCGCGCGAAAATCAGACAAGGTCACAGTGACATCAGTGAATCAAAATGCAGCCAACCTAACGGTGTGCATTTTTTTTTTATTTATTAAATGGCGAAAGCCCGTGACGTGATTTGTTAAAAAAATGAAATTTTCATAAAACTGTATATAGTCCAAATCAAATTCAAAGTTAAAAGAAATTATTCATATAGTCTTTACGTTACAGTATTTATTTATGAATGATATATTTAAATATATATAGAAAAGAGAAAGGGCACCCATCAGAAAATCTCGAAAAGCATTAAGCGTACGTAGATGAAATTTGGGAAGTAGGCAGTTTAGGACGGATTGGCGATAGGGCCAGATAAACGCGGATGCGGAAACTGCTAGTACAATAAAAATAAAGTATTTTTATGTTGTTTTAAGATAAATATTTTAGAATGATAAGTCAAAACACTACTTATAAAATTATTTTATCAAAGGGATATAATATAGTGTATTTAGAAGGCAATTTTTAAGATTTTTGTCTGCCCGATAATTTCATCAAAATCGGTCCAGCCGTTTTCAAGTCGATGAGGAAGACACAGACAGACATCGCATCGGTTTAAATATATAAATATCATTTACATTTACCGTAACAGACATTAAATGACGTTTATTTGTATAGCTGTTTGAGTTGGTCAAGTTATAGCTTTATTATTACTTTTTTTCGATGAAATGGCTAAGTGAAAATAATCGTTTGCGACATCCGAGGTCACAGGTTCAATACCCGAGTATTTTATACATCGAGTACGTGCGGTGTTTTATTAATTTATTATTTACTGGTTCATGCCAGCGATTTCGTCCGCATGATTGAATAAAAATTTTATTTTAGCACTTTTTATCAACTTCAAACTTTCTATGACTTTTTTTCGTGAAGATCTCTTAATGTTATTTTATATACTATTCGTGATCTTGCTAATTAATAATTAAGATTTGAAATTAGATGACAAAACTTCTAGTGAAAATGTCATCAAAATCGGGCGGATCATTTCCAAATATACAGGGTACTTTTATGCTGAATAGTAGATAATACTAAAAAATAAAGTAGTACTTTAATTTCTATGAAACGTGCCACAAAATAAAAACCTTCTTAAAATTTGTTTACATTTTATCTCACGGCCATTTAAATGCGAAATAATTAATATTGTTTACTTTGTTAATAGTCATTAACTCATTAAGTGTGTTAATAAAATTAATTAGTAATTAACCGTTTATCGAGGAAGACTATAGGTTATATATATCATGGATGGAAACTACTTTTAAGGGTTCCGTAGTATTACAAGGAACCCTTGTAATATCGTTCTGTCCATTCGACCGTCTGTCGACCCGTAAGGTGGTCCCCCTATCATTTCCAAAGTTATTAGACGTAGAGACTTGAAAATTTCCATATTGATAGAACATGCTAGAAACTCATTAGGAAAATTATTTTGAACGAAATCATACAATAACTTTTGAGGTTATTCAACAAATGCTTTTATAGCGTATTAGCGGAACCCTTCTATATAAGCGTGTCTTGACATGCTTTTGGCTATTTTTATTTTATATATACATGTATATAAATTTTACTTTCAATACCTATTAACTTTATCTCTCATATTGCGTTATGCGTTACACCCAACAATTATTTGCCATCGGACGTCGAAGCGCTCCGTTAAAAATACATACAGCTTCCCTTTAATCAAACACAGAGCACTATATCTTTATATATCCATATGCAGTTTTATTGGCACAAAGGTTTCACGCGTGGTACTCATTTTATTTTTAAAAAATATACCGCACCAAACGAATTTATTTCCGAACTGTGAAACGATTCGTTTTTAACAGTTTTTAACATTTGCGTCATATATGTGTGGCACTTTTTTAAATTGCGTCATATGTAATTACACTATAATACGCGTATAAATATATATGTATGTACAAATAAATATATACAGGACTATATGACACACGGTCGTCTGTTCCTAAGGTAGACCACTTAATGCCACTGACCACTTAATTATAGGTAACAGACGCCTTTTATACACAAATTTTTTTTTGTAGAAATATATAAAAATATACATATAGATAATCCACCCAGAGTCGAGGCGGGAATCGAACCCACGACCCCCGGAGCGGAAAGCAGGGCTACTGCCCACTGCGCCAACGGCCCAGTCATACATTATAAAACTCTATAGGTATAATAGCGGAAGTTTACCTATCAAGAAATCCCGAAAGCCGCGGGACGTACAAAAAGTAAATTTGATAAAGACTTAGTTTATAGTTACTAAACATGGATTTATCGGTAGGGCCAGAATGAGGAGTTCTAAGGGCTTCTTACGCCAACAATCGCGGGACATAGCTAATTTTAATATCTTAGTAAATTTATATAACGTTTGACGTCTTGAAAAGGTTATGTCTACGTTGTGTAATACAGAATAACTCGTAAGTGTATTTCTTATTTAATCTTGCAAATCGCAGTCAAGCCAAGCCATTAAGAGAAACTGGCACTAACATTTTCGACAGTTTTACTTGCTTTTCGTTCGAAATCAAACGTCAAATGACGCATTAATGTTACCGTTTTACACAACTTATTTGCTCAATTTTTCTAGCAGGAATTAAATCTGAATTCGCACGTACAGGATCCTCGACGTTACGGCCATGTAAGTCGTGTAAAATGAAATCACGCACCTACTTTGATGTTTCGTAAAAGTAAGTAAAACTATCGAGAATGTTCGTGCTAGGCACTCTAAAGGCCTTTCCGTACCAAAGTTAGTTGACGAGTCGAAGTTAGTAGACTTTACTTAGGATAAAAATGTTCGCGTTAGGCCCACAGCGGACCCATCGTTACGTCTACAAGGGTTGCATTAGCGTTAATTAAAAACGAGACACGATTAAGACTTGCCTCCTGTGGGCTTAGAACGAACATTTTCATCCTAAGTACAGTCGACTCGTCCAGTTACTTTGGTTCGAAAAGGTCGTGGTATACCTTAAGGCACGACGACGTTCTTGAATCTCACAAAAAGGGAAAGCCAAGAAAATTATTTAGTATATTAGACCCAAATATAGTGAAAATCTACGTGTATGTCTAGATCAATATTATTAAGAGGTGAGGTTTGTGTGGTTCTATGGGGGCCTTATTTATACTCAAGAAAGGCTCTTACAAGTTTGTTTGAAAGTATTTTAATTTTTTTGTAACAAACTACAAATTTGCGTGATTATCCGCTGTAAATAAAAGTGCTTTGTACAGTCTGCGAGAAGTTTATGACAAGTTGGTGTATTATTGATCCTTATCAATATAACCCCGGAAAAGACACCAACGTGTCCGTTACAATATGAGAAAGATAAAACTGGTTACCGTGTGTTATACTAAGGAGTATTCATTGTCGTCTCTTATTAACTGTAATATATGTAGATGTATAAACCTATGTCATGAATCACCCTATCTATTAGTGAAAATGACATGATGAACCGTTTAGTATTTTTTGAGTTTATCGCGGACAGGCAGACGCAGGGGGGGGGGGCACGTTGTTTTACAAAACATATTAAAAATACGTAAGTCTGTAACACCGAAAATTAAATCTCCTGGTAATATCCCATTTTTGGCATAAAACGTGTATTTCGGCACGACACATATGTTTTGGAGTCGGTGTTTTGTTGGTAGTATAAAGATACTGGTTACAACATTGAACGGATACTTTCTCGTTTTATTTACGAGTTTATGCAAAGTAATTTAATTTTCCCTGTTTTCCCTCTAATCTTTTCATCGCCTTGCTTTCCTTGAGCAAACCAACCAAGAGCCGACTTCATTCCAACTTCCACATCGCGCGTATGTATTTAGATTGCAAACCAAGCGAAGCAGAAACTTTCAGTTAACCACTTAACCACATTTCACTTTGTTCATTCTTTTTTAAACTTTAAAAGCTTTCAAGATATTTTACAGCCTTTCAAAGTATATGAACACTATAATTGCGAAAGCGAAAGAGCTAGATTATAAAATACAAGTAAAATTAAATTTTTTTTATACTTTTATTTCTTTGACCTTTTATCTAGGTCGTTTCTATTTTAGTTATAATAGACATGTATGTCAACTTCGTGCGTACAACGTCGAACGTTGTATCCATCGATACAAATTATAGCAAGTGTCATAAACCTGCCATCATAAACAAGACCAGCATGTATGTACGTATAAAAGCAATTTAAAACTTACAGAGATCTCAACATAACAGTAAATTTAATTAATTAAAAAGCATTTCAGCAATTTAGGGGTTTTTTAATCCAATCATTTCCATCCCATGAAGTGTTTTGATGTACAATTTTCGAAAGTACTATTTAATTTTGTACTCATGCCTATGTAATCAGACGTGAGTTCTAGAGTAAGGAATCTCATCATTATCCTTATTCTATATATAACAAGGGCCAACCGTGCAGGTGTTTGACTCGTGAGACTACCAGAGAGGAATTATACGAGATAAGAAGTTTTTTGAGAATCACTCGGTTGTGGATTTCAGGACATCAAGGTGGTGAAGGTATAATTACTAGTTCTTATGATATGTCCTATGGTGGAATAAAGGTATCAGTCCGAACAATTCCTCTGAAGACTCCCCGTGATAGATGCGTTATAAGATGCAGAGTGTATCTACATTTCTCCGCATAGCCGATTCCAAGTCAAAGGATTGAGCCGAACGGAAAGAGCTGGGTCGCCGACGATTCGAGCCGTTCTACGTTAAATGCGGTCAAATGGAAACAGCTGATATTTTGGGTCTCCCGCCAAAAGGTGCAGTACTGTAAGTGAGGCCTCACTTGCGCCTTGCAAGAGCTGAGCTGTCATGAAGTACTGTTTGGCCCTGTTGAGGACGCTAAGTTTCTTTGAGGCTAACTTAGACTTATCTTCCAAGTGACCGCGGAACTGAACGTCGCTCCATATTTTGACCCCCTGTATTTCGATGCTAACTGAGGTAACCAGGGAAGTGTTCTGAAATCGAGGAGACACGATGAAGGAGGACTTTGTAGCGATGAAAGTGCTTACTTGGATTTTAGTAGGATTGAACTCGACTAAATTTACCCTATACCGAGACTTGAGATAGAAGTGTCTCGATCAGACACAAGTTTCTTCCAACTCACGGTCCATCAACATGGAAAATTTCAAATCTCTTCATCTAATCGTTTGGATATCCTACGTTCGTTTGTACGACTTCGAATTCAAAGATTAGAATGTATTTAGGATGAAAATATTCGTACTGGTTCCACAGGCCGCAAGTTTTTATCGTGTCACGCTTTTAATCAATGCTAATGCAACCCGCTTTGACACTATGGAGGGACCGACGTGGGCCCAGCACGAATATTTTCAAAGTCGAATCTTCATCAATCGACTCGAACGGTTCGAAATGTTCGTGCTAAGGCCTCAGATCACGTACGTAAAAGGCTGTAAACCAGTCTGAAATTAAATTGTACAGGATCGAATCCCACTTCAATTCCATTTACAAGCAAATTTAGATGATGTATAGATTGAAAAGCACTCGATTACGTAAATGATGCTATAGTGTGACCATAATCACGCTTCGGTCAACGGTCTACAATACTCAAAGCGTTTTGCGTAGAGGATATATAGATTGGTTGGTAGTCGATTACTCGAGTGCTGTTGTACTGTGACCATAATTACTCTTCGTTCAACGTTCTAAAATGTTCAAAGCGCTTTGAGTGAAACCACACGCTTACGGTATCGTAATAACGTTTGTGAAACCGTACTAGACCTGTTTGAGGTTAATTTGCTTTAATCAGAATTGCTACGAGATTTTCCACATTGCAATAATAATAATAATAATTCACACCTCTATTTCTCGCTTGACGCTAAGCCCGCGGAATTTTGTAGAACACCCCAAGAAATTGGAGTGTAAGATATATAATAATATGACTTCATTTTATCTGTAACTATACTAGAAGACAGCCGTGAATATAATATGAAACCAAACGAAAGCTTTGAAGTCAATGATTTTGTGCAACTGCGATGTTTTTATTTTTTTGTGAAGAAGATTCACTTACTTACTTATCCAGTGGCTCAGAAACCCAAAATGAGTTCTGGCCTCCGACAGGAGGTATTCTCGGATATGATTTTTTAGTTTTTTTTTTAAATAATCTTTTAACTTTTTCTTGTTTTCTTATCCTTTATACCTTCCTCAAAATAATGCGATTAAAACAGAATCCAAAATGATTAAGCCGTGTCTGAGTTTTGCAGAGACTAATGAACAACGATTGATTTATGTATATACTAGTCAGTCACCACTTCATCCACGTGGCCACCCTTATTACTTTTGTGTTAAAAAAATACTTTTCGACCGATTCTCAGACCTACCAAATATGCATAAAATTTTCATAAGAACCGTTAAGCCGTTTCAGAGTTTGGCAACACACACGAAAGTTTATATACATAATTTGATAATATATGAAAACTATGGACAAGGAAACAGAAGCTAAACCACAAAGCTTTGACCTTTGGTCAAAATTTTTGTTAATATATTCAATATAACCATCCTTACCTGTTGTCCAAAACAGCTGAACTGATTTTGACAAGGGATTCATTAGCGATTCACAACTTTCATTTATAATTCAGTGTATCTTTAACACAGATTTTTTCTTTGGCATATTATCATGTACTTTGCAACTACCAAAATATGGTAATTTCCCCAGCTTAACTGAATTATGCACTTTTATAATAAATATATCAAATTCTTATTACCGTATTATTTACTTATTAAATTTTGTTGCAGATTGCGCGATACACGTTCGAGCTCAGCGTTTAGGACGCGTCCACTCCGGTCACTTGCCTCGGACACATAACTGCCGACTGATCTTTCCTCTCCCGCCACAGAGGAATGCCCTCCTGGTCGACCTGCATAAATTAAACGTACCATGCTCCAGCGGATCACTAAAATTTGCCACCAATTCACCAAACTTATGTGGCAAGCTGGAACAAATACCACTACAAAGTAGAAGGTACCTTTACCAATCATCGAGTACCCCAGAAATGGAGATACATGGCCGACCAACGTTCGCCGCAACCTACCGTCTGGTAGACCATTGCCATGATGTTCTACTGACGGCATAACACAAAAAGTCGGTGTGTTTTTCTTTTATTCGTTAATAACAGAATATTTTTATAGTATATTCATTAATTTAGAGAATGCTTGTAAATAGTTATACTAAGAGACTTTCAATGAACCAAATGAATAAAATCTCATGTCTTCAAAAGCTGGCAGTGCTTTTGCGAGTGTTCCGGAATACAGAAAAATAAGAACAACTATTTTTCTGTGTTCTGAAAGTAATGTCTACGGACATCGCTTGTCAATTGTCATCAAAATGTACATCCTTTCATTTTGTCTCATAAAAGTAATAATAAATGCATTTGTAAGTGTTTATGAGGTAATTCTTAGTACATCAGAGGAGTGCTCGCAAACCTGAACCCGTTGGTGTTTAGCCAAGAAGTAACCGATACTGCCACTCCACGTCTCGAACGGATATCATTTCTTGTATATTTTTACGTCGCTGTTTATACAACTTGTTACATGTTTACGATTTTGTTTTGAATGTATTTACACTTTTTGTTATAAATCGGTCTTTTTTATTTCATATAAAATCTTTTGCCATGAAAATGGTTTTTTTTTATAATTTTAAAATACTTTGAATATACCCGGGCTCTTTTTGGTCTTTTTTTGGCTAGCAGTGCCTCTTAAATGTTGAAGATACACTTTTTTTTTAACTTTATTTACACTATAATCATAACAGGAAAAAATATTGGGTTACAACTTTCGAGGATCATCGTGCCTCCAATACAGAAGTGCCAAATAAGGTCCGGGTATACCTTTTTTTTTATGTTACAAGGGCTAAACGAGCAGGCGAAATATGACTCCGACGCACATTGACATGTGTACTACCAGAAGTTTCGCAGTTGCGTTGCCAGCCTTTAAGTAGGGGAACGCGATACTAATACCATCACTTGATATGACAGCATTGCCGTCACTTCCCGCCGACTTTATGTAAGAAAGAGGTACTCGCCGGCACAATTCGGCTGCAGACCAAAAGGACTGCAAGCGCAGCGCTGCTTCTAATTAGACAAATAGGACTAAAGGAATAAGGGATGAAGTAAAATGATATGAAAATAGACGCGAAGGAAATAAAAGGGTGTGGTTATTAATTGTCACAGACGATATAGGGGAGAGTGATAATATTAGCTAGGTTAGTCCGGAATCGCGTACCCGTAGTGGATCTATCCTGTTATCGGATAGATAAAAAAGAAGATCCACCCCCTGGACGAAGAGTAAAGCGGTTAGTAAAAGTGGCCTATTTTCACTACGTAAGAATAATACATAAATCACATACTACAGAAAAACAAACAGTCATCACCATAAATTAACTTTTATGATGCACTCAACCTAAATGTAATGGTAATTTATCAAAATGTTATTGATAAATGCGTTTATAACTAACTAATACCCGCGATTTCAACCACGTTAAATTCAATGATTTCTTCATTTTCAGGGATTTTAATTATTTGAGCGGTACCCTAATTAGTTTGCTAATATAAGTAACAAGGGAGCCTTTAAGTTATTCGTTTTAAGATCAGCTTTATATTCGTAAAATTCCCATCAAAATCGGTCCAGCTGTTTCTAAGATTTTAAGACCAATACTTTAAAAATATAAAAAATCTAAAAAAAATTCCCGTTTCCGCTCCTAGTTAGCGTAATGCTTGTGTTAGGAGTGGAGACCACAATGGTCCAGTGGTAACGGGATTTGAACTCAGACCTCACAGGTTTAAGCCCACCCCTTTCAACCGTTGAGCTACTGAGACTAAGATATCGACCTTACAAAAGACTTCTTCTTTTTCTTTTCTCTCTCTCTTTTTTTCTTTTTCTTTTCTGTCACTCTTCTTCTTCTTTCTGTGTTTTCATTTTATTTATTTCTTCTTCTTAGCATTATCCCGATCTAATACCAGGACCAGCTTAATTTGTAGAGGCGGTGGTTGTGGGACGATTTAAGGTGGATGCCGTCTGACGTCATCGCCGCAACGCCCACAACGTTTACAATCCCACGACTAACATCACTCAGTGACATTAATCGGGAGCCACTGTTTTACGTGTCATCCGAAACACGGAGGAGGTCGGAAGGATAGTATCCGTAACGCGTGTAGAAGTAGTCAGGGTCGTAGATTTCTTTGTACGAATAGCCCGAGCGACGTAGAGCGATGGGTGGACCGCCAGCAGTTACCACCTCTTCTGAGGGAACGTACGTTGGTACTAAGTCCAATCGATACTTGCCATATCGTGATACCAAACCCAATTTCCACAACTTCTCTTCTGGCGATTCATCTTCACCAGAAGCGCAAGCAACTATGGCGAATGTAAAAAAGATAGCAAGCAGCTTCATCATATAATATTTAACTTAATTCGATATATTTGCGATCCTTTCAAAACAAACATGAAATTAAACTATTCCTTTGGCTTATATACTCGTTTGTTCACATAATCGATCTTCGATAGGTAAATAATATTTTTTTAATGTTTTTTCTCATTTATTTATGGCCTTGTAATAACGACATTTTTAAGTACCTATGTATAAGATAAAACCCGCTTTTATTTATTTATAATATTTTATACTTTAAAGAATAATTTTTAATTCTAACTTTATTCATGTTCTACGTGTATAATATTTGTGGACAAATTGGAAATGTCAGTCAAAGCATTTTAAATTACACTTAGGTAACGTCCGTCGTCGTCACAGTCACATATCGTCACATTTTCGCAAACCCCTTCCCATAGATGCGACTTTATATATTTTTAAATTTTACGCCTGTATAATATCAAAAGAAAACAGCATTTAAATTGTTCTTTAATGTTTCATAAGTATATTTAATTTTGACATGTGACATTATAACGCTTTTGCCCCCCCCCCCTGCCTGTAGTCACACAAAATCACATTATGTTGACCCCTATTGAACGTGTGACGTAATTCCTAGGCGACCCCTAAAATACAAGAACATCTAATAATATAGGGAGGACTGTCTCTACATAGGAAGCCGGTCAACAGCAGTGCCGGTTAAATACGGCAGTTAATTCAAAGGCCTCATACGAAAAAAAGTACATTTATTAATATGAAGGATAATATCCGTAAAGCGCGTTGAAGTATTCAGGATCGTAGATTTCTCTATAGGCATAGCCGGCGCGACGTACAGCCGCGGGTGAGCCGGCAACAGCAACAACCTCTTCAGAAGGAACGTACGTTGGTACTACTAGTAACCCGCTTCGGTACTTGCCATATTGTGCCACCCACTCCATTTTAGACAGCTTCTCTTTTGGTGAAGAATCTTCACCAGAAACGCAAGCCACTATGGCTATTGTAAGGAAGATAGCAAACAGCTTCATCTAAACATAAAGAAGTATACAATTTATTAGTATACATATATTTATCATTACACTTTTTCGAAATAGTTTAATTGGCAGTAGGGGATAGAAAATACATTTATTGTTTCCATGGAATTTTCTGTTTCTCCTTTCTAATTGGTCCGCGTTTACGCTTCTAGCAGATTTCTGCTGTCTAAAATAATGCTATATCTATCCGTTATCAGACTATAAGCATTTCTTTCATGAATATTCAAATACTATGTAATATATTTTTTTTTTTCAAAATGTCTCGTCTTATTTTCAAGTTTAATCCGCTACTAGAAGGTTGTATTTTTTTTTCACATTTGTGAAGAAAAATGGCGTGTGTCACTCGGAGCAAAAATATTTTGTTCTCAGATGACGTATTTTAAATATCTTCCTACGCTTAGAATTCAATGTTACACCCTCGGAGAACAAAATTTTGTTTCGGTTCCATGTAACACGAATAACTATATCTCGCATCTCTGAGAAGAGCTCACCAGACACTAAGTCAGGTATTTTTATTGCCACCGGTTCAAATATATGGAATGCGGTTAGAGCGGTAATTCCAAGAGTTTTCATTCTTTAAACAATATTGTACATATAAATATCGAGAGAGATGAATTTCTTAGCATTCCATGGATTCGCAGGCGGGTGCCGGGTCCATAGCGTTGCAGAGGAAGGAACCATAGCAGTGCTCGGGACTTGTGACGCAGGTGTAAGTTTAAGTTTGTACATTCTTGTCCTTGAAGACTACAAGTCCTATAAAACTTTGCGCAGCTACACAAAGTCCCTGACCACACTACTTGATCATCGAAATGATCATTGAAACAAAGCTATATCTGGGCATAAGAAAAATAAGACCACAAGAATATAACTAAAATATAAATAACTTTAAACACTAGTACTGTTTGGAATAACTTTTATTTAGTTGGTAATTTTGAATGATTCATTTTTAAATACAAAAATATATAATCTTCTGTGTTCGATATAGCAATGATTTGCGTTTTATTCTTTACCATTACATTATTTCCCCTTGTTTTTTTCTTTTTTATGTTTTGCAGAGCCTTTCGTTTTCATTTGGGGTTTGTAAGGACCTAGCTGTCTCCTCACTAGCAGGCCTCGCCACCAGGCTTGTACTCTGATTGCGGCATTGTTTATCTTCTCACGATACAATCGCTCTGCCTCTCTGTCATCTTTGAATTTCACCCAATTCTTTATCAGAATTGCATGTTGTTCAATCTAAAAAGCAATAAGGAATAATTATGAAAGATTCATATTAACAAATCCCTGAACACACACCTATGTAGAGACATAGACATTAATGAAATTTGTCTACACTTTACCCTTGTTTATAATTTTAGAACTAGGTCACAATGATGTTAATAAATTTTCGTTTTGGAGCCCCTCATACTGTTATTTTAATATAGGTTACGTTTAGTTCTCTTATTATATTGTATAACTAGCTGAAACCCGCGACTTCGCCTGCGTGAACTCAGGTGATTTTGTTAAATTTGAGGGTTCTTTTCACGGAACCCTAATTAGTTTTCTAACAATAGAAGTAACCTATGTTATTCCTTGTAACAAGCCAACAGCCAGTAAGTCCCGTCGAAATCGGTCCAGCCATTTCAACGATTACACGAAAATAACAGATATACCGACAGACAATCAGACCGAAATAATTTTAATTTGTTATTTTTTATAGGTATCCGAAGTATAAGTCATACGCAATTACTAAAAGAGTTTAATTTCGACGTTACAGACAGACATATCAATTTTATTTATATGTATTGATAACTAACCGTTTCTTCAAGCCCTATTCGCTTTATTTGCATATTTTCATGATCATTCCTCATTAACTGTATCTGCAGGTCCATTTTCTCCATATCTTTTTCGTATTTCGCCATCCAGGTTTCTACCTTTACAAGGACTTCCTAATTAAATACAATAATTGCATTTTATTATGTGCCTTATTGTTAACTTTTATTCTTAGCATTTCGTTGGCCAACACTATAATTGCGGCCTTGAATGCAGTCACATCGAGCGCCATAATAAAAATATTTGTATATATGTATTTTAATTATTGCACTATATGACACACGGATGTCTGTTCCTATGGTAGACAACTTAATATCTGTGTTATAGCTAACAGACACATTTTATACACAAATATTTTTCTTAAGTAGAAATATACAAATAGATACATATAGATAACACATCCAGACTCGAAGCGGAAATCGAACCACAACCCCCGGGACGGAAGACAAGTTTACTACCAACTGCGCCAACGGGCCAATCAATATTTGACCAACAACGTTGGCAATTTTAATAGCGTTCTCACTTCTTGCGTATATGACTATGGTTATTGGCATATTTTTCACTTCTTTATTACAACCTCACTGTCCCCCAGACCTAATTTCTTTATCAATTGTAGTAATAAAAAAGAAACAATACAATCTAGAGACCTCCAAGCTTATTCAAGTGAAATCAAACGATGTTTAATGAAAGTAGACCTTAACAAGCTCTTTTGAATCGTGGAATATTTTAAAAGCCACCAGTGATTCCAAAGTTCAGAGAAGAATCGGCAAGAAACTCCTTAGCCATTCTTCTAAAATAATAGTTTTTAATAATACTAATTATTGTTCCGATAGTTGTTTCCGTTAATGGTCTCATAGCAAAGAGCCTCGACCGTCATCTTAAGAGGCTCTCGCCCCGGTCGCAGCCAGAGCAACTTAACTTAGCGATCGACTCAAATGCTGACCACTGATTAGGCCACGACCTCCTCAAAATACTAGCATTAATATTATTCTATAATATTTAACAATACTAGCTGTGCCCGCGACTTTATCCGGGTAAACTTAGGTAAAATCATTTAGCGTGATGATATATTATAGCCTATAGTCTTTCTCGATAAATGGGCTAACACTGTAATAATTTTTCAAATCAGACCAATATTTTCTGAGATTAGTGCGTTCAAGTGAACAAACAAACAAACTCACCAGCTTTATATATAAGCCTAGATAATATATATATAATATTATATTATGCGCATCCGGGGTCGTACATAGCACGTTGTACGAGATTACTCCTACAACGCATTTTTCTATAACGCTGAATTAAATTACGTGTTAATAATTTTTCGTTATTCTTTTTAATAATTTTGTCCAAATTACAGGTACTCAGCAAGAGATTCGTACAATTCCCGCAAACAAGTGTAGGCGCAGTTGGTACTGTTTTATTCTTGCGGTACATTAATCCCGCTATCGGTAAGTATTAAGTATAAAAAAATATAATATTCCAAAAATTATAGGTTGCTAATTGTTATAAATAAGGCTAATTATAGTCGTTACAGTTTAGGGATGTTTGTTTTCAGTTTCTCCACAAGAGATGGGTATTGTGAGCCGAAATATTCCGGCACACATTAAACGCGGACTCATGCTGATGTCGAAAATACTGCAGAATATCGCCAACCACGTTGAGTTCTCAAAGGAGCAACACATGTTGCCGTTTAACGACTTTTTGAGGGAACATTTTGAAGCTGGGCGAAAGTAAGTGAATGCTTCGCCCCTGCCGAACCGTCTATAGTAGCTCACACCCAAGTTATGAATGCTGAACCATTTATGTCCCTGTTTCTTAAGCTGCGTATTTGCTCAGAAATTCGGGCGGGTTTCCCCGATATAATTAAAAAAAACCGCAATCTTAAGGAAACTCCGGGGTGCCAAGTGGATAACTGTCCTTTGGTGAGCGCAGCAGTTGCAGTGCATACCATCAGACAGACGAAATACCATCTTGATATTATATTTCCGACTATTGATATTATATTCCGATGACTAAGTAAATGACGGATCTTATCCAACACTCCATAGATGTATGTATGTTTGAAACGCAGGCAATCTTTCTGCACCCACCAAACCTCTTCTTGATTGTCCTTGCAACAGACGAAAATATTGCCTTCAGTAGTATCCGTTGTTTTCTAGTACCTGATATAAGTTCTCTTCGACGGTGGTCGGATCGCACGAGGCAAGGAAAACAGGTGTTGTCAGGATGCCTTTATTTATGTATTCGTTTCTTATATATACCGATGTACTGAGGCTAATATCAGGTTTCCGGCACATCAACACATTCTAAAGTCTTGTTTATGATAAGCATTTATGAATATGATTCACGAAAGTAACTAAGTTCAAACATTTCGTGAGATTTGCTTGCATTTTTCAAAGGGGCGTGGAGTATCGCCTTGTGTATTGTTATTACTCTATTGATCCTATTGTGATGTCCATTCGCAGATTCTTCATTGAAATATCTTCAGACTGCGAGACCACCGACCAGACGTCCCACAACCTGTCATTCATCAGCGATGCTAACGTTTTGGCGCTGCACCGTCTTCTGTGGAACCACCAAGAGAAGATTGGGGATTATTTATCCTGCAGTCGAGATCACAAGGCAGTAGGGCGCAGACCCTTCGACAAGGTCCGGTCTTATTCTCTTCTTCTCCTCTATTGAATAGTTTTTCTCTAACAGAAAAGTGCTTTAATTTTTTTACAAGTACAAGCTGTGAGCAAGTAGCTTTTCCGAGCTAAAATTTTACCACCATGCTGGCCAATAGTCCAATTTAACCAGTGACAAAAATATTAATTCTGTTTTGCGCGATATAAACTTGGCGATACGTTCTTTTACAGATGGCAACCCTTTTGGCCGTATAAAAGTCTAATCGAGTTCGTGAAAGATAAAAGTAAAGTTTTAACACGCAATGTGCATAGGAGTTTTGATTCGGGTCCCGCATAGCTCCAAGATACAGCAGCATTATGTTCACCAAAATTAAACACCCGTAAAGATAAACCCCGTATAAATTGCGCTATGACTTAATTATCCAATTGCTTACTAGAGATAATGTTAAAAAAATACAACTCTTTTTTATGTGTCACGTATTTGAATGAGGCATCTTGCATGACTTGTTCACTTTAATTTGTTTGTGCGTACACGATGGTTGAAATTTGGTTGAAAGGTGGTTTTTATAATAGCTATTTTAGTCATTTTTGTTTTGTATGTAACAAACCCTAGCGAACCATTTATTTTTAAATAAAAAAATCTAATGCGCCAGGTTAGACCGTCTGTAACATGGAATCGCCACGCTATAGAGTGATGTTGCGTCGCCACGCGAAAGGGACCACGACTCTATTCTTCGGCTCGCTAATTCCCCATCACTCTCATCGAACTTCATTAGTAAACCTCGAATGAGATTGACCAAAGTCCTTTAAAATAAGAGTGTTCTTTTTTAAAGCTTCCTAAATCATATCGTTTTATAACCACTAGAGCTGGCAACTGTTGATTGATTGATGAAAATGTAGAGTATGTATTTGTATTTTATATATATAAAACTAAAAGTAAGCACAAATACGTTGTAAGTCGTCGGTAACACGAAATGACACCATAAAACGTACACCAAGTCGGTACCTCGTTGAATTGCCTTCTTTACTACAGAAATGACCCAAAGTTTTCCTCGTACGATGTACTTAAGTTAACTATTTCCTCCAATCTTCAAATAACAGTTAAATAATACTGTGGTCACTTGTCTTGTAAACCCAAAAACCCATGTCGACAAAAAAGTCTTTTGAATCCACGTATTTTGAAAATATTAACTAAGAGTAAATTCCTTTTTATTTAAAATAATTAGAACAAAAGCACAATTAGATTTTTCGTCACATTTCTGTCTGTACATAAAATATATTGTAGCAGTATATTTCTTGTATTCCAATACTCCTCGGTGACTGATGACTCTCGATGACAGCCGTCACCCAATATTACAGCACATTGTACCGCACAACACATGGGGCCATCATCTAATATTCATTGTAACACGAATATAGGTGAATATTTCTTTCTTTCTTCACGTATAAAGAAATTGGAAGTAATTTCTAAGCAACTGGGGTTTTCTATGCCAAGTGTATATATTTACACCAGTAACAATACGACCCAGATTTACACAGGTGGTACAATAACACAAAGAAAACAAAATCATCTCTTAGGAGACATTTTGATATAAAAATCTGTAGTTATAAAAGAATCTGGTGAACTCTATGTATACATACGGAATAATATTGAAAATTTGTGACTAAAAATCAACTACTCCTCTTTAAAAAAAAATTGTCACTGCTAGGGTTGAATTATTGCAATATTTTCTCTATCTAGGAAAATAGGCGTTGCAGACTTTGTTCTAAGAAAATTTCCACTGTTTTCATAGTTACCTGTAAAGCATAAGCAATATGACCAATATTCACAAATTATACCAATTAAAACCCGTGACTTCGGTTTAGTAAGCGAATAGTTCACATTCAACTTCTAAAAGGCATTAGTGGGTAATGGTTTAAGACGTTGGGCACCAAATGAATTAGGTTGTCGTGCAAAAAAAAATAGAATAAGGGGGTTTTAGAGTCCTTGCCTGATTAAAAAGAATTAAAGATTGTCGAAATTGAACAAATCTATGAATCCAACGCGGACGATGTTGCGAGTAACAGCTACTTTATCATATAAAAATGCCTCCGAGCGGCATTGACATGGCTGGTAATGAGCGACACAAGTACACATGTATGCTACTTGCGAACATATACAATACTATGTCGGGCGGGAACTTGAACCATCAGAGAACAATATGTGGAGTCTTTTGTGCGCGTCGGAGCGAGATATCGCGTCATTTGAATGATCATTTCAATGATCATGTAGTGTGGCCGGGGACTTTGTGTAACTGTACAGTGTTGCAGTACTTTGCGGACTTCAAGGACAAAATGTACATACACTTTGAGCCATATCTATCTATCTCAGGCATTATATTAAATATGGATAAAATAAAAAGGCAAAATGTACTTATGTTAATATATATACGCGTCACTTTGTTTGTCCGCAATGGACTTCTAAACTACTTAACCGATTTTAATCAAATTTGCACACCGTGTGCAGTTTGATCCAAGTTGAAAGATAGAATAGCTTACATCTCAATTTATAATCGCAAATAAAAATGAGTCGCTGAATTGTATGCACGTGCATAACTTCCGAACGACTGCATCGAATTGGATAATTTCTTTTGGCTGTGTTCGTTATTGTTAAGACAAGGTTTGTATAGTAAAATGAAATAGCAAAGCGAAAAGGAACTGGGAAGGAAACAGTACGGGAATTTATGTTATAGGTTGCTAGAATGTAGTAAATAAAACCCAACGTTCGGACAGGACAACGTCTGTCGGGTTCACAAGTAGTTAATATACGTATACATATATTCATGATGGTAATAAAGGTTAGGATTTTCGGATGCGGAGAAATAAAAATCTGGTGATGAATTGTGTCTATGCATGAGAGGACGTCCTCCAACATAAGTAATTGGGGACAGCCGGAATATATCGCTGGCAGGTGCATCAGCAGTCATAACCAGAATAAAGACAAGCTGTGAAAGCTGAGTGGTGGCATAGATGTATAGATGTCTGTTCTTATAACGGTGTGCTGTATTCATTTTGGTATGATTGAGACGCAGAATGGTCGTAAGAAAAACTATTGCAGTTGCTTCACACTTTGAGGTATGTATAAGTGAGTGTTAGTGATGTTACAACAATAACTAGAGACAATTTATAACCTAAAACCACAAGATTCCTTTCGTGAGGAATGTACAGAGACAGTTGCTTCACGATATGTTTGCCAATATTATGTTTGTTAGTGAAAATATTCATATAAGTACAAGTATTTAGTGCACGACCGGAAAACTAGAAGCAGGAATGGACTTGTCACTCCGTTCATGCATTTGGACAGGGTACAATACCCGTTTGAGAGCGCGAGTGTACGGTTATTAAAGAAAAGTCCAGAACCAATTTTGAATCTGTCTATTCATTAATGGAGGACATGTTAAAACTTGTTGTTTCGTTCGGTTTGTGAGAATTTCCTATGGCCTAAATCCTTCTTTAAAGGCCAGTAACGCATCTGCAATTCTTCTGGAGGTGACGTCCATGTGTTTCGGTAGTCACTTAGGTGGTAAACCGCCTGCTCGTTTGCCCTTTGTAATATATTAAAAAAAGTTCTAATTTTTAATGCTTACAATATAGTAGAAGACTGAATTAATTTTATTGAATTATTTGCCGAATTGATAAAAAAACTGTTTGAAGTTGAGTTGCACCAGCTTTCTGCTTGAAAGTTAACACGAGGATGTATTAAACTTCTTCACAATTTTTAAAAGAGGGGCTAAAAAGTATCCTTGTTTATTCTTCTCGTGACTTAACTTTTCCGAATCGGTGGTAGCTTTTAAAATATTTGACGATTAGAAAGAGCTCGTAAGAGTTTATTTGTATAAAGAATATCATTTAATACGATTAGTAACAGTCGGTTAAAAATTTGTACAAATAATAAATTAAATATATACACATAAGTGATAATTGAGTGATATAATATTCTATATTAAGAATAACCTTGATATAACATTTTCTCTTATCATAAATGCTTACGTGTTACTGACCTTGACCTAGACGGCTGCACTAATTTTGATAAGACATTTGGTGTACATTTATAAATAGTCGATTTAAAAC